>OX465377.1:21023448-21483914 GCA_950004255.1 Mesopsocus fuscifrons
CAGTTTTTCTAAAATTTTTATGATGCTAAAAAAATAGGATCATATAAAAATAGGATCATATATTTATTGTAAGGTGTAATCGGACCCTTACTCCCACATAGCTGCAATATTTCCACTACTGCTGATCTAAAATGTAATATTTTCTGGTTTCAGCTGGCTCTCTTGGACTTTGGGGCTTCTCGATCGTACAGCAAAGCATTTATGGATCAGTACATAGAGGTGATCAAGGGTGCGGCGGACCGAGACCGGGAGAAAGTGCTCAATATCTCGCGAGACATGGGCTTCCTCACGGGATACGAGTCCAAGGTATGTTTTGTTTCAAATCGTGGGCTGGAATAGAGGATCCAGGATCGAATCTCAACCTGTAGAAATTTTTTTTACTGGAGTTATACAAGTATAAACTATAAGTAGTTGTTTCTCTCTCAATACCGGCCGAACATACATTCGATATTTGTTTACGTTTTTTCTGCACACTTTATGAAACCATTCACTTATAAACCATAAACCATTCAAAACATTTAAACATCCAACAGTTTTTTCACAAAGGGTGCAGAGAAAACGTAAACAAATAGCGAATGTATGTTCGGTCTTTACTCAAGTTTGTTCGCCTGCGTTTAGGCGATGGAGGAGGCTCACGTGGACGCTGTCATGATCCTCGGAGAAGTATTTTCGTCGGAGAAGCCGTTTGATTTCGGGGAGCAGGACACGACAAGGAGAATCCAAAAACTGGTGCCCACTATTGTGTACGAAAGACTGTGCCCCCCTCCCGAAGAAATCTACTCCCTTCATAGGAAACTCTCCGGCGTTTTCTTACTCTGTGCGAAACTCAAAGTCAAAATGTCCTGCAGAGATTTGTTCCTGAACGTCTATAACAAGTACCAGAGGGGGTAGAGAAGACAGGTAAGTTCCAGTTCAGACTTTTCAAGGGTCATTTAGGGTTGAAAAAATTGTGGCACCAGAATCGTTTTGTGTTCCTATTTTTTGAGGAAACTGTTGTCTTTTTAACCAGTTAAACTTAACAAGAAGTATAAATATTCCAAGCATGTGTTTAGCTTATGTTAACAGGCAAGCCAACCTTTAAACCTTCCGATATGCTAAACGTGTGCTTGTACACTAGAAGTACAATTGATCATACCGTTAAGCTGGACTGGTGAAACCAATTCCTGACGTTAAATAGACATATTATAGTTGAGAACATGTATATCTCCGACAGTTTACTCAAAAATTGGGAAGAAAAAACATCAACGAACAGTATACAGTCTTGATGTGTGATTGAAATGTGCTGGTCACATTACAGCTCGTTTTACTTGTCATTATAAAATTTACAATCAGTGGTTTAGCGAGTTCGCACTTGCTTTTACAAGGTCTGGGTTCAAGTCCCAGCACTGGCAGCATTTTCAACTGGCGGAGAGTTGCTCGGGTTCTTGGGGTTAATTTCATTTATTGTATACACATTTGTCTACTTGTCTGTAGCCACAGGCTACGACGGACTAACTTTTGTAGTGCTCGAGGTCTGGGCCGGAGAGGTGAATGCCACGGAGCCCCAAAAGCAACACCTCTCGGGATTTCACAAATTGGTAATGTACACATTAGCTTCCCTATAGGGAAACATTGAGGCATTGACATTGTTGTTCACTTTACCAACTTGTGATATCCATCCTAATAGCATTACATGTTTGTGTATGTAGGGTTCCTAATCTGATTACGCAAGGCTGTTCGGTGCTGTGGTGAAGTTTATGGCCTGACTCTGTGATAAATCAGCGCCCCCTTTCCGAATCACTGCCTCCAATTTTATTAGTTTTATTTATTGCCAAGAAAACGCCCAGTGTGAACCCCAACCAGCCAACCACTAACAAATACATATACCTACCTTCAAATGGGGTCCAATCCAGCAGCTAAACTATTTCTAGAATTATCCATCGTGCTCAGCTGGCAGCGCTACCAAACACCAGCTCCCCACCCATCGTGTTACTACACGACGGGGACCTACAGTTTTAGGTGGGTTCCGAACCACCACAGCCTCGATATTTGACATGCTAAACATATCAGAGGTGAATGTCGATCAGAACCGGTGTAAGCTGGCTCTCCTGGTTCGTCTATAAAAACAGCCATCTAGACCCCTCTGCTAGGCTGTTGGTTCTTTGTTGATCAGTTCTTACCTATGAGAATTGAATGAAAAGACGGAAAAGAATCCAACTTTTGTATTTTATGAATCTACAAGTAATTGTAATTTAGTTTTCAAGCTTGCGAGACGAAACAACAGGTTACAAGAAGTATCGATTCTGAATGATACCGGTAACTCCACCGCCATTATCCTTCGATATACGAGATATCGAAAGTTTACTCTATGGTTTCCATGGTAACAGTTTCTCGATTGATCATAAACAACAAACCATGGGTTTGTTTACGAACAGTTACCACCACGTGGCTCCTTTCCGAGTACCAGTATCATGCAGTTCCGTAGTTACAGGTAGGTACAAGGTACAAGAGATCATCCCGCCTTTGTAGAAAACCTAACCGCTGCAGGGTTATTCATTTTCGGTATTACGAAAGTCAGAACCATCTTGCATCAACCGATGATGCATTTTTGCTTCCCATAAGGTTAACATTGTCAGCAGCGAATTATTTTCAGTTATCCATTGGTTGAAAATACTCTGATTTTAATCTGTTTGTTTACGTTTTTTTCTGCGTATCAAGAAACCATTGGATATTTAAATGTTCTGAAATATAATCTGTCTTTTTACAGGCCGAAATTCTCGATTGTAAAATCACAACACAGCCTGTTAATTTCGGCCGTTAAAAAGACAAATTATATTTCAGAACATTCAAATATCCTGTAGTTTCCTCATAAAGTTTACAGAAAAAATGTAAACCAATGTATTAAGTTTTCTACAAATTTGGAATTTATGCGACTTCAACGAGGCGTACAATAACAAACTCACAACCACATAGTAACTCCAATTTGTTATAAACAGTTTATTGTTCATGAGTTGCTTTTGTTGTGGGTGGGACTAAAAACTTCAGATTTTTTTTTTCGCAATGAAAAATATGAGACAGGGCACTGAGGTGCGACGCGAGAGGACCTACCTGGGATCTATCCCCAGCTTGTTCATTTTTTTCCTGCTGAATTTTGCCAGGGTCACTGGGTCGAGGAAAAACCCTAGAAATGGAAAATTGAAATTTGAAAATGAGAATTCAGGTTTTTTGGGGGGAGGGGCATCATCTTTAAATCAGGACGCAATCCATATTGCACATTATTAAAATTTATAATAAGTACGTAATTTATTAAACCCTTATACAATAGTTCGTTGACATATTCTGCCTATATGTAGGTAAATATACAAAATTTTATTTACATAATTACATGACGTTGTACAAATTTTAAGTTCGGTCTTATAAGATAGTAAGTAAGTACCATTTTTTTTTAAGTTTTGCGCACCATTTCGAATAGTTCCTTAAGGGCCACCATACATTCTCGACGAACTCCGCCAAAACCACTGTGCGAAAGTAAATATTCGACAAAAGTAATGTTTACATTTTAGTACCACCGGAGACTGGTAATTGCAATATCGTATCGGTTGTGTCTACTCTAAAAGCTAAACATAGTGTGCTATTTGAACGCGAAACGAACGAGTGAAAGTAGGACACTATGTTTAGCTTTTACAGGAGAAAAAGTAGAGAAATGGTGTTGCAATTACGAACTTCCGTAAGTGAAATAAAAATTGTCAACATGTAACATGGCGGCGGTAAATATTACAAACATTTATCAAGCTTTTCTACTAAATGTGACGATAAAATCATACTGTTTTAATCCGAAACGTTACAAAAACATATTTCGCGTGAGGTAGTGTTGTGTTTTCGCGATCTGTCAAAAAAACATGTGGACTGGTAGTTGACTGTTTAAAATCGCTCCTGTGGGCTTATTACTCCATTTCATGCAAAAATACAACACTACCTCACGACAAAGAGTCTCAGGTTTACATCCCCCTATAAACACTTTTCACTCGCCCTGTAACTTCGGAGTAGGGCTTGAAGTACGTAGCATTGCGAACCAAATGGGTGTATTTCCCCTTAAATGTTAAATAAATCCAAATTTTAATTTTTTCGTCGTTAGTTTAGTTATTTTGGATTTTTTTATCCGAAGTGTTTACTTGTGAACTAAACATGGGTGCCGCATTGGCTCTATGAATTCCAGTTGGAATTTTATTTTCCAGACAACCATGTTTAACTTACACATAAAACCTTTTGGGTGAAAATGTTCCAAATCAACTAAACCCAGCCTTAGACATTTTTTGTATATGTTTTTGGTCTGGGGTGTAAGCTAAGTACAGGGCCATTCCTTGGTGACGCAGGTACTCTAGGTACCTAAAATTAAAAAATCAGGCTTGTCGTAAGCACCGAGTTGCGAAAATATGATGCCTACTTCTAATTTCAAATGGGCTAAAACCTACATAAAAAATTCTCATGGTACCCATTGAGTCTACGAGCAAAATACTCCACGCCCAAGGCAGAAACTTTTGTTTTGTTGGTAAACAAGGTGACAGAACCTCGTTACGTCTGTTGACGCAATGCTGTGACGTTTTTCTTTCTGAGGAAACTGTTGAGTATTTATTTGTTCTGAATTATAATGTGTCTTTTTAAATACAGATGCTAGTTGACTACGAAAAATGTTTTAAAAATCACTCGATCGTAAAGTCACAACATATAGCCTGTTAATTTCTGGCGAATGTGTAAATATTCAGCAATTTCCTCAGAAAATGGTCATTTGTTGAAGCTCAGCTACGTATTTTCGCTCAGACTGTATAGTGGTAGGTAAAACAGACGAACCAGCCAATCACACCTAACCAAACTCACAACATTTACGAGGGTCAGAACAGTGACGAAGAGTTGTCGGAGGAGTTGAGGGTCTCTTGATGATGCGTTGGGGGGTGGTGGAGGCTGTTGGCATTGGCGTCACAGCCTCTCCTCTGCGGGGAGATGAGCATGAGCGCATCCGTGCTGAAACCCATCAGCTTAGCCTGGTGCTCCTGCGCCTTCGCCCGGAGGCACGCAATGCTGTTGTTGCGAAACTCTTCGGGGTCCGTCGAGGACACCCTCTCGTTCCCGCCCATGTTAGTGCCACGATCGAAAGGACTGTCGTAGCCCGGGCTTGTCTGTTGACACGGCGCCGGGCTGTCCTTGCGACTGGGGTTGTTGCTGTTGTTTTCGTTGGTGTGGGACTTGTTGGCGGAGGAGTTGTTTGTACTCGCGTCGCTCCTGTCGGTCTCCGCGTGGTCTTCCTTGTCGCTCCCGCAGGACGCGTCGTCCTTCAGCTGGTCTGCAGCTTCTAGTGATTTTCGGTGCATTCCTGCAATAAAATATGTCAGTATTTATTGCTCAGCTATACACTAGACCTCAGCTGCACTGTTATCACACGATGGGGACCTACAGTTTTTTTGGTGGGATCTGAACTGCAACATCCTCGATATACAATACGCGGTCTGACTCGGTCTGCCTCAACACCACCCTATCTGGACTG
This sequence comes from Mesopsocus fuscifrons, assembly GCA_950004255.1. Classification (NCBI taxonomy): domain Eukaryota; kingdom Metazoa; phylum Arthropoda; class Insecta; order Psocodea; family Mesopsocidae; genus Mesopsocus; species Mesopsocus fuscifrons. Next base: position 21,028,967 of record OX465377.1, read on the forward strand.
TGGTTCAACGATCCTTAGTTAAGTATAACTACTGAAGGATAGTGTTAGCGCAGATATTGCCTTAAAGACTTGCTGCTAACTGCCAGTTAACGGAGAGCCACAATAGCCCACACCCTGCTGTAATGTGTTTAGGCAAACAAGCTTGTGTTATAGAAATGCATAATTCAAAACTTGCAGGCGCACTACGTTTCTCCGATCTGGCTTTTTCAAAAAGTTGCCCACGAAAGCTTGCTTCACTCTCTAAAACTGATACCCCTCCTCCGTTTCACTTTTTTCTCAGGTTTGGCGTTTCTGGGTCTTTTTTCTGTACTACAGCCCTTTCTTCCCTCAGAATTGTCCTTTCTACTCCTAACGGTTTGACTTGACTTGAACTGAAGTACTGTCACTTGATAGGTGACCCTCCCTGCCCTCAAACTATCATCCCCTGGAAATGTGCCCACATACAATGCGTTTTGGACGGAGTTCAGGTTTCCTCGCTGGGCTGCTAACTCATCTCATGGATGTCTGGTGCCCACACACGAGACTTCCAGCCCCGCAATCCTGTAATTTGTCTTTTGTTTGGCTAAAATAGATGAGACAGATACTTAATATTATTAGCAACTTCAGCAATTGGACGCCCACCTGGGATCACATCCCCTCCGAACTGCCCATCCCTCCCCACTAACGAGAAGTCCAGGGATGCACACACGGGTCGCCGTCCAAAACGCATAATATGTGGGCACCATAAAGGTTCTGAGATAGAGCTCCCCCCTTGTCTGAGATAGAGCTCCCCCCTTGTCTGAGATAGAGCTCCCCCCTTGTCCTCCTCTGAGATAGAGCTCCCCCCCTTGCCCTCCTCAGTTTTGGGCTTGACATGAACTTACAGTCGCTCTGGCAGACTCACCCAGCAGCCAAGGTGCCACCCCCTCGTTCTCCTTGGCGCTCTTCAGGATGGTCTCAGGTAGAGGTAGGGAATGCCTGACCATGGCACCATACAGCCCGTACTCTGCCATGATGGTGCTCCGTCCCCAGCACTTCTCTGTCTTCCGCCACTTTGCCCTCCGGTTCTGGAACCACACCTGAGAACAAGAGGAACCCTATATCAGTCTGGTGCCACGATGGTGTTCGTCCCATCACTTCCTTCACTTTCCCTTTCCCCTGTGATTTCTGGAACCACACCCAGAAGAATAGTTGCTGTATAGTATAACACATTACTCTGCCGTCTGCGTCTCGAATGGCCCATGGTTAACTTCCGCCACGTCGCCAAAGGCACAGATGACTTTGACCACTAGGCCATTAAATGGAAATTTGTGCCACGGGAAAGCGAAGGGAAGACAGTGTCACTTTCCGTAGTTTCCATGGGAAACTCATGACGAGGTATACTTATGTCTGGAAACTCGTTTGCAATACCGAAAAAAATTCGACCAGTCGTGGCTTGAACTCTTGCTTGACAGCTTGACAGCTCAGTAGCCTGCCACTGCGCCAGTCCAGCTCCAGTGCGTCTACCTGCTTAGGGCTGGAGGAAGCTAACTCCTCAGTTAATTGACCTCAAACCTGTGTCAATTAGTGCTGACTGGCCCGGACAATGGCGGGGGTGGGGGTAAACGTGTTATCGACAAAGGGGGGAGGGGGAATTAGCTGTGCGCAAGGCAAACCCCCCCCCCCCCCCCCTCCTCCCCCGGGTACATTTTACATGAGGTGGTGTGGGGGCGACCACCGAAAATGCTACCAAATAAAATTCCCTATACACACTGGTAGAACTTCTGTATTTGTTTAGGGTGGGTTCGAAGGTCCTCTAAGGGTAGATGCCATCATCGTCAGTTAACGGGTTAACTCCAGTTAAGTTCCAGTTATAGTTCGTGTTAAAAACCGAGTTTAACGGAGGTTTAACCGTGCGCAGTGCACCAAAATAGCCCACAAACTGTCCAAAAACAAATAGAATGAAAATAAAAATGGTAAAAGTATACGTAGGGCATAATTTAGTGTGTGGGGAGAGCATTAGTCATAATGATAACGCTGACCTGTCACTGGATTTCCAAACCACTGAGTCAGCACTAACACAGTTAGGCCCGATACACACATCACATCAATTCTTCACTTCTCCAACTATTATACAATCCATTACTTCAAAACTACCCCAGATCTCAAAACATTCTGACGGTGAGTTTTCACTTTCTTGCTGTGGCGAGAAAGTATTGTTTTCGTGCAGAAGTTTGATTTTGATATTCTTTCCCATGGTTTCCCTAAGTTGAAAAAAGTGTTTTCTAGAAATGTACGGACTGCCACGCGTCCGTCGTCGGTGTATGATTTGTGTCACAATCACAACTATATGTAGGTAAGTATATATAGTTTTGACGGGTCACCACATGCACAGTCCTGTTTGTGATTTTTTGGAGATTTATATCTTCTGAAATATAAATGCCTTTTTAAAGTCCGAATTTTATGATCGAGTAATTTTTAGACAAATTTTTCAGCGACCAAAATCACTCGGTCGTAAAATCACAACATGGCGTCTGACGTTAAAAAAGACATTTTATATTTCAGAACATTTAAATATCCAACAGTGTCCTCAAAAAAAGTTCGGAAAAAGTTCACCAAACAAGGGAAAATTTGAAAATGAAAAAAAAAAAACTTCGATCAAGTTTTTCTTCTTTTTTTGGGGGAACAAAGCACCCCCTGGTTTGCAGAAAGTTTAGCATGCAGCAACAACCTAAAGATCGTCTTTTGCCCCCACCCTACCACACAGTACAAACAAAAGGTGGTGTGGTTGCCATGGCAACAAACCCGGGGGTTGTCTCGCACCACGCCAACTGCTCCTCCCTTCCCAACCAGTTAATTTCTAATTTAATTTGTTAATTAAAGGCTTGCTTTGTATCTCGCTGGGGGAGGAGGGGGGGGGGGTTCTCATTTCACTGCTGACTGGCTCTGGGGACTTCTCTCCAGCTTTTGTCCCTTTCTCCAGCAAATTCCAGCCCCCATTGCCCCAAAAGGGAGCTTTCCGGGGCTTTAAGTGGTCCTTTTCAATTATTTCGGGGTGTTTTCTACCAGATTTAATTTTGGGTTCCGTAAGTGGGTTTTAGGAGTTTAACAGTGATTGGGTTTTCGGGATTTTATCCTAATCTGAGTTGGACGGTAGAGGATAGTCTGCTTGGTGGGTGGAAACCCATCGTGCTAGCATACGACGGGGACCTACAGTTTTAGCTGGATTCCGAACCACCACAGCCTCAATATACATTTCCCTTCAGATAATAAACATATTATCAGAGGTGAATGCCGATCAGAAAAACTTGAAGGATGGAAATGCTGGAAACTCTCTCTATAACGACGGTCCATGTAAATTCACTCGCTATATAAGGACAGTTCAATATACAGAGGGTGACTATGTGGAGATAGGGTTTGCAGGGACCGTGGCGTTCGTTCGTTATAGAGAGGTATTCGTTATAGAGAATGGCCACTGTAGTCGAATCATGGGATGTAGCGCACGGAAACTTAGCGCACCGACTGATATCTGCAACCTATAGCGCACATGCAGCTACCTGAGCGAGAATTTTAACTTGACAAGTGGTATTGTTCACTCATGGGTCATCATCATGTTCATCTCCTACCTATTATGCTAAACACCTCGACACTTTAATTGCCAAACGACAAGTGACGACGAAAATGGACTAAAATTTACTTCTCTCGCATCATAGAATTATTAAAAGGTACTTTGCTATAGGGATGAAAGATATCTAGAAAGGTATCTATTTACAATTCAAAGTTTTTTGTCAAAAATAGATTATTAAAATGTTCTGAAAACGGAAAACAAGCCTACTAGAAAATAACAAGTACCCCATCGCCAGTTGTTTGACATCGACTGGCCGAAAATAGATAGGTACATGTACCTCCATACCCCTGGGTCGGAAAGGGTCGCGCTATTCTTATCGGTGCGCTAAGTTTCCCGTGCGCTACATTGCAGTGCGCTAGATGGATGCTACCCTGTAGTCTGTCCCTTCTACCCTTCTATATGTATAGTCGTATACAACAAAACCAGATTAAATAGCTCCCCTAACCTTGCGGGATTGGGACAAGTCGTCAACAGAAGTCAATTGGCCAAGTAATGGAAGTGACAGGTAGTGAGATTACCCCGCGATTACCAGATTACGGGCCTAAGCAGAAGACAATCTGCGTGCACGTGCGCGTCGTGGCAGCATTATCTTCTGCTTCCACGTCGCCCGGGGGTACGCGTGCTGCGCTAGGGGTGGTTGGGGGTGAGCGTCTAATTGCAACCCTTACGGATTAGGGCACCACTTTCGGCTTCGGCCTCAAAGGGACTTCTCAGCCATGAAATCGTGTGAGACCACGTTGTGGCCATTCTGTTGTTTCCCTGTTTTTCGTCTCCCTTTCTAATTGTTTGTTCTGAGTTAATTGGGATGTTTTTACTGTCCAATTTAACTGGTTTAGCTTATTTTAACCTTGAGTTTGACTAGTCAGTGGAAGTTATTCACACTTCTTCATCGTAGTTAATTTTAACTGACATAGGAGGTTAAAGGCGTTCTAAGTGCGTTGAGGCACGAAGAATAGAAGTATAGCATTGTGTAGTCAAATTTGGTCGAAATTTACTTTAAAAAAATACCAAAACCGTTGTACATAAGTCTTAAACATGTATCTGAGCGTGGCCACCAATAAATACGAATTATTGCTCTTTTTTGACAATAACTAGTTCAATTTTTGAGCTATCAAATTTTTTTCAGAAATAGTCGTAACCATGTACAGTGAGCACCTACGTACCGAATTTCATTGAAATTGGTTCAACGGTGCGACCTGTAGATCTATGCATTGGACGGACATCAAAAACCTGGTAATTGAGAATGATGAAATGGCGGTTTCGCAGCCAAATGTGGTGAATACCGGAATAGCTGGAGAATCCATCACAACAAAGTCTTTTAAAACATGGAAAAGACAATTGTCGGGTTTCTCAAAGACGTTGTTATAAAATTTCGCAAAAAGGCAGGGCAGGCAGTTATTTGGAATAATGGGGCGAGTGGCAGCCTTCCCCTTCATCCCTTTACCTCGGTGCAGAAGGCACTAAACTCACTAAAGGAAAAATTCTAAAAAAAAATTCTCTCGGTCGGAAGAGTGAAGATGTATTCAAATTCCCGAAACATTTTCACACATGAGCAGGCAACAAACGTCCTTCCTCTCCTTCCTCTTCCCTCGGAAGTAAAGAAAAAGAAAAGAACTATTTTCATATTTATAGCGCTTGTGTTGTTAAGGGTCTGCTTCATCTGGTGTTGCATTTCTTCCACCTGTGAGGTTACCCTTGCGAATCAGAGTGAGATCTTGAAAACTACTGGGGGATTTGTCTCTATATTTTATTAAGACCAGCCAAACTTACTATCTGTCTCTATAATGTCTAAGAAGACATACAATTTATTTGAGAAAGATACAATGTTCTTGTCTTCTTAAATAACAGGCTAAGAAGAGGGTGCTTGGGTATAAGAGAAGGGTCGATGATAGGGTCACCTTACGAAAAAAAATACGTTTCCTTTGTAAGGTGGGCCAGTAGCAACTATTTGCTTATACACTCCATCAGTCTTCTTAGCATGTTATTTAAGGAGACAAGAACACTGTTTATTTCTGTTAGGATAATAGGGACTGATAGACAAGTCTGCGGTATTGTTGGTTTGATTATTGCTTGAATAGCAGGAATGCATCATCATCTGCAACATAACCTTAAGGAAAAGAAAAGAACAATTTTCATATTTATAGCGCTTGTATGCTTAAGCGAAATGGGTCGGACGGGAAACTTTACTGTCTGTTGCCTCCCACACTAGAAAATATAGCTTCTTATAAGCCAAACATAGGAGAACAAATCTTGGTATGTTTTCCATTTCATACACTTAAATAACTTTAAAAAGATGAGGAAATTGATTTAATTTTAAATGATGGAGAGGTTAACTTATAACATGCATTGTTTTGTATAATCAGATTGGAATATAAAGTTTTTATGGTTTCGTTGCCTGCAACTCGATTACTGCAGCTACTGCTCAATGCTCGTGTTCGCTCCTTCTAATTCTATTGAAATTTTAATGTTGATGGCATTATACTGGCTTAATCGAGGTTATCATCTTGTTAAAAGACGGGTAGAAATGTAGGAACTCGCAAGTATTTAAGTTTTTCTGATCGGCATTCGGCAAGTGAAATGAGGCGACAGATATTTATTTACGTTCACCTGGACCAAAACAATAAAGTACTTTTCCTCACGTTATCATAGAAACTAACCTCCTTATTGTAATAGCAGCGTGTAACGTACTTAGGGTGCGTCCCACCATGCCCAGTTAAAATTTAACTGGAGATTTTGTCCTATGTTTACCGTGTTAAATTTAACTTTTGAGTTAAATTTAACATGGTAAATCTCCAGTTAAATTTTAACTGGGCATGGTGGGACGCACCCTTAGTCAATTCTTTTAAGAACATAAAGTAAGCAAAAATTCATTAAAATGAGTTTAGGTTACTTCACAGTGTTTGCACAACCAAACAGACTCCACATTTTGTATCAGTGGGTTTGTTGATGTTTGGTTGTACAAACATTGTGACGTAACCAAAAGTCATTTTAATGAATTTTTGCGTACTTTATGTTCTTAAGAATTTACTATAACGTATACGGTACATGTTCGTAAACTGTAATACTGTAGGTCCCCGTCGTGTAGTAACTGGATGGCTGGTGCGCTGGTATTTGGTAGTGCTGCCAGCTGAGCACGCGATGGATTATTCTTGAAATGGTCTAGTTGCTGGGCTTTTCTTGAATGCAAATAATAATTTCGGGTTTGGTGTGTTATTTTTGGCTGATTCGTTTTCTTTTCGCAAGCCCTTTAAGCGATAGCATCCCCCGCAGCTGACTGAGTGTAAAGCAGTATTCAGTAACACGATCGTGACCACAGTGCTCGTTACGAAGCACGTGTTGGCCCCATGCCTGCGTTATTATTAATCATTAAAAATATAAAAAGTTTGGGTGAGCGACAGTTCGCACGGCGGGGCGCCCAGTCGCTAGTTTGTTAACCCTCCCTGCTCTCATCCCCCTCTTTCGAACCCTTCTCCCTTTTTTCGGGCTGCTGACCAAAAGGTACGCAGGGTTTAGACAAATTTTTGAAGACCCTTTCAGCTGAAAATGGAGTTCTTTACCATCATATACAACAATTGATTTACGTTCACCTGGACCAAAACAAAACACTTTTTTCGTTTTTAAGGAAGTAATTATCTCGGAGGTGATTGCCCCCACATCGCTGAAATTTTATACAGACATGTCGGCTCCTATAATTAGGCGGTCTACCGATTTTTGTTACGGTAACTTCCATATAACAAGGGTGTTACTGAGAAAAACAATTCATCCCAAACTTTTCGTCTTGGCCATCACGGTAGTCCCTTTCTACGAAATTGGGACTACAAAAGAGAAAGTAATAATTAGGGAATTAGGGTGAACTCTTTCCCTGCAGACAGGTCATTTGTCAAGGGGTGGCCCGAGGTTGCAGGGGTGGGTGGGGGTGAGTACCGGTATGCGAGGAATGCGGCGCGCAGTTTCATTCGGTCGGCGATATAGAAGATAAATGCGTTTATGCTGAACGTCTATGTAAATTAGTCGTTTGGAATGCCGCTTCATGCCGAATCACCCTAATATTGCGCTCTGCACTATATTCCCCATACCGATGGGGTCAACTTCCACCCCCTGGAGCACACCACACAACACCAGAGGGTGGCAGGTGGCACAGTGCCCAAGCGGCTCGCTACGCTGAACAAGTCAAGTTCAAATCCCGACCATTGAAATTACCAAAACAGAGCCCCTTTTCTCATGTTTCGTAGAAACTAACCCCCTTTTTGCAAAAAAAAAAAAAAAAAAAAAAAAACATATTAAGTCCTTAAACAGCTCTTTTGTAAACTTTTGTGAGCAAAAATTCCTTAAAATGACTTTTAGCTACTTCACAGTGTTTGAATTACCAAACATCAACAGACTCCACATTTTGGATCAGTGGGTTTGTTGATGTTTGGTAATTCCAACACTGTGAAGTAACCAAAAGTCATTTCAATGAATTTTTTCTTACTTTATGTTCTTAAAAGAATTGACTAACTACCTTCCATGTTTTTATTGTAATAAGGAGGTTAGTTTCTCTGACTGTGTGGAAAAAACTGGTTTGTTTTGGTTGAGGCGAACATAGGAGACATCAAAGGGAAGTTTCCCGTTGTATACGCAAGTAGGCACTACCTACTTGCGTATACAAAGGGAAGTTTCCCGTTGTATACGCAAGTAGGCACTACCTACTTGCGTATACAAAGGGAAGTTTCCCGTTGTATACGCAAGAAGGCACTATACCTACGGCAATTATAATTACGTTTTTATTCCATTCGGTCCCAATTTCGAGTATCACGGTTGTTTAGTTAGTTGTTGAGTCCGTGAGAACTTAGCGTTGCGGCGGCGGCGGCGCCTCAAAGGCTCAGCAAATCCAGTGAAACCACTGGAACCACTGTTCCAACACTCTTCAGTGCTAAGCAAATAATCAAAACTGAGTTTAGAGCCACCTTTCGGCCCACTGTCAATATTTAACTGAAAATATGCAGTATATTAAAAGAGGTAAGTGGTCTTGTATAGGCCGCGCAGAAGCCGCTAGGAAAAAATGTGAAGAGTTGTGTTGGGTATCAGGCTTTTCGTGGATATGTTAAGAAGGGCTTGTATCACTTGTGGCGGCTACCACGGTGTTAATTCTGTGTTAATTCTGTGCTGGGGAATGGTAGGATGACTTGTCGGTGCATTGCCGAACATGCTTTTCACTTCTCGCTTTTTTCGGCAGCGCAGTTCTTACTTCTTGCTTGTGATGTTCTCACTTCTCGCTTTTCTTCTCATGGTTTTTCACTTTTCTTCTTACTTTTCTTGTCCCTTTTGGTTCCCCCTTCTCACTTCTGTGCACAAGGGGGTGATTTTGATCACAATCCTGCCCGACCCATAGGTACCTGCAGGGCCTATAGGTATAAGCCCAGGACGAACCAAAATCCACCACGAAAAATTTAAACAAGTCGGGGCTAGATCCCAGGTTGTCCTGCTAGATAGCTCAGTGGTCTAGCAGTCAGCCCAAGGCGCCAGTTATAAGGATAATTAAATATGTGTAGGTATACTTGAGGGACCTTCTTGCTAGTCACGTCACGATGACGTAGCGCCACCTAAACCTCTTCACCTCAAGGGTTCCAAAATTCTTTTTTTATAAAACAGAGCAAGGTTGGCTCCTGCATTGCGATTAGTCATTGGGCTCAAGTTTTCAAGTACCTATACCTATATCTTTTAGATCTTTTGTATATTATGTGAGGCATTGGTGTTGTACAAGATTATTGGTTTGTTTTAGACCAGGGGCCGGGCCCTTGGTATTGATTTTGGTCTGCTTACCGGTTTTCCAAGATGTAGGTGGATGTTTGTTGTAAAATCAGAACATTATAAACTCGTTTCTAACGTTTTAGCATAAAGTAACTAAATATGATACAACATTAGTCAAGTGTATGCCATTGCAATATACGTACAGGCTACAGGTACAGTTTGTGAAGCAGAATAAAAGAACAAGAAATGTTCTTGTTCTTGCAGTAGAAATCCTTAGAAATCCTTAGAATTCCTTTCTTGTTCTCAATATAGTTTTTGTTGCCCGTAGTCGGTTGAGTTTCCCTACAAAATATGAACTATCGTCAATATGGTATATAGTACGGCCAGCCTGAAATGCCTGGCCCGAGGGCATTCTGCACTGTTCACCTTACACAGAATGCCCTCGGGCCAGGCATTTCAGGCCGGCCGTACTATATCACTGTGAATGCGTCTGTTGGTTTATGCAAGATTTTACGATCGGTTAATTTCGGACACATTTTTTGTTGACAAAATCACTCGATAGTAAAATCACAACAAAGTCTGTTTCTGCCGTTAAAAAGACATACTATATTTCAGAACATTTAAATATCCGATGATTTTCCTCATAAAGTGTGCAAAAAAACGTAAACAAATAGCAAATGTATATATGTTCGGCCTTCGGCTTCACGCGGCCTAGACCTGTATTCCTTGCTGTCCACAGTCAAGTAGTCTGTCTATACAACCTAGTCAGGTAGAAGTAATCAGATATCTGTGCAATTTGCTATTTCACCACTAATCAGTGCCTCCATAGCCAAGTGGTCTAGGGTCTAGGTGTAGTCTTTAGAAGAGCCGGGCCACACCGGTTCGATCCCGATCCTACCAAAGTTTTTCTGATCGGCATTCACCTCTGATATGTTCAGTGTGTTAACCTGACGATGCATTTTTTGCCGCCCATAAGATTAACATTGCGAGCGGCGATTCATTTTCAAGGTTTACCCTTGGTTGGAAAGACACAAAATTTTGCCTGTACCTAGCCCTAACAATGTTCTAGGTCGCCATCGAAGCAGATTTCCCAATTTCTCACTGGTTTCTTTTATTGCAACTGTTTTGCAAATGCTAGCATCGCATACCTTAATTTTTTAAGGGGAAAAGTGCTGTATCTCGAAAACCAGTGAGAAATTGGGAAATCTGCTTCGATGACGACCTACAACATTGTTAGGGCTAGGTATAGGCAAAATTTTGTGTCTTTCCAACCAAGGGTAAACCTTGAAAATGAATCGCCGCTCGCAATGTTAATCTTATGGGCGGCAAAAAATGTATCGTCAGGTTAAGCGGACCCTTAAGTGAAATGTATATCGAGACTGTGGTGGTTCGGAACCCATCTAAAACTGGTGAGGATTTGGTATTTGTTAAAAATATCCACCAACAGAAAAAGGCAACTGTCGCAATCAGTTGCTCTCCCCCCTCTACAGCGCAGACCGCCAAAAAATCCTGTAAAAAGTTTATTATTTTCAGCAGAGAACAAAACATCGACAACAGGGTTATTTTGATTGGATGGGAACCACCCGTCGATTAGTAGATAGAACTGCAAATTGGTGGTGACAGGACCTCTGCTACAAAAACCGTCATTCTCCTAAGCTAAACATGGGAGACAAGCCCTACCAGTCACACAATGTAACAATACTCCGGGAAGAAAAAAAGAAAATTGGAAAATAGTATGTTAGCTTCAACATATAGTAGGCCGATTCTGTGTTTCATCCTAAGATGACCGATATTTTTCAGCGATTTGGGTTCGGCTCGGTATTACTTTAGAATGTCTTGCTATGTATGGTTGAGAATTTTAAGATGAATGGGTTTGTAACAGAAGATTTCAATTGTCCAGAATCTTGTTAAAAATAACGTCTGGATATGACAGATCCAGCGGGATGCTGACAGAGGTGACGATATTCCGTTTAAGTGTGGGTGCCACTATCCTCGGGTTAAGATAACTGACGGTTAGTGCCATGTTTAGCTTGAGGACCTTGTTCTATTATACATGTAGGCAAATTTGCTACCTCCTTTCGTTCGAACAATCCTCCGATTTTAGGTGTTCGTCTCTTCCGGTTGAAATCAAATCTGAAGAAAGTTTAACAATTTTTTAAAAATTCCTGGAAGCCTATGAAATATGAAATATTTATGATCTATGATATGAAATATCTATGAAATAAATATATTCTCTGGTTTGGATAACTAACGCTTAACTGAGGGTTCTCAGATCCAGTATACCTATATCTCCCATTTTTTGCTGAGAAGCTGACACACACAGATACAAATATTTTTTGTGAGTCCCATTTATTTATGTTTGAAAGTAATTTTTACATTTTTGGGTACTTATTTCTAAATTCGAAACGGTTGGAGATTCATTTGTTCTGAGATATAATGTGCCTTTTTAATTTGGGAACTATAAGACAGCATGCAGTGTGAGGGCTGGAGGTTCCAGGATGTATTAGCCCCGATTTGCTGGGCTCCGAACCACCACAACCTCAATAGGATAGGGATCGAACTCAGTGCTCCTCTGACCACTGGGCTATCTGAGTCCAGGTCAAAACCATATTAGGGACAAACCCCAAGGACACAATGCCATAAGGTAAACAAGGACAATTACGGTTGGTACTGTCCAAACGGACAGGATATTTGTACAACAATTAGCTGCCATTGACGGGCTATTTTTTATCGTCTTTTATTTTGAAATCGTGAATTAGAAATTGGGGGGCTAGCTGGCTGGAGATGTTTCCTAGCTAGCTGGCTGGAGATGTTTCCTAGCCCAGTGAATAACGCCTTAATTGCTTAAGCCGATTTAGAAAGGAAAACACTTGACGTCATTAGGAGTTAATCAGGATTGGGGCTCGGATCGTGAGAGAAAACGACTTCAGGCTGATTAGGTCACGTGAGCTCGAGTCCTTAAGGCTGTAGGTACAATCCTGTTTATGTGAGGAAACTGTTGGGTATTGAAATGTTCTGAAATATAATATTATCTCTTACCGGATGAAATTAACAGGCTTTTACGATAGAGTGATTTTTGTCAACAAAAAATTTCACAGCCTGTTAATTTCGGCCGTTAAAAAGACATCTTATATTTCAGAACATTTAAATATTCAACAGTATCCTCAGAAAATATCCAGAAAAAAAGTAAACAACACGACTGCGTATAGACTGTAACCATGCACTATATATAGGTGCTTGCGGACCTTAACTTTTATTTTAAAAAATGCACTATATTTCAGAGCAAAACAATAGCCAACAGTTTCCTTACGAAAGATGTCATTAAGAAATGGAAACAAACTTGAGTGAATAGTTAGACTCTAGAAATAACTACCTAAACTGGGCATTGTGTGCAGCATATGAATGAGCCGAGCGTCCTATTGTAGTGAGTGACGTAGGAGGCGTGTCAGGACCGATTAGGAGTGACGTCACACACAATAACGAGGCGATGATATTGCAAGGGAGGTTATCGGTTGAGAAAATCTAGAGGAAACCGGTTATTACTGGAACAACGCAAGGTCTCTAACTTTCAACCGGCTTAGGCGCACAGGGTGAGTTTGGAAGAGCGTCAGTTAAGCTTAACTGGAGGTTAGGCAATGACTAACTCTGGCACTGGTTACTCCGAAGAAATGTCACCAAATTTTAACTGACCCTGGTGACTTCCAAACTCTCTTAAACATGACAATATGTATACAGGGTATGGGAAAACATCGGTAGCTCTGGAAATAATTGGATTATGGATTCTGATGGCTGACTTAGTTTCTCGCATTTTAGACTTTGACCAATGAATAAAAAATTATTACACTCTATACACTGGCCGGATTTCAGGTTGGTATGGGAGATGAAAATGACGTAAGCTTTGGCTATACTTCTGCTAAACACCGCATCTTCTGCTACCTGTCTAAGTGCAAGATAACTTTAGGAACCGTCAACGAAAGATATCGATACATCAAAGGAGACGTAAGTCTGACAAGGACACAGCAATTTTACTGTCTCATCTATGAAACCGAAAATCAAAATTTTCTACCCGCGAAGATTTTCCAAATTCGATACCATGGAACAAGCTCATTGGTGGACAGTACGGTACCTGTATTAGCCATAATATCGCATGACCAAACCGTAACTCCATAACCGATATAATTATTTTGAAGATGGCGGACACAATGGAAAGTGGCAAAACAAACGGTCGTGGGCATGAGAGTGACGTGATGACAGCTCCACCTTAACAATAAACCTCCTGCCGTCTGCTCAGCCTTAACTCTGACAGCCATAATGAGGCAAGCAGCGTTTCAAGATGGAGTGACTGCGCACATTTTGCGCCTAAAATATCACCTCAAGCTCTAATTATCGCTGCACCCATCGCCCATTGGCTCTCAGATGCTTTGACATATATCTTCCATTTGACTTCTTGCGTTTGTATAGAGGATATACCAAATATAGACCTCAATTATATCAGCTGAAAAACATTTGTGGTGCTGCAGCCCTCGTAAACAAGGGGTGATCTGGTCTCATCGATTTTTCCTCAGCAGGAGAAAGCCAGGTACCCGTCAGGGCTCGTAATGGGCCATCAGGAAAAGCTGTAGGTCCTCATGCGCTCTGGTATTTGGTAGTGCCGCCAGCTGAGCATGACATGGATACGACAATAAATTGATCTAATTTATACGTACCGTTAAAAAGGGCTATTCTATATTTCAGAGTAAATAATTAAACCCAATAAAAAACGTCAACACACAGTACTTTTACGACGGAGGTAAGGGGACATCTTGAACCAAAACAAAGCACTTTTTCTCATATTATCATGCATCGAAACTAACCTCCTGATTGTCAGGCCCGTATCCAGAAAGCGGTCATGGGGGGGGGGGGGGGGTTAACCCCCTAAACCCACCCCCCGTGGATACGGCTATGCTGATTGCAATGAAAACATGTAACGTACTTTGGTCAATTCTTTTAAGAACATAAAGTAAGCAAAAATTCATTAAAATGACTTCTGGTAACTTCACAGTGTTTGAACAACCAAACATCAACAAACAGACTCCATATTTTGTATCAGTGGGTTGTGCAAACACTTTGAAGTAGGTAACCAAAAGTCATTTTAATGAATTTTTGCTTACTTTATGTTCTTAAAAGTTAAAAGAATTGAATTCATATCTTATATGTTTTTATATTGCAAGAAGGAGGTTATTTTCTGTGATGCCTGAAAAAGTGTTTCGTTTGGTCCAGGGGAGCATAAATAAAATATCAGCTGTCCCGTTTCGTGTTAATGATGAATACCAGACGAGTGGCAAGGTGCTATAAGATGGTAGTAGGTAGAATGGCGTTCGTTGATTGGCCAGATAGCAGGAGCAGCTCGGAGTGGTGCGCTGTGATTGGTCGGTACGGCTCCGCACCATAATGGCCGATGCCAATGCAGACTAGCACGCGAATCTGCATTCCCATTGAGCGGCACCCACCCCTCTACTAATGGGCTTCTCTCATTGCGCGCCCCCGTACTGCACTTTCGACTTGTAATTTGCAAAATACAAAAGGTTAGGGGTTTCGAGGGGTGGCTTTCTTTTATTCGCAAAAACCAAATTTGAAATGCGGGTATTGCAGGGTCGGAGCAGGGTAGAACACCCACAGAATTTATAACGAATGTTCTTTGTCGTTATAAAGGGGATGAGGGTAGGAATTTGTAGGATGAGTGGGGGGAGACCGAGGGGGTAACCACTCCAGAGATTCCTCGAGATTCCCTGAGATTCCGTAAAGATTTCCAAAGATTCCCAACAATATTCATATAGAAAGATGGGGTAACCACGCCAAAAAATTTAAAGATTCCCTGAGATGGTTTTAAGATCGGTTAATTTCGGATATATTTTTAGTTGATAAAATCATTCCATCGTAAAATCACCGCACAGCCTGTTTATTTCAGCCTTTAAAAAGACATATTATATTTCAGAGCATTTAAGTATCCCCAACAGTTTCCTCATACAGTGTTCAGAAAAAAACGTAAACAAACACGACTGCGTAGACGCCCTTAAAGTTTAAAACTAGTAGCTAACGGTGTTTCTATATCTGCACAGTATAGCCTCTCAAACTCAAAGCGAACTCTCTTTATAACGAGAAAATTGACATGGTCCTTTGCCGGTGTTTATAGAGAGACACTACTGCATATAAATAGTTTTCAATGAATCACAGGGGGTTATCTGTTATCTCTCTCCTGGCCGCTGATTGGTCCCTCCTGGCTACTGACTAGACTGCAAGTTATTTATTTATTCGCCGAGTAAACAAAGATTCAGAATGCATGATGGGCCCCAGCTGGCTCTCTCACTAATTCTGTCTATTTGGACTTGCATGACATATGCAACATCATGCATCACTTCATCTCATTCACTGCATTTCACCACTTCTCTAAAGTATGCTATAGTGTTTCTTATCGAACAGATTCGTGTGTTTAGCTTATGAGAAGTGCAATCGCACTACAGTGTACTTTAAGTAATGGTTATTTGTATTTGTATTTTATTGCAGTTGATGACGTACTTCCCCATAATATACATGGCGAGTGGAACAGGAAGTAATCGAAATAACTGACCTGTAGTTATTTTTCCGTCATTTTTCAGTATGTTCTATAATACAATCTAAAGTGGTGAGAAATAAAATTACCCAATTTTTACTTTCTCGCCCGTATGTAATACATGGGCTGAGAAAGTTATGTTATCGTGCGAAATTTCGATTTTGAGAATTTCATTGCAAAAGGCGTTTCAGAGGTCCTAGATACCAAAAAAATGGTTTTTAGGTCATGTCCGTCCGACGTACGTACGTACGTTCGTACGTACGTTTGTCTGTAGCGCGGCTAGAGGTCACACCAGTCAACCAATTTGGCTCAAATTTGGAACATAGATGTCTAAAATCAGTTCCGAGATACTTTTTTAATATAATTTTGATTACTCAAAAATTGCGCCCACTATTGTAAAAAAAGTGTCAAAAAAAATTCAAAATCGTGTTTTTGTCTACTCAAGATGCATTTCACGGTACGGTAATAAAGTTCACTTCACTTCACTTCACTTCAAATTTTGCAGTCGTGTTCCCAGATAGATGCTCCAGGATCACTTTTATTGTTTTGGAGATGGGCCAAAAATTTGGGCCAAAATTGGCCCATACGTGAAAATCTTTGCCCCATGAACAGTATTAGCTGGAATTTCACAAAAATCCGTAAGCTTGTGCTTAATAACATAACTTAAACGTTTGTTGAAGAAATATTCAATCAACTCAAAATTGCGGCCAATATAGGCAAAATAAAGTCAAAAATAGGAAAAAAAACTAGAATCTCGTTTTTGATTGGTCAAGACGGATTTGGTACTACAGTTATTAAGTTAGATCCTTGTAATTTCGCAATAGTGTTCCCAAATAGGTGCTACAGGATAATTTTTATTCTTTTTGAGATGGGCCAAAAATTTGGGCCAATATTGGCATTATCGTAGGAAAAATTTTCCAAAAATGGAAATCACGTTTTTGATTGGTTAGGTCACATTTGCAACAACACTAATCGACGGATTTTCTTGAAAATTGGTGAAAGTGGTCTCAGATAGATGCTTCAAGGGCATTTTCAATAGATTTTCATTTACTTAAAAATTAAGACGGTGATATGCAAAATAGAAAACATATACTTTGCGCGTCGAACGACACTTCACTGTTTGACGGATATGTTTGAAATTCGGAATGCAGGCGCCTATAAGTATCGCCCATTGTGTGGCAAAATACTTTTTAGAAAAAGTTAAAATTCTAACAAAACAAAAAAAAATTATTCACGTAAAAAAAAATCAAAATTTTCGATAAAAATTGCGAGAAAGTCAAGTGGGACCATTGTCGGACCCTTTATTTTACTCCCCCTAAGGGTTAAAAAAACATGACACTGTTCTGAAATATAATATGTCTTTTTATCGTCAGAAATGCTATTTGTGATTTAACAATTGAGTGAGTTCCGACATTAAAAAGACATTTCATATTTCAGAACATTTCAATGTGCAAGTGCTCCCCTTCGGTTTGTATGGTACGTACCTGTATTCTATCTTCAGGTAGATCGGTTTTAAGGCTGAGCATTTCCCTCGCGTAGACGTCGGGGTAGTGCGCGTCCTTAAACGCCTTCTCCAGCTCCTCCAGTTGGTAGCTGGTGAATATTGTCCTGCTTCAAAGAGAATATTGTCAATTAATACTGACCCGTGTCACACACAACCTCCTTATTGCAATAGTAACATGTAACCTACTTATTTAAGAACATAAAGTTCGTTAAATTGACTTTTGGTTACTTCACTGTGTTGGAATTACCAAACATCAACAAACCCACTGATCCAAAATGTGGAGTCTGTTCGTTGATGTTTGGTTAGATCGAGGGTTATATAATTTGTTTGTTTTTATTTCAATACAGAGTTTGTTTTTGTGATAATATGATAAAAAGTGGTTCGTTTTGGTGCATATGAACATCACCTATCCCGCACAAATTAAAATCACCTATCCCGCATCACCTTATAAGATAGTCTCATGCATTTACATTAAATATACAACAGTCGTAATTTTTTTCGTTTTATATTTAAATTGTTTCAGGAAAGACACAGGAAAGAAAATAAGTTACCTATGTCGCCTCTTCTTCTTTTTCTTCTTATTAAAATTTAAGCTGTCTGCACTAAAGTCTTTTCCTGATTCTAGGTGCCCCAGACCTGCAACAAACAAAAATATTCATTTCTTACAAAAGGTTTTTTGCACCCACTGAAAACTGTATAGGTCCCCATCGCGAATTTGGAGAATATGTATATCAGCCGCGATAAAGGACTTCTAAGCGGTGTTGTAGAACCCTTTATATGTTTCAAAGGTCTTCTCCCTTCGTAGATACAGCTTGCGTCACTTTCGGTATTTTCACCAACCTCAAATCCGACCTCTTTAGAGTGTAATAACTTTTTATATAGTTTTTTTTTTTTTTTTTTTTTTACGTTTTGTTGACCTTGTCCCACCAAAAATAGGTGGAACTAAAGTATAAAACGCCTGGTTGTCCAGTTAAATTATAAATTTAGAAATTCCTCTAAACTATAAAAAACATTTTCAAGTAAATATGACTTTAGCAATTTTTTAAAAATCGTTAAACTTTCTTCAGATTTAATTTCAACCGGGAGAGCGTTATATAGACGAACACCTAAAATCGGAGGACTGTTCAAACGAAGGGAGGTAGCAAATTTGCCTACATGTATATTTGAACACGACCGAGTTTTATAAGAGTGCATGAAAGTTTGAATTAAGAGGGAAGTGTTCTGTGGTCAGAATCTAAATTGCGATGATACAGAAACTAAGTCAGACATCAGTCATCAAATCTATATAGTTCCGCTGGAGTTCGAACTCGGGAAACTCCAGTAACTAGTCAAACATTTAAACACTAGCCTCTCTCACCCTATTGAGGCTGTAGACAGAAGGCAGCAGTTGTCGCGCTAAGCCCTGTTTACAAGGGTAGTCCCGGGGGATGTTCTCAAGTTGATTGGAACGCCCCCTCTATCTAATGTATCAATGATGTGCCCATAGCTCCCCCCTGGGACCGCTAACAGCAGTGTGAGAACTGCCTTAATCAATAGATCTGACTTCTCCATAGGGACTTCTATTGTTCACAACCCCATCCCCTAATCCTCTTCTATGACTTTCTAGTGGGCTATTATCTACTTCGATTCAATATTTCGTGTGGCCGCGAGTGGTCAAGGGGCCCGGCTTGTGTCCTGAGACGTCCGGGTTCGAATCCCGGCGGAAAGAATTTTTTTCCGCTTGCTGTATTGGTGAAATGATTTCGGAGGTCTTGAAGAAACTATTGGATATTTTAACGTTCTGAAATATAATATGTCTTTTTAACGGCCGAAATTAACAAGCTTAGGCTGGATTTCAACACTTTTACGTGAAGACTATCGTATCGGTAAAAAATGTTAACGACTTTCACCATACACCGTTACCGTTTCGTTAGCTTTCGAGTGGATTATCCGTGCGTTAGCGAAAACGATAATTTTCATACCTGCGACTCATTTGGTGTAGTCTAATGTAGTCTAATCAACATTTTAACTTCTTTCTCCGAAAAAATAGGGGTTTTTCACGTTTATTTCCACTTTTAGATTGAAATTGTTGAAATAAATTTGACGTAAACAAAGCAGGCGAATTCTATTGACACAACAAAACCTAACGAGAGGATGTCTGCTTTTTCGAATCGATAGCTATTCGAACGTTAAAAGGCACTATCGTGAGGTGGTGAAATTCAGCCTAAGTTGTGGTTTTACATTCGAGTGATTTTTGGGGATGAAAAGTTTGTCTAAAATCACTTGATCGTAAAACTACAACATAGTCTGTAAATATCTGACTTTAAAAAGACATATTATATTTCAGAACATTTAAATATCATACAGTGTCCTCAAAAAATGGTCGAAAAAACGTAAACAAATAGCAAATGCGTATTATTCCGTGTTAAAGCCAGTAGTAACAGTAACGTGAATGATGTAACGAGGGTTGTAGAGGGTGCATGAGGGTGCATGAGGGTCCATCCCTAATGGACCGTAACGCACCCTCGTACATAGAACACAATACGAGGGGTAATCTATTTTAAAATAAATAATATAAATGACTAGTCGTCGATGTGGTCACGTCACCGAAATTATTTAATAATTTTGTTTATTTGGACATTTATTGTTATTTATTGTTTTTAGGGTTGTTGATACGCAATCGTTTGAAAAAAGTCACGTGCACTCAATGACTAAACAAATTGGTTTAATCAAATAATCGTAGAGCATGGTATATATATACAGTGGCCGAACCGATAAGGCTTCCAGATTTGGAAGCCGGCGAAGCTTGGTTCAAATTCCGGTAGCTAAAAATGTTTTCTTGGTATTTCGGTATAGGTATGGGAGGCCAAAATAAAAATTGTCTTTTCTAGTTATTCAAACAGTAGCCATTTTCATCAAAGAAAATTTACCTATATGAAACTCAAACTGATTCGAATGAGTTGCTAAGACGGTCAACGAATTCAAGCCTCGCTAGTGTTGCTAAAAAAAAATTGTCGAAACCCTACAGCTGTATATAAATAGTTTATTCAACGTTAAAAAGGTATATTATTTTTCAGAACATTTTCTTCAAAAAAACATCCTATAGAGAACGTATAATCTCAGAAGTAAAATTAAAGTTGAATAAACAAGACTCAGCCCTAGTTTCGGCCAACTATTCCTCGGCTTCGGCCAAGAGCTATGGTATGAACAGCTTAACTAGAGTAACTCCAATGATAGTAATGAATTTGATTGGATAATGAGCTGATTCACAGCTGATAATCCCCGATGATGGAGGAAACGAAATTTGGAGTAAAATTGGCGGAAAATCAATATATCAGTGAGGTTACTTCCTATTATTTTTGATGAAATAAGTGGGAATGCAATACATTACACCCAAATTGAATGACTCTATGGCAGCCTCGATAGCCAAGTGATTGAGGTTGTTACCTGAGAGCGGGGTCACCAAGGTTCGATCCCGATCCTATCAAAGTTTTTCTGCTCGGCATTCACCTCTGATATGTTCAGCATGTCAGGTGAAATGTATATCGAAGCTGTGGTGGTTCGGAACCAGCCTAAAACTGTAGGCCCCCGACTGTGATACTCCTTCTTTATGAATAATATCATTGAATATTCATATTATGTTGTAAAATATAATATGTATGTACATATTTTTAAGGTAACAAACGGACACATTATCTGGTTATATGTTGTGATATTTTTTGTTGACGAACATGACTCGGCAAACAAGTAGGATCTGTTTCGACAGCCGTAACAAGTCAATTTACGAAAAGGAAAGTCTCGAGAACAGCAAAGACGACTAAAGATCAGGTTTCGCGATCAGGAAAAGTCTGGCACTGAGGGCGATAGCTGAATGGGACTTTGTCCTGAGAGGAATTTAGGGAATAAAAAACCGAAAAAAGGAAAATAAGGCTCGCCACGGATCCTACTGATGCTTCATCCTTTCACCGTCTCCGTAAACAATCCATACGAAAAGAATTTGTTTCACTGAGGGGTTCAGAACCCTAAGAAAAAGTTTACTTAGCTCCGCAGGAGAACCTTGAGATGTTCTTCTTAGAGGCGCCCTGTTATTTGATTGCTGCTTTAGACTGGTTTTTCTTTAGTTGGGGGTGGTTTTGGGTGGTTTTTTTGAGTTTGGGGTGGTTTTCTATGGGGGAGGATGTGGTTGAGAAGCCACTTGTGCAGCGAATGAGATGACGTTGGGGGGGGGGGGGGATGGACACCATAGCCATCCCCCGGGGAGCTACTTCTCCCCTACGTAAGCGCTCCCTGGAAACCCAGCAGCTAGCAGCTCCTCCCTCTGCATGGAAAAGTAGAAAAGTGAAAAATTTCGTGGAGAACGCACTAAATTAGTTTTAACTCGTAAGTGGAGTACAGCTGGCAGCTGCAAGGTTTATGTCCAATTTTTTCAACCATCTTTTGAAGACACTGTTGGATATTTAAATGTTCTGAAATATAATATGCCTTTTTAACTGCCGAAATTAGCAGGCTTTGCTGTGATTTTATATCATCAATGGATATTTGTCAACAAAAAATTTGTCCGAAATTAACCGATCGTAAAATCACCATACAACCTTTTAATTTCGGCCGTTAGAAAGACATATTACATTTCAGAACATCTAAATTTCCATAAAGTGTACAGAAAAAACGTAAACAAATAGACTTCCCATTTTTTGTGTCTTGCGTCAATAGTCTAAAAATTAATAATTTCAACCCCAAAAATGAGTGGTAAGGGTAGGTATATATCAATAGGACCGGGCTTGCGTATTGTGTAGGGGTTGCTCCCCCCACACCCCTCTGTAATACGCCCTCCCTAAGGGGCAATAAATAGCACTAATGTAGCGTTGGTATTTCATAAGCAGGGTGCCCTCAGCCCTTAGCTCTACAGGATATTACCCCCCCCCCTACCGCAAATTCTCTTCAACCCCCCCTCCCCCCCACGCCAGTTCCCCCTAATTAAGATTTCCCGCTTTCTGGGAAAATTTTCGACAAAAAGTGTGAGATCACTCTAAGGGATGATGAAAATATGGGGTGATATTTTTTTGTGTTTTCAGAAACTTCTCAATTTGGGATGGTTTTT
This sequence comes from Mesopsocus fuscifrons, assembly GCA_950004255.1. Taxonomy (NCBI): domain Eukaryota; kingdom Metazoa; phylum Arthropoda; class Insecta; order Psocodea; family Mesopsocidae; genus Mesopsocus; species Mesopsocus fuscifrons. The sequence continues at coordinate 21,051,453 of OX465377.1, forward strand.
GGCCCTGTATAGGTGTTGAGTGGTGTAGGTGCTTTAAGATGAGGTTATACCCTTTGACGTCACCAGACTAAAATTTCGGTATAGTTGTATAGAGGGGTGGGGACAAGCCAAGCAACTAGACTAGACCATTTCAAGAACTATCCATCGTGCTCAGCTGGCAGCACTACCATGCAACGACCTGCAGTTTTAGGTGGGTTCTGAACCACCACAGCCTCGATATACATTTCACTTAAGAAGATACCAGAAAATTTTTGTCAGGGTCTCTGACAGCTGTCTGTAGACCACTCTTATCGAGGCTGTTTGGTGGAAGTTTACAAGGGGGTATTTTCAACCCTCGGGGGGGGGGGGGGGAGGGGTTGCTCAGCAATCGGACCCTTCCACACCCTGCGCTGTTCCCCTGATTGCTAAGCAACCGAAACATGTGTAACGTCTCAACGCTTGCTGACTTGCAAGCTTTTGGGGGTTGATAAGACGGAATATACATTTGCTATTTGTTTACGTTTTTTCCGGCTATTTTTTTAGGGCACTGTTGGACATTTTAATTTTCTTTCTAACGTGTTAACTGGCTTATGTTGTGTTTCTAACGTGTTAACTGGCTTATGTTGTGTTTCTAACGTGTTAACTGGCTTATGTTGTGTTTCTAACGTGTTAACTGGCTTATGTTGTGTTTCTAACGTGTTAACTGGCTTATGTTGTGTTTCTAACGTGTTAACTGGCTTATGTTGTGTTTCTAACGTGTTAACTGGCTTATGTTGTGTTTCTAACGTGTTAACTGGCTTATGTTGTGTTTCTAACGTGTTAACTGGCTTATGTTGTGTTTCTAACGTGTTAACTGGCTTATGTTGTGTTTCTAACGTGTTAACTGGCTTATGTTGTGTTTGTACGATCGAGTAGTTTTGGACAATTTTTTGTGTGAGAACGTTGGATCACATCATAGCCAGTTAATTTCGAAACAAATCGCAGTGTATTCTGTATCTGTATACTGCAATGTATAATATTAAAACTGTTAGTACGTATTGCGGTAGGCATAGTTCTGATAGCGCAATGGATCTGTATTGAAACTGTGGTTTTGTGGCCTATCACCAGGGATTGTTACAGTCTGTGGTTGTTTCCCCCCAAAATCGTGTTATTTCCATTGTGGGTACCATGTCACGTTTCCTTCCATTTACCCAATAGAGGTACATGTACATACCTACGAGTATAAAATAGTGTACTAAAAAATTTGAAAAATATATAGGTACAATATAATACCGATTTATATTCACTTTTTTTGGCACTGGAGAAATTATAATAGTTGAACAATTTTGGAAAAGTTTCCCCCCTGCCGGTGATGGCCAGTTACTCTTGCGAGAAATTTTGTTCTTGCAACCGAAAATGAGAACAATACCAGAAAGTTTCTTGCCGTCCCGGACCAGGCAAGAGTCACCGAAAAAAATTTCGACAAACTTGCACTAGATCCCGGTATAGGGACACCTTTTGTATAAATAAAGCCCCCGCAGAGCGAAAAATTTGCGGAAGTTTGGTAGCGAACCTAACGAAAATAATAGACATCCTGTGTGAAAATTGATATTGTGGGGGTGTGCCATTGTGCCCCAGTCATCCCTCATCCCTATCCCGAGCTGTCTCCTATTGACCTCCTCTCATTATCCTCCTATTCGGGTGATTGACGCTAATTGTCGGTGTTATTTTCAGTCGATTGATGTGGAATAGTCACGACTGACGCTCCAAACAATAAAATAGTAATTTGATGAATGCTCCATTTTTTGTCGGTTTCCCCTAAAAAAGAATCATTCTTCCCCTTCGTAGCCTGAACTTCAGTCAAGTCCTTGGCGCTGGTATTTTATTTTCAATTTATGATTTATATATCTGAGCCAAAGCAAAGCACTTTTTCTCACATTATCCAGAAACTAAATAACCTCTTTATCGAAATAAAACCAGTATGCTTTTAAGAACGTACAGTAAGCAAAAATCCATTAAAGTGACTTCTGGTTACTTCACAGTGTTTGCAAAACCAAACATCGGCAAGCAAACTCCAAATTTTGGATCAGTGGGTTTACTGATGTTTCCTAATTCAAACACTGTGAAGTAACCAAAACTCATTTCAATGAATTTTTGCTTAATTTATGTTCTTAAAAGAATTATCTAAGTACTTTACATGTTTTTATTGCAATAAGAAGGTTAGTTTCTACGATAATATGAGAAAGAGTGCTTTGTTTTGGTTCAAGTGATCATAAACAGAAATCACCGCTCCCATAATAATAATAATAATGTATTTAAAGTCACACACAACAACTACAGAGTTAATAATAGTGCTGACTTACTAAAACTACAGACTTGGACTAAAAACTACCACTAAAGTAACCTAGGTATACTTAGAACGTCAACTACAGTTTAGACTGTTCCTAACGCTCTTTGTATTCCTAAACCTGAATATATGTCTACTTCCGAACAAGTATTTGCAGCTACACTCAGGGCATATACAGGGGCTCTCTCACAAATGTTGGTCCTCGCAAATGGAACATAGAAAGCATCGCCATTCCGAAGTGAAGTGACTCGAAATTGCAGCTTGTTGATCATGGTCATGTCACCTGAATAGCTAGATTTCGCTTGTATACTAATCAAGCAACGTTTTTATTGGTTATCTGGTGAAATAAGCAATTGATTTGATTGGTTATTGAGGATGAGGAGAGAAGCGGTAATGACGGTGATTGGATTTGGTTATTTGCTTCATTTCCCATACGTGGGTCAAGTGCCTTATTCCTATACCTGTATACCTTTATCTCTAATCCGATTGGTGGAACTGGATTATAGGATTAAATACGATGATTTTTATTGGTGTCACTGTTTTAAAAATTTTCAACTTCAGCGGTAGAGCGAAAGAACTCATGCAGGATCTTTTGGAGATTTTTCGTGGTTATGGAACGTATTTAGTCACGGATCACGGACGTCACCAACAAGGCTTGTACTTGTTCTTCTAGCAGTAAAAACTCTTTCTTGCCCTTTTTCTTGATCTTATTTTTCTTTCTTTGGTTCTTGTTCTTGCTTATAAAATAATTATTGCCTACCTAACAGTCTTTTCATAGGAACTTTACGGTTCGATTGTCCACAGAGTATGATACTTTGGAAAAAGATTACATGTGTTTAAGCAAGAATTCTGGAGAGAAATGTTGTTCTTGCTACCAAAAGTTCTTTTTCTTTTAGTAGCTATAGTCCAAGTCAGGCTAGGAGCGTACCGATTACTCATAATTTCTTGCAAATCTAGGGCTGATCAAAACTTTTTCTTGGTCAGGGAAATATCTGCTCATGGTCGGGTTGGCATTTTTAGCGTATGGTAGGATATGGAACCCAAATCCGGATCGGCGTCAAATGAAAATCTTCAAGAAATTATGAATAAGCGGTACGCTCCCAGCCTGACTTGGAGTATAGTACCTAGGATGTATCTGCTTATACATGTAGTGCACACCAATATCAGCGAGAACGGTTTTTAACGGTAGACATAAGGGCATAAGCATATAAGGGATGAAAAGGGTGCGAGGAAATAAATAGTGGTGCAGAAGGGAGGGGGCCAGACGCGCTCAAATATTCCAAATTCTTACAGGATGAGTTCGGGGGAGAAGTATGAGTTAATTCCTAGTCTGGAGGACTTAATGCCTTCCCCTTCCACTGCTGACAAAGAAATTAATTAACTTCGGGCTGGTAGGACGAGGGTGCCACCCCCGCCACCCCCTGCAAAGTTACAGTGTCTGCCTTCTATGCTATATAGGGAGGGCTTTCAACTGCCTCGGTCGTTAGCTTCCCTATTTTGCAAAATTCAGGCAAGTTTCGTTGCAAGTTAATTTTATTAAAGAACCAACTTTATAAGAACAAGAACAATACCAAGAAAGGGTTTGGGCTGCTAGAATAACTATATAACTCGTTCAAGTAAAGAACTAGACCTAGACTAATGTTTTAGGGTGCTCTGTGCTTAAATACTTACTCGTACAGTATGTCTAAATAGAATCTCCCACAGTTTACACATTAGACCGAACATACATTCGCTATTTGCTTACGTTTTTTCTGCACACTTTATGATAAAACTATTGGATATTGAATGTTCTGAAATATTATATGTATTTTTAACGGCCGAATTTAACAGGCTGTGTGGTGATTTTACGATCGAATGATTTTAGTCAGCAAAACATTTATCCGAAATTTCTGTTAAAAAGACATATTTTACTTCAGAACATTTAAATATCCAATAGTTTCCTCATAAAGTATGCAGAAAAGAACTTACAGAAACAGACACCCTTAAGCAGAATGAGAAGATTTCTGGAATGGCAAATTTGGAGAGGAGCAGTTGGAGTGGTGCGTATGTAGTGTGTGTCAATGTCAGAGTGACGTGTCAGGGTTTTAGGTGTCAGGAATGGGATGAAGAGGAAGTATGCTCCAAAATAGCCCATTGTCACCCCAAGAAAACGTGTCAAAATTTGTCACGGCGCGAGCCCCTCTGCAGATTGACATCCTAATACCTCTCGATCCTTCCCGAACCTTTTTCTCAATCCTTCTTCAACCAAATTCCAAAACAATTCTTCTCAGTTTTTTCTCGCGCCCGGCGAGACGGAGTCAAGTTTCCTCGAACATTTTTTTGTGATTCTTGTTCTGAGATGATTTTTTCTTTCACTTCTAGGTATAAAAAGGTTTAGGTTAGGTTACCCTGAAGAATATGCAGTATAGCCTTTTCTTTCTATAGCGACCGGCAAATTTGCTCGTTATTGGGAGGTTTTCGTTATTGAGAGTGCCGTTATGGAGAGCGAACACTACTGTGTACATACTTAGTTAGTAGAGGACAGGGACCTACAGTTTTAGGTGGGTTTCAAATAACCACCACAGTCTCGTTATACATTTCACTTGCCATACTGGATGTATCACCGGTGGATACCGATTAGAAAAATTTTGAAAGGATCGGGATCGAACCCGTGTGAGCCAGTTTTGCTTGCACCCTTGGTGCTAAAATTTGTACCTTATTGAGCACCTGGCCAATTGTCGCGTTTGAATGTGTGGTGAGGCTTTTTGTCGCAGTTTGAAGAGATACAATTGCCCTGTCAAAATATTGACACCTCTTCTAAAGGGTTGAGGGTTCCCAAATTATAACGTTACTATAGCCTTTCATAGCTTTTGTCTCCATCTTCCTGCTCTGCAGCACGTCTCCGATAACTCACTTATGTCCCTCCAACTGATGGGTGAACTAGATTAACCAAAAGATTGGACAACGTTTTGCGAGATGATTCTTTTCTGTTGGAAATTTAAATGTTTTGGAATATCGTAATGTCTTTTTAACGTCAGAAATTGACTGGCTGTGTTGCAAATTTACGATCTCAAGATGGTTAAGAAGACGAAGGTGACGTTAAGAAGAGATTTTATACTTCAATCAGATCATTCAATATCCAACACTATCCTCGGAAAAACTGACGGAAAAACGTCAACTCCGTCTTGAGGAAAATTGTGGATATTTTCTTAATCCTGTTCCAGCAGTGCTGTTTGTGAACGATTTTTCTGTCCATTAAGGCTGAATATACATTCACTATTTTTTTACGTTCCGATTTCAAACTTTGTGAGAATATGTATTTATAATATGTATTTTAACGTTAGAAAATATATAATGATGTTTTACCTCCTTTATAAACAAGTCACTAATTTATATTTTTACCATTTCCAACAAGACGTTACAAGGACTTTATTATATTTCAGACAAATATCGAACAGTTGCCTTGAAAGCTGGGCAGAAAAAAAAGACAACAAGCAGCATAAAAGCATCAACAGAGATTACAAAAACCTTGAAAGCATGAAAGGAGTAATAAGCTTCCTTGTGGTTGAAACAACGAAATTTGAGAAGAAAACGTCGAGGTGTTGAAGTGCCCCTCTGTGTTTAGCTTCAAGGGTCCTCCTGCTCCTTAAGACGCGACGTAAGGACCTTAACTCCTTAAGTGCTCCTTCCCACACCCTAACCTGAAACTTCTAATTCGTACGTTGTCTTATAAGAAGGATATCTTGCCTATAGATCACAAATAATATACTATTTCGGACTTTTTACTATCTCTCGAGCAATATGGCGAAAAAGTTGTTTTCGTGGAAATTTTTGATTTTGAGATTTTTGATTTCCCGTGATCCTGGGGGGTTCCATGAGTTCGTTCCCAGTGAGTCCGAGGGCGGGTGCGTTCCCTGCTGAAACCAGATTTTGACAAAATTTGGTTTTCGCCTCTCTAAAATCGTGGCCAAGGTGGTATTTCAAGGAATTTTTTATTGGTCACCAATTTCTGCCTTTGCTGCCAAAAAAATAATTCAAAATTCGTGTTTTTGATTAGTCGGACAAGCGCCGACGCAACGCGACGGTACAATTTTCAATTTATATTGAAAATTTATATTTATATTTATATTATATCAATTTATATTGAAAATTGGCAGTTGTGTTGACAAATATAGGTAGATGCTTCGTGGTCGTTTGCAACGAAAATTGAATTAACTGAAAATTATGGCCGTTTTTGACCAAAGTTCGATCGTTTAGGTACATTTCTCATTTATTAACCGATTTGCATAAAAGTACTTTAGTTAATCATTTGCTGATTAAAATTTTGTTATTTTGAAATTTCCGGCCGGTTTTGTCAAAAAAGTGTCCCAAATGAAAAACCATGTTTTTGAATGGTCGGAACGCATTTGGGACTTACGGTAATAGTTTGACAGGCATAAGATTGTGTAAGAGTGATCTCAGATAGAAGCTCTTGGGCCGTTTTCAACCGATTTTGGATTGCGTAAGAATTACGCCCCTAAAAAGATCTCAGGGCGAGAAAGTTAAGTGCGACAGTATTTTATTTTCCAAAAAACCATTCATAGAGGCCATGACAGTCTATCCTTTGGAAGGAAAACCTTTGCCAACTATACGGCAGTCTATCACATGTGAAAAGGCCGTTAAGTAGACAAAAAGTTACGTTATAACCTCGGAAAATTCAATATACAAAGAATCTTGAAGCAAGAACAAGAAATGGTATTTGGTGCAAGAGTAAGAGTAGGACTTGCTGAAACGTACGTCATTTCTTGTTCTTGTTCTTGCACCGCCCACACTACCCATGCAATAGCAATAGCTCCTCACCATAAAATGGCCATGATAAAGACAAAGACTAAAAACATTTGAGAACTTTCTAAGTCACCTAGGGAACAAAACCCGCTTATTTTCTAACTTCCATATTTTCACAGTTATGATTAAAAAATTGAAGAACACGTCTTCCATTTGAAATATAATAGGCAATCCCATTTTCTAAGAGTGGCATTTCGCAATGCACCCCTCTTGCTTGCAGTGCCGCATACAGTATATTATGTTTTGTTTTACTTGGCTCTCATTGGTTCCCCCAATTAATGAAATTAATGATGGCTGCCGCTTCAAAATTCTTTTGTTTGGTTTTTTGAATTAATTTTTGAGCTTGACAACTGGCGCAGTCTATCGGTGATACTCATCGAGGATGGGGTTTGAAGTTTTTTTATCTTATTAACATCGTGACTTTTACTGTAGTTAGGGATGATATTGTTATTATGTATGTTCATAGTGGAAAAATTCTGCGATTACTCTTTTTTTAGTCTAATCTTCTATTGGTGGTTACAGCCCATATACGCTTGGCAAATTGATTGTTGGCCAAATGAATATTTGGTGTGACATCCATGTTACCAACACAAAATTGCTGCTACCGGGATTCGAACCCAGGACCTCAGTTCTTTTGCCTATACCTATACCTATACAAAACCAACACTAGAACCGACTTAAATGTTTGCTGACGGTTATAGTTCTCTATTGAAAATCATCGATCCAATAATCCAATATTGATATAACATAAATATATAACATGCAGACCACAAAACAATATGGTATAGATTTTGTAAAATACGTATGGAGCCTATAAGGCTAGATTCTTCTCTAAAGTAAACTATAGTGTCTACTATAGAACAGATTTATCTTATTGTATGTTTAGCTTATGACAAGAGCTTATGACTATCGTTAACTTCAAGAAGTGGTGAAATCCAGCCTAAGAACAAAACCGTCGGGACTAACTTGGCAGAATTTTATCAAATTTTAAGATTATTAATATGCGCGTATCTACTTACAATATAATCAGTTCATTAATCAATTAAACCTGCAGGTTTAATAGTCTAGTGGGAAAACACTAGACTCGTAAGACTGAGGGCCTAGGTTCGAATCCCGGTAGCAGCAATTTTGTGTTGGTAGCATGGACCTGGATGTAACCTCGATAAAAACCCAACTAAATTTGGAAGCTGTTTTCGGCACTGCCCCCCCCCCCCCCCCCCTAACCAGTGGAGTTGTTATACAAATAATGAGCACTTTCCACACAGGGGCTGCGGAGGGGGGGCGGAAGGGGGGCGGGGGAGGGGGGAGATTATTCCCCATCTCTCTCCCTCCCTTGTTCCTCACTAACAGAGAAATTGGCCCCTGAGTCACGCTATACTATAATTTGCTACTTCACCTCTCTAACTGTTTCCATCAGCCAAATGTTCGCCCGAACAGTGCATGGTTGTGTTTTTTCCTTGTTCCCTGTTCCCTGTTGCTTTGGAAAAAATTATGTAGTCGTATTTTAGATTCTGACCACTAAATAAAAAGAGATTACACTCTAAAGTGGTCGAATTTTAGGCTGGTAGGAGGTGAAAATACTGAAAGTGACGTAAGCTCTGGCTACTTCTGCTAACTATCTCACTGTAAGCTAACTGTAGGAACTATTAACTATAGATATCGATATATCAAGTCTGACAAGGACACAGCTACTCTACTGCCTCAACTATGAAACCGCAAATCAAAATTTTCAACCCACTATATGTACGTACCTTTGGAACAAATTTAAGTTCCTATAAATCCGATTAGAAGTCCTTTATCGCGGCTAATACACAGATTCTCCTAACAGGATAGCATGCGACAGCCTCCAATCTCCCTAAATCTTTCTAACGGGGCTTAACCATTTAATCAGGATTAAAAGAAAGGTTAAACGGAAAAGCAATGACCCCAAAAGGCTCTTCTTGTAACCAGATTATTAAACTAAGTAACTAAGTAATTTGTGAACAAAAGGATTCTAACAATGAAACGGTTGCGAACACGCCCTTTTGAATCAATACCGGTCCCGAAATCCGGAATTGCCTTAAATGGTAAAGTGCCTCCATGTTGCGTTAAGGGAAAAACTGGTTTTTCGGCGTCTGCCCCATACACGCAGCCTCTAGGGAGCTCTACAACCAAATTAAAAAAATTTCCTTTCCTCAAAATTAGTTCGTCAAATCCGAATTTCAAAATCTCAAAAAGGTTTTTTCGTTTCGTTCAGAACTTAGACCTTTTTTCATTTGGAAGGGTGAGGATGTGGGAACGTGTTGGGGGGAGGGGGGGGGGGGGTTCAGATTCTTTTTCTATTGTTTTTTCCCTTTTATGTTCAAAAAAAAAATTACGGAATTCGCAGGAGAATAATTCTTACCGCAATTTCTCGGTACGCTGATTCCTTCTTATTGGTTGAGGCGAAGGGAGTATACATATAGAAACTTTTTTTCAATTTTGAGATATTGTGTAGTTATGTTTTCAGTGATCAGTGCGTGTTCAACCCTAGGTTGGATCTACTGATGCAGAAAACAATGTCTTGCCTTATTCTTGTTCTATTGCGTTTCCAGGAACAAGAAAAAGAACACAGGATTTCTGTAGATTACATACCGACGAAATACCGGAATCTTGGGCCAAGAACAAGAACAAGAAATCACTTTGCGCGAAAGCGTGTGAAGTGCAGATTTGTTTTCTTTATTTTCCCAGGTGGCCTGCAGGTCCTCAGGTACTTAACTTAGGTACTTAGGTAGCGCTCTTCACTTTTCTGAATGGAGAAAAACAACAATGAGGTTAACAAGGGCACTTGTGCATTGTGCCGGCCCACTGGGCACCTACGTTCCACATCACCCACGCAACTCTTTATGCAATTTAACATGACGATTAAACATGCAAATACCGCTAATCCCTGGATAAGGACCCACCATGAAACCAACTTTACCGCAGACCTGTCTATCTGTTTCTATTATCCTAAGAAGACAGGCGCTTTGTTTGAGAAGGAAACAGTGTTCGTTGTCTTCTTAAATAACAGGCTAAGAAGACTGATGGAGTGTATAAGCAAACAGTTGTTACTGGCCCATAATAGAGACAGACGGACAGTTGGTTTCATCGTAGATGGCCGTGGAATACAGAGAGCAGGGTCACACCAAGCACCGGTTCGATCCCGAGCCTGTCACAGTTTTTCTAATCGGCATTCACCTCTAATAACTGTGGTGGTTCGGAACCCACCTAAACGTGTAGGTGGTAAGTGAGGAGCTGGTTAAGGATTTTCAGTACCTAGCAGAAAAAAAAATGGTGTAAACGAGACCTAAATTCCTGGCACCCTATAAACAAAAGCAGGGGGTAAACCACACAGAATTTGGTGGAGATAAAGGACTGTTAAGTAGTTATTCACATACGTGGTACGTATTGTGTACCTAGGTGTGAAAACTGTCCCATCCACTCAGCCTGAAATGTGAATAGCACCCCATTCATCATGAATAAATAGCTCGTCTATAGAACATACCCCTTTTGTGCCAGAACCTCTAGCTATCAAATACACTCTTCAATCAATTGGTTTTTTACTAGCTCTTGGCTCCTAAAAGTTCGCTATAGCGTTATCCTCCTGCCCTTATCTTAAAGTTAGCTAGAGGATAAATTATCCAGCCGTATTAAATATTTCATTATTATTTTGGATGAATAATTTCCAATTAGAAATCAGAACGAAGCAGAACTATTATAGGGGTGAGTATTATTCAGACCGACCTGGAATTTTCAAAAGGTAAATTATATGGGTTTCGTTATTCTGGAATTTTCTTACCCAAAAGTGTTTACTTGTAAACTAAACATGGGTGCCTCATTGGCTCTATGAATTCTAGTTGGAATTTTATTTCCTTGCTCTTGATTTTTCGTTATTTACTAACTTTATCTATCTGCTTGGTAAGGAACTGGAAATGTAATTTCTTGTTCTTGTTCTCGTTCTCGCTATTTCTTGCATACACATGGAATTTAATGGCCTATTTATTGCCTACGTAACGGCCATTTCACGTGCAATCGATGGTCGAATAGTCGGCGGAGTTTTCCTTAAAAAATATAAGGATTGCTTTCCATGGTCGCTTATGAATGAAGTTTTGAAAAAATAAAAAAAAACTTGCTTGGGTTTGAGCAAGACTCTTGTTCTTATTGCTACCAAAATTAAGTCTTGTTCTTGCAGAACAAGAGCAAGACATTGGAAAAGTTTTGTATGATACAGCACATAGTGCCTACAGCCTGAATTTCGCTGTCAAAACCAACGGCTCGTTTTTAGCCACATCAGAGACGCTTTTTGTGACAACAGCAGATGTGATTTGTTACTCTGGAGATGGGGAGCTCTGCTGGCGCCAGCGTGCGCGGCGCGGCGCTTCTCTACCTACCGGAAGCGGGCGACTTTGTGATCACTTATCACTGAAAACAAAATGTTTCTGTGATAAGGCAGTGTGGTACACAATCACAGAGAATCTTAGATTGTACTATATCAGTTGTCCGACTGTGGTTTGACTTTCTCGTACTAAATTTTACTGGAATCGGTAGAATGTTTGGTAATGGAATTATTATTCTCACATTTTTTATTTTATTTTTAAATAAATTCACAGGTAGGTATTTTGAGATTTAGACTGTTTGGTATCATTACCATCTATCTACATGAATGTCATGATAAAATTTTGGCAAAGCCAGTATTCGAACCCAGCAACTGTGATTTCGGGTGCAGGGGTGCGATGTACTGTGTGAAAAGACACCCGCCAACATGTGTTGCAGCTCGGAGCGGTCCCCGTGCGAAAATATCAGGTTACCCTGTTTATACTGCTTCCACCCCTATGATGATGTTGTTACATCCTTACACCCTGTACTCTGTCGTGCCAGCAGGGATGGATCTTGTTGCGACAACAAGGTACACAAAAGACCAAATCTTATAACCTCCTTACAGAATACAGTCTCTCTCTATAACGACCGTCAAGGGACCCTAAAAATTTGTTCGCTATAGAGAGAGCTTGCTATAGAGAAGTCTTTCAAAATAAGGCTTGATTTTTATTTCAAAAAATCTGTAAAATTTTTCTGTTTTTCTTTTACTATAACTTCTCTGTAAGGGTTTGTCAAGGGACCGTACCGTTTGTTCGTTATAGAGAGTGTCGTTATAGAGAGGGACCAGTAAGTATAGATGTCTCTGGAGGAGCACAGGTTCGATACCGATTCTATCAAGGTTTTTCTGATCGGCGGTAAAATGTATATCGAGGCTGTGGTGATTCGGCATTAGACACATTAAATTTGCTATTCGTTTACGTTTTTTTTTCGACCATTTTTTGAGGACACTATTTCAATGCTCTGAAATATAATATATCTTTTTAACGGACGAAATTAACAGGCTGTGTTGTGATTTTACGATCAAGTGAGTTTGTCAACAAAAAATTAATCTGAAATTAACCGATCGTAAAATCATTTCTTTTGTTAGAAAGACATATCATTATATTTCAGAACATTTAAATATCCAATAGCATCCTCAAAAAATGTGCAGAAAAGACGTAAACAAACACGAGTGCGTAGAAATATTGTTATACAATACTTAGTCAAAAATTAGTTTTAGTGTTGTTATGTAATGGGGGGTAGGAAGGGGGTGGAGGGTTGGAGGGGGAATACAAGTACAACACAGACAGGACATATTACCTTCAAAGAGCCTGCAATATTAGCGGGCTGCAAACTAAAATGGTGGCTCGGGGCATGCGAAGGCAATGAACTAATCACTCAATTTAGGATCGATTGCTCCCATTATAATATGAATTAATTAACGTGGCGGCCATGTTGGATCACCCCCTCCCCCTCCCCTCTCCTGCAGCCCTTAGAGAGCTAGTTATGCTCCCCTTCAATTATCCCCGTTCTGCTACCTTTTTCGTGACTTACAAGCCTTGCAATATTAGGTACAATTCTGTGGGCCGGATTAGAGACAAGAGGGTAAGTCGGCACGACTTAATGAAAATTTTTCAGGCTGTTGTTGGGCCTACCCTGATGGGTACTTGGCCTGCAGAACTGTCGAGCGTGATTGTGACGAAATCACCCCTTGTGTATATTACACTTTCACAGCTGTAGGTTGCCGCTTGGCCGTAGAAGCCGGGTTGCCCAGCCCAGGTGCTACAGAATTTCCCCCTATGTAGTTTTGTCACGACAAGGTACAGAATACGTTGGAAAACTACTCTATTCCCTATTTTACTCATGTCTAAGTACCTAAACAAAATATCGGATAAGTGAATAATGAATTTGTTGGTACTAACCTGGCATACAAGGTCCAGAAGACGAAAAAGAGTTTTTGAGGTGCGAAAAACCTGAAAAAAAGAAGAATAATAGGGTTAGAACTTAAAAGTTCGCCATAACCATAATAAGTACAACATACTGGCTACCACATTGTCTGCAGGTACCTATAGGTAGTCAAGTTCATTTCTTTGGAAAAATATGAAAGAAAAACTCATGTTTCAGTAAATAATAAATTACCTATATTCTCGACGCAGTTAGCACCTAAAAGTTCACTTTAGCGTTATCCTGCCGATAGCGCCATTATACAACCAATGCAACCCTCAGTGGGTATTTACCTGCTATATAGGACTGCTTATGTTTAAAAGAACGAAAAAATTACTTAAGACCAGAGACAATATCTTGACGTCACAAAGCCTTAAAATTTCGGAAATTACCCCTTCATTCCCATTTTTGTGGAATAGATTTGTATAGAGAACATTGGAAGTAGCGAAACGGTGGATGAACACACACAAAAACGGAAGACGTGAACAGTAAAAGGCAATGTAGGCCAATCATAACAAGACTGGGAATACAAATACAGAATCAAAATGAAACAAAAGTTTTCGTTTGAAAGAAATCCCGGAGGTGTTTAAACACAAAACCTGATTTATCAGTTATGCCTATATACCTACTGCCTACTTACTGTTTTGAAGATTTATATGTTCTGAAATATAATATGTCTTTTTAACGTCAGAAATTAACAGGCTATGTTGTGATTTCACGACTGAGTATATAATTTCGGTCAAATTTTTTATTGACAAAAAATCACTCGATCGTAAAATTACAACATACCTGTTAATTTCTGACGTGAAAATGTTGTGCCTCTCTATAACGGTAACCTCTCTATAACGAGAGAAGATTACGGCCCCTTGACAGTCGTTATAGAGAGAGAAGAAGTAAATCCAGTAGTTTCCTCAGAAAATAACCATGTTTGGTCCCAAAAATCTCCAGGAAAGGTGAGATATCTAGTTTTGAACCTGTGCCGTATTTTAATCATAGAATCCGACAGACTCAACTTGAATAAGCTGAGCCTGAATGAGACATAACAATGAAATGAGTCATTGTCGCTAGGGCAAGCCATTATAACCCATTCAGACCTGGTGAAGCCTTAAACGGCGAACAAAATCATCTAATTAAAATTACGAGGTGACAAAGAAATTCACTCAGATTGTCTCCCAGTCTCCCAGTCTCTCGCCAAGCAAAACTGGACTCATTAAAGTCTAATTAAGAAGAGAGGGGGAGAAATAGTAATTAGGGGGAAATAGCCGGAGAGGGGGGGAAAAGTCCTAATCTGTGTTCCAAGCCAAAACTTTTTGGCCAGCCCTGTATACGATTCAAGAACAAGAAGATGCGTTTCTTGTTCTTTGCCTTTAACACTAAAGAAACAGTGCGGTGTCGACGTTTTTAACTTGTTCTACGATCGAGTAATTTTTTACAAAACATAATTGTCCAAAGAATAAAAAACGCGTATTTTGATTTTTCGGCAATAACGGCAGCAATTATTAACCAATCCAAATTTCCATGAAACAGAACCTTGACCATGATTTGAGACAAGTGCGTACCGAATTTCATCAAAATTGGGTGAACGGTACCTATAGGCTGTGGAGCAAGGAAGGGACGGATGAACTTTTCTTGAAACCTCTTTCTTCGACTAAGGCTGGATTTAGCTAATTTTGAAATGGAATTTACCGGAATATTTTTCTGTAAGTTAAAGAAGGTTGCCATGGGTTGCTAGGGAAACAAAATTCCGACTTTATTTACCTTAGCAACGCATGGCAACCTTGTTTAACTTACAGAAAAATATTCGGGTAAATTCCATTCCGAAATTAGCTAAATCCAGCCTAAGGGGACCCCCAGGATCATGGGAAACCTAAAATCTATATTTCGAAATTTTGAACAAAAACCTTTTCCGTGATTTAGGCTCGCAAGAAAGTAAAAGAAAAATTCACATTTCTAGAGTTTCGCCAGAGTAGTGATTCTAGTAACGAGGCCCGGGTTGTATCGGCTGTAAGAAGAGCCTATTAGCAGGCACGGTCGGTTAATAAGGAATAAGGATAGGGTACGCGGCTGGGACGTTTAGCCTCAGTAGGCAATTATTACTGGCCCTACCATGATTTGGCACAATAGCAACTGTCAAGTGGCTTCCCGCTCTGTCATCACCGACTACTATTGACAGCTGTGTACCTGACTCAAGTCCGAGGGGTGGACAAAATTGCTCAAAGGGTGGCCAAAATAATCTACCCTGTTCTGGTTCAGTAGCAGCTTCTGCCCGTCTCTCTCCCACCCCTCCCCTGTCGTCAACTCGTACTATTCAGAGATGTGTACCTGACTGAATTCCTAGGGGTGGGGAAATTGTTGAGAGGGTGGCCACAATAACCTTCCTTTGCCCCCTGCCTTCTGTAACCACTTCGTACAGTTGAGAGCTGCTGAGTGAAGTCCAAGCGGTAGCAAATTGTGGCCGAAATAACGTACCACTTTTTGGCCACCCACCCCTGCCTCTTGTCACCATGATTTGGTTACCTATCCCATTCCCTTGCCTATCCTACCATAATTTGGCACAAGGTAATTTCCACCTGCCTGTCATCACGTATCACTTTCTGTTGACAACTGAAGAAAGTCTAAGTGTAAGGGGTGGGCGAAATAGTTCAGGGGTGGCCAAAATATCCTACCACGATTGGCGCGATTGATATCGCCAAGCGGATCCTACCCGCCTGCTCAAAGGGTGGCCAAAATAGTGTGTAGTGGTTCATGATGTACCAACTGTGCATCTACTTTCTATGTAAGTAGATGCCTGAGAAACGGACCAGGGGTGGCCAAACTAACTCAGGGCGCAGGGGGTGGTCGGAGTCTTTAAGGGTGGCCAAAGTTTCCCAGTAAGAAGCCCTGAATAGAGTGATGGTAGTGGTAGTAGGGTACCTACTGAAAAACCGAGACTGCGCACTCGAAATTCCTTTTAAGGTACGTATACCTCCCTCTCCTCATCGCAAACAATAGCCAATTGAGGGGATAATTTGAGCTTAGGTCTGAATCGTAGAAATCAAACTGCTCAGTCACTCCTAATAATAAACTATTAAACGCCTCGCTATTCAAATACACACAATGGCCGGACACGGAAATGGGTGATTAGGCTGTCAGGATGTCAGAAGGTCTCTCTGCCTCTCTGCCTTCCAACCTCAACCTCTCCACAGTTTGTTTTTGCCAGAAAAATAATATTTTCCCTATCGCGGCAAGAATGCCCGTTTGTTTCCCATGGCCGTCTCTTCAATTATTTTGATAACGCTAGCACGTCAGCTCATCGAGGGCAGTAGACCCTGGACACACAATCCTTTACTTTACTTTCTCGCTAGCCAATATGGTGAGTAAGTAATTTTTTCGTGCAAAATTTCGAAATTGAGAGTTTAGGTTTCCCATGATCCTGGAGATCCCCTGAGTCGAAAAAAGTTGTTTCTGGAAAAAGTGGGTCAGTTCGTCCCTGCTCCAGCGCCTAAACCGTTCGCCATGTTTCGAAAAAATCACCTCAGAATTTTCCGACCAAAAACGGCCAATCATTTTTTTTCGACAATATTTTGTGGAAACTGTCGGATATTTAAATGTTCTAAAATATAATATGTCTCTTTAACGTCGAAATTACCTGGCTATAGGTGCGAGTTTACGATCAAGTTGGATGAATTTTTTATTGACAGAAATCCCTCGGTCATAAGATCACAACATAGCCAGTTAATTTCTGACGTTAAAAAGGCATACCATATTCCAGAACATTTAAATTTCCAACAGTGACCTCCAAAAATAGTCGAAAAAAAACGTAAACAAATAGCAAATGTTCGTCTATTTCGTGTTAACATATCGGTCGAAAATACAACAGATAATTTTTAAATTTCCCCAGCCGATATAACTGCAGGATAAGTTACCAGGGAGTTAGTGATTGATTTCCGTTGTACAGTGAGTTGATGGTTATCTCACGACTGTATTGAATTGGCTCAATTGGTTGGCCTGTAAGCCTCTCACAAAGGCCAAAGGGCCAAAGGCTCATTTTTTGTGACCGATTTCAAAAATATCAAGTGGTCGACCAAGGCTTGACTCATTCAACCCCAGACTCTTTTCAATTAATTTTGTGGGAGAATTTTCAGGTAGATAGCTTCCTTCAGAATTTTTTAAATATCCTGCACCTATTTAGCCCGAGAGTGAAAATGCAAAAACAAGAACAAGAGTTTCGGGAGAATTCTTGCAAAAATGCGAGTCCATATTTCGTAAGAAAAACTCTCCCGACTTATAAAACACCATTAGGTGGCCAACAAATTAGAAAATTCCGAGGAAAACTCTTAGCGAATGCAAGGAAATCCAAGAATAAGAACAAGGCATGCTGTGCCATTGGCTAGCACATATATATAACGACTCTCTCTCTATAACGACTACCAAGGGACCATTTCATTTCGCTCGTTATATAAAGATTGAGAACGGAAATCCATAAGCTGAATACAGGAGGACAAACATTCGGCTGACGATTCGGCGAGTTAGCTTGTCCTCATGATTATAGCAGAGGAAAGTGGCGCGTGTTGGACTCTGATGGAGCCAATGACAGGGCGGCAATTAGTTACCATAGTAACCGGATGTCTCTCCAGCTCTGCTCACACTTGATTGCCTTTATTTCCGGCTCCGGACGCTGAAGTATCGATTCTGTTCATCCCTGTCGTCCATCCCCACCCCCAAATATTAGAGGAGGAAATTAGCAGCCCTGATGGCCGAGATAGTCTTTAGAGTAACACTGAGAGCTAGGTCACTGAGGTTCGATACCGGTCCTATCCAAGTTTTTTACTTTCTCGCCCGTATGTAATACATGGGCTGAGAAAGTTATGTTATCGTGCGAAATTTCGATTTTGAGATTTTCATTGCAAAAGGCGTTTCAGAGGTCCTAGATACCAAAAAAATGGTTTTTAGGTCATGTCCGTCCGACGTACGTACGTCCGTACGTTTGTCTGTAGCGCGGCGAGAGGTCACACCAGTCAACCGATTTGGCTCAAATTTGGACTATAGATGTCTAAAATCAGTTCCGAGATACCTTTTTAATATAATTTTGATTACTCAAAAATCACGCCCACCATTGTTAAAAAAGTGTCAAAAAAATTAAAAATCGTGTTTTTGTCTACTCAAGATGCTTTTGACGGTACGGTTGTCAAGTTAGAACATTCAAATTTCGCAGTTGTATTCCCAGATAGATGCTCCAAGATCTTTTTTATTTTTTTTTGAGATGGGCCAAAAAGTTGGGCCAAAATCTTGGCCCCATGAACAGTATTAGCCGGAATTTCACCAAAATCCATACACTTGTGCTTAATAACATCACTTTAAGATTGGTTGAAGAAATATTCAATGATTTCAAAATTGCGGCCGGGGGGTTTAGGGGGAGAAAATACGTTTCGAAAATGACTGTTTTCAGCGTTTCCTTTGGTAATCTGTGGTATTTTGCACATTAGAGCTATACGATAATAGCTAAGATACAAATTAGAATAACTTATTTACTCTCTTCAAATTTAAACTCCTGTGTAATTTTTTAAAAGTATTATATTTAAATTATACAAAATGGGTTTACATTGTAATCGTGATAGCTCGCAGAGGAGGGAAACCTACTGTACCTTCAACCTGGAAAAATAGAAAAATCTTGATGGCATAGGGATGGAACCGGTGTGTCCCAGCTGTCAGTGTTCGTCTAAAGCCATGAGAGCACAGTTGTGTAACCGAAAATCGATGAAAGAACGAGTGACTCATATAAAACAATAAGAACAAAGAACGAAAGGACGTATCCAAGACAGATTCCAATGCAAGAAAACGGAGAAAAAACTCTCAAGTGACTTAATGGACGTAAAGAAGGTAAAGAAGGTGATTACGAAGCAATTAGAGAACCACGGGAAAGCTAGCCCGAGGGCCCACGAGCGAAAAAACCTCCCCCCGTTTTTGGGAACCCCCCACCCCATCCCCCTTGTTCCAGATACAAAACAGAAGAAGCTTTTGTAGGGGGTGGGTAGGGGGTCGAGGTTTTTGTTTTTATTTCCCCCAAGCTATTTTTAACGTGTCACCTCTCTTGAAATTATGATTATGAGTGGCTTCTAAAGCTAAAATGAATTTTTTTTCTTTTTTGGAAGTGGGAATTTTGGTTGTTACTCGCTAATGTGTCAAATTCTGGGGTTTTGTCTGGATTTTAATTTCCTGTAAAAGAGAGGGTTCTCGCGTATTTTGCTGATGTGCAGTGATATGCCTATCTTATCTTAAGGTTAAGTTAGACTGGACATTTTATCTGTCTGAAATGTAACATGTCTCATTACTATTATACCGTCAGAACTGATGATGAAACCAAGTCTAGCGCAGACCTGCCTCTATTATTCTAAAAAGACGCTGTGTTTGAGAAAGAGACAGTGTTCTTGTCTTCTTAAGTAATGGTCTGATATAGGTTCACCTTATACGAAAAAAAAGAATGTTAACTTTTAGATGGCTCAGTAAATCTGTTTGCTTTAACACTCCGTCAGTCTTCTTAGCCTGTTATTTAAGAAGACAAGAACAATGTTTCTTTCTCAAACAAAGTGTCTGTCTTCTTAGGACAATGGAGCCGGATAGAGAAGTCTGCGCTAAAGTTGGGTGCCACCTTTCTTGATAAGAAAAATTTTCTTCAAGTCGTGACTCGAGCCTGTCCCCTGTTGCTTCATCGCTTCGTTTGTTAGCCGGGCCACATTGTTAAAGTAAGGCAATCCTAATTAGCAAGTCCCTTTAGCCAGCCCTTCTTTCACACGTTCTCAGCCCTTTGACTCCCTCTGGCAAACAATGCGTTTGGCCACCCTCACACCCCCCATCATCCAATTAAACAGAGACATAGCGGCCGGGATGAATTCTTCTTCTTCTTTTATTCTTCTGTAAACCCTCCTTTGTTTACCCTGCCCTCGTTTTGAAAAACCACAGTAATTAATCGTTGCGAAAAACGAAAACTCTTTTCCTTGGGGGTTGAAAATTTTTGGTCGTTCTTTATAATTTTTTTTTTGACAAGAAAAATGTGTGACTGTATAATTAGGACAGGCCAGGAAAAAATCTCGCCATGTTGGTATTAGAGCCTAGGTTCCCTTGCTCAGAGTCCTGCAAGGGCCCGGGAAAGTAAAATACGAGGGATCTCTCAAAAGTATGGAGCCACACCCACCGATGTTATCCAAAGTCTTTTCGTTCCCTAAGGAACAATGTTGCTTGAAACGCGCGGAGGTGTAACCCACAAAACCAATATAGCTCCCATCGATACTGCCGGCCCTCTATTCACAAGAAGACAGGGGGCGGACAGCCAGTACTTGCCCCCTGGACTACACTGGCGCTGCACTGGTGCTGCACTGGGGACGATCACACATCACACTACCTGACACTGTAAAGCCTGCTCTGTTGTTACACTGAGCTATAGCACAGTGCATGTCCCCTGAAGTTCTCACGACCACTCTACCCACAGAAAAAAAACTACCTAACTGCAGATTCGATCAAAAATTTCAGTTTCCAGTACGCAGTACGTAGACAACCTTAAAATTCAATCCCAATTTCAACCCTGTACCTACTCGCGATGTTCAGACTTCCTGTATCAGCCAAACTTAGTTTTTTTAGTTTTCGAATTTTTTGCTTCTACGTTGAAAAGCGTGTCAAAGACTTGGATGTAAGAGACCAAAATACTTGAGCATTTCGCGCAATAACTCTTTGAACTGTATCGCAAAACTCCGGTCTCCCGAACCCTTTCAAAGCCTATTCACCAGATCCGATTGTTTTATACTTTTCCCACATTTGGATACTGAGGTTGGACTTCTTAAAAAATCATCCCTTCCGTTCATTTACCTCTCAAACCATCCCCAACTTACGAAAAATTTTAATTTTTCTAAAAAGACAGGGTTGGTGTGGGGTTGGTCCAGGGTTGCTGGATTTTCTTACAGGGTGAGTGCAGTGTCATTCAGGCTAATTTTTCAACACTTGCGTGAATGGGTGTAGAATGAAGGGCTCTACCTCGCACAACACCTCATCATAACCAAACTTTAATCGGAGCTTAAAATCTCAATTCGCACCCTGAGCTGTAGTACTACCATTGCGGGCAGCTAGCTGGTCAGTCTGGTTTTCACCGGCTGGGGGAAACCTCGACTGTCGCCACCTTGTGTACAAGGTGCAACCCTGCATCCCAACAGATCCTCTGCTGGTCTTTCTTAGGAAACAATTTGGAGAAGCTGGGAATAGATCGTGAGTCCTCTGCTTCATGTGTGCTCTGCCACGAATATTGCACAAAACAAAACGTCCGACCAACCCTAGATTCTATGAGTATACCGGTACATACGTAGTTTTGCCTATACAATACAAGAGAGAAAAATTTTAATGAAATTTTCGTTTTTAAGGAAGTAATTATCTCGGAGGTGATTGCCCCCACATCGCTGAATTTTTAAATAGACACTTTGGCTGTTATCATTAGGCGGTCTATCTATTTTAGTAACAGTAACTTCCACAACAAGGGAGTTACTGAGGAAAACAATTCGTCCCAAACTTTTCATCTTGCCATCCCAACAGTCCCTTTCTACGAAATTGAGTCTAAAAATTTTGGTTCAGGTATTTCCCTGCATTAGATATTTCACCTTTTCATTTTTCAGGTTCTCCAACACAATAGATGCCGTTACGAAATAAATTGAGGTATACCTAACCATACCTTGCTACCTTCTTAAGCTGGTTAGGTCATATCCATAATTGCAGCTCTATGACATTTGGAACAAGTGGATACTGCGATTGCATGAGGTGGGATTAGAAAGTACACAAGTGTTTGACCAAATACCTAAATACCTATTTAGAAAACAATCTCCCCAATCAAGGCTCACTCCGCCACTGTTTATTTGGCGACCATAATTTAGCTTTGTCACGGCGACAAACGCTCATTGAAAATTATCCAACTTGCGTAGTCATTCTGACAAGGGTAGACTTTTCTTTTCACTTGTGGGTTACTCTTTTTCATTGGTTATTGATGGAATACACATTCTTGCGTTAGAAAAGTATGCTTTTCTTCTCCCGTGGAGAATTTGTGGTTAATTTGGAAATGTTTTTTGCTTTGGACACTATGAGCTAGGAGTGTGTGGTTTGTTGTGTTTATGATTTGAGGAGAAGATCTCTCTGTAAGTACGCCTCTAATCATAACTGCCCCCTATAGTACGCTTCTGCGAAAGTTGTGGAGCAAGGTCCATCAGATCTTACAGAAGACATCAGCAATCAGTGATTATGGAGTTTTGAACTGTTGTGTGCATGATCTCCCTATAAGTACGCCTCTGATCACAATTTCCCCCTAGAGTACGCTTCTGGGAGAGTTAAGACGTTGTGAATGAAGCAAGGTCCATCAGATCTCACAGAAGACATCAGCAATCAGTGATTATGGAGTTTTGAACTGTTGTGTGCATGATCTCCCTGTAAGTACGCCTCTGATCACAACTTCCCCCTAGAGTACGCTTCTGGGAGAGTTAAGACGTTGTGAATGAAGCAAGGTCCGTCAGATCTGACAAAGGACATCAGCTTGGGTGATTGTGAAGGTTTGAACTGTTGGGTGCGAGCTGCGAGCCACTCGTTGTTTTCTCACCGTGAGGCCCCCAGTGTAACGCGACACCTGGCTATTCATCACCCCCTAATTAGGCTTTGTCCTCGCCTAATGTGGTGTGCTGCATTTCATAATATCATGAACATTATTTTTGACATTATTGATTTCGAGATATGTTTCTTAGAGAAAAATATCTGACTTTGGCATTATTGGTTGCTAAAAAAAATACAGAAGTCTCTCACTATAAGGACCTGTAAATTTGGTCGCTATAAAGAGTGTTCGCTATAGAGATGTATTGGAATCTAAAGAGGTTCCAACCTGTGACAGATCTGCGTCTTCTAACTCGTACATGCAGGGCAGCGTGAGTACCTGTGGCAGTATGCTCTGTTTATATGGGAAGTCACCGTGATGCGGCATCAGAATGTTCCAGTCATCCAGAGGTCTGGGTCTGGAGAAAACATGTTTTCTTTGCTACTCAAGAGGGATTGGGATGTGGCATCGAGCACGCACGCTCCGGTTTCCAGGCCAGAGGTCACGCCACTAAGCCTTCCGGGTCCTCCTCCCTCTGCTACCTTCATCATCGGTCCCTGCTGCTTCTTCTTCCTTCGTCATGGGCCTGTGTTACCTTCATCAGCAACCTTTCCATGCATCCTTCATAATGTCCTCCTTGCTACAGGTGACTCCAGCCTCCTTCCTCTGCTTCCGTCATCATCAGCCTTGCTGTGGTCACTGCTGCCTCTTCTTCCTTCATCATTGGCCTGTGTTACCTTCATCAGCAACCTTTCCATGCATCCTTCATAATGTCCTCCTTGCTACAGGTGACTCCAGCCTCTTTCCTCTGCTACCTTCATCATCAGCCTTGCTGTGGTCACTGCTGCCTCTTCTTCCTTCATCATGGGCCTGTGTTACCTTCATCAGCAACCTTCCCATGCATCCTTCATAATGTCCTCCTTGCTACAGGTGATTCCTGCCTCCATCCTCTGCTACCGTCATCATCAGCCTTGCTGTGGTCACTGCTGCCTCTTCTTCCTTCGTCGTGGGCCCTTTCTACCTCTCTTACCTTCATCAGGAGCCTTCCACTGCTCCCTCCTGCTCTTTGACTCCTTGCTACGTTCATCGCATCCCTCCTTCATCTACTATCCTCTACTATCTTCCTCATCTGCCTTGATGCCTCTTCTTCCTTCGTCGTGGGTCCTTTCTGCCTCTCTCACCTTCATCAGGAGCCTTCCGTTGGTCCCTCCTACCCCTCCTCCAATGTATCCATCTCCCTGCTACGCCTCGAATAGGTACTATTCTTTCAGGTATGGGAAGGTAATTTGTGTAGATTCGACAGGAAACCAGATACGAGTAGGTACTTTTCAGGTATTTCAGGTATGGAATAATAATTTGTGTAGATTTGACAGGGAACTGGTTTTCAGGTACTGGTAGGTACTTTTCAGGTTTGTCTAGCAGTTTTCTCTCCATTCGACGCGAAACTGGTTTTCAGGTACGATTAGGTATTTTTCAGGTATTTCTGGTATGGGATTGGTACTTTTGTAGGG
Organism: Mesopsocus fuscifrons; assembly: GCA_950004255.1. Classification (NCBI taxonomy): domain Eukaryota; kingdom Metazoa; phylum Arthropoda; class Insecta; order Psocodea; family Mesopsocidae; genus Mesopsocus; species Mesopsocus fuscifrons. The sequence continues at coordinate 21,075,961 of OX465377.1, forward strand.
TTGACAGGGACCTGGTTTTCAGGTACTGCTAGGTACTTTCCAGGTATGGCAAGTTAATTTTAGTCCATTTGACAGGCAATTGATGTTTTACCTAAGTACTGTTAGAAAATGTTGCACCATCTTACAAAAATTATATAATATCCGACCAAAAACACTCAGTGTAAAAAAACAGCCAAGTTTATAACCCTTCAATAATAATCTCACTCACATGGTTTGATATCAAAATTGTTGGCCAGGTAATCCACATTCCCGCGATCACTCAGCCCTCAAAATTAGTGATATCACTTATTGTCATTTATTACAGGGCCAAGTCCTTGGCGCGAAACACAAGGATGTTGGCGACATATTTTGTCATGGAAATGCCTGCTCTGCAGCACCCTTGGACCGCAGCCCCCATCCAACCTTAAATTCTGTGTCTATAACCAGTTGTCAGGCTTATGTGATTTGAGGGCTGAGTGATCGCGGGAATGTGGAGAACTTGGCCAACAATTTTGATATCAAACCCTTTTAAGGCCTGTTGAGTTAGGCTAATTTTTGGAGGGTTATAAACTTAGCTGTTTTTTTACATGGAGTGTTTTTGGTCGGATATACCTCTTCCTTCATCGTCAGCTCTCTACTGTTAGCTTTATCATCGGCCCTACTATGGACTTTGGGAGTTTCAGAAAAACACGAATCCACCCCGATTGAAATTTCAAAAGGAGATCCACAGAAAATGTCATTCATAAAACGGTTTCTTAGGCGGAAGGAAGGGGTAGAAAACGTGCGGATATTGGTTTTTTCTTTGGAGAGGGGTGGGGAGCTCTCTCTGAAGGAATTGGCAAGATGGGGAAATGAAATTTGGGTGAAGGGAGGGGGAGATAATGAGTAAATGACGTGATTGCTTTCTAATTTGCGAAGATAAATGCGCTGAAAGACAGACTGACAGACTGACAAGCCTGACAAGCCTGACAGACACAATGCCTCTTCCCTCTCTTCTCTCTGTCTCTCCTTTCCTCCTCTGAGCATTCAGGTTAGTTTCACGTTGATTAGTGACCTATATCGTTTGTTACATTTACGTCGATTTCTGTGGAAAACTTTCCTTGCAGTAGTGGTTATATTTGAGCTTTCAGTACGCCGCCGTAGCACGCCAAGGCTTTTACGAAGGACAGGATATGAGTGAAGCAGAGGAGAGAGGCATTGGTCCCCTCCAGAATACAACTAAATCATTAGCTGATGAAGCCACCATGCACGGGCCATAGCGGAAACAAACACGTTGACAGGATGGGCATAGCTGAGGCTGGGGGTGCAGGGGGTATGGGACATGGGAGCAAACTCCCCCTCACGTTCTCTGTCAATGTGAGGCCCTCACCCACCTAACTATCAAACTATAGCAGAGCCTGCTGATATCATGCACCAGCCTCTAGTCAAAATGCACAGCTTCCTGCAGTGGGCCAGGCTCCTGCAGTAGGGTAGCTAATGCGGGGAGGCAGGAGCATGATAAAGAAAATATTACGTACGCTGGGACTCGAACGCAGACCTCTCAGAGGAACAGATAGATCTGATGTAAGCAGCAATGGCGTAACCTTGGCCATCAGCGCGGCTGGTAGGGGCGTGCGTGCGGGGGGGGGGGGGGGGGGGGGGTGCGCATGCTTGTAGGGGTGGGGGGGCAAGTCCCCCAACAGTAGCACGAGCGGCTGTGTTATATATATACCCCACCCCCTCCCTCAACATTGATTCTGTGTTGAGTGTGAAGACTAAGCGCACGCAAAACTTACACGCGCTGCGTTCTTATCGTCTTTTTCTTGAGAAAACTGCTAGTGTTATTTTATTTTACTTTCTCGTTACCCAGTATCACAATGTAAACTTCGAAGTGAAGGCCCCTGAGTTGAGGAAAGTGGTTTTTTGAAAAGACTTGCCGTCCTTTCTTCCTGCTTGAAGGAGTTTTGAAAAAAACAGAAAGTCCAAAAATAATAGAGAAAAAAACTACCGTCGAGTTAACCTTCCCATAACAAAAAGCAATATTAGATTCGTAGACCCATTATTACCCTACAATGCAGCTGTTTATAGTACTTTGACATATTTGATTCGCTCAAAACTGCCAAAAACTGACCGAAAAAATTCCTGAGCCGTGAAGATTTGAACCTTTTTCCTGGTGTTAGGTTAGGTACTACAAAATGTTGTACAGTTCTGTTATGGATCTTGGTCGTTATCCCGGGCGTTAAGTTCCTAATGCTAAAACTAAACCATGGGTAAAACTACACCACTTCGTCGTTATAAAAGTCGTTAACTTGGCGTTAACTTGTCGTTAACAGATCCGTCATAGATCTACTGCTACTGAATGATAAGAGAAACGAGTCATCATTTTTCAATCAATAAACGACCCTAACCCGCTATAAGAAAATTCTATAATTGATACGTCAGGGTGGGAGAGGATGAGGTTGGGGACGGGGTGTATTTTGAGGGAGAATTTCGGGATTGGGGGCGGTAGGGATCGCGTTTCATGAAAAGAAATATTTTCTTAGGGGTAAAAAATAGGTAGGGAGACTCCTGAGCAAGAGATCCAATCTCCTCCTCTCCCCTCTAGCTTTCCCCGTCTTTAGAAAACTTCCTTAAAATTTTCGGAATTTTTCAGCTCGGTTGCGTAAATGAGCTGAGAAGCTAAATTAAGCTACGAAATGCGATAACATTTTTTAGAAGCTTCGGAATTCTAATTGGGAGAGGGAAGAGAGCTCATCTATTCTATTGCTTTCTTTCTCTCGTCGCCATCTTGCATTTTCTTCTCCAGCTTCTTAAGTCTGATGACTTCATTCTATTCTTTGTATACTTACTTCATTATCTATCCTTTCTCTCCCTTCTGCTCTTCCCTAGTTTTCAGGATTTACAAGGGGTAGGGTAGACAAGCCCAGAAACTAGACCATTTCAAGAATTCGTGTTCAGCTGTAGCAGCTCTACCAAATACCTACCAGCTCCCCACCCGCCGTGTTAGCACACCACGGGGACCTACAGTTTTAGGTGTGTTCCTGACCAATACAGCCTCGATATACATTTTGTTAAAAAGACATGTTATATTTCAGAACATTTAAATATCTAGCAGTGTCCTCCAAAAATGGTTGGAAAAGCGTAAACCAATAGCAAATGTATATTCCGTCAACGAACAATGTTTCTAGAAGCATTCTTCCCTTATTTCAAAATTGAGTCCTAATCCCGAATTCCAGCCATGTCTGTCTATAGAAAACCGGTTTCGTAAAACCGATAAAAACAAAAGAAAACGTGACGGTGGAAAATAGCAAATAGATGTCTCAATAATTCAGAGTAGCTCAAGCTTTGGAGGAGAAGTTCACCTGAGTGTTGGGAGTTGGGAGTTGGGAGTATTCTAAGCTTCTCCTATTTGCTCAAACGCTTCTATTATCGATTTCCCCACCCTGACCCTTCTTCTGTGGAAGAATTGCGAACATAACACTGTTTGCAACTAAAAAACCTCTCTATAACGATGTTCCTGTGACGGTCGCTATAGGGAGACACCACTGTAGATGGTATTCTAAACTGCAGAAAAATTGGGTGAATTAATTTTTCTACAAAGTCGGCTGTGAATTGAAGTTCAGTAGTACACGGTAGGTACCCTCTTGAGTCTAGAGTCTAGATTATTACGGCGCTCTCTCTATAACGAACGCCTCTCTATAACGAAGGCTATGTCCAGAACTGAGAAAACTTTCTGTATAGCAAAGTTTCTTTTTAGCGACCAAATGACATGGTGCCTGGTGCCTTGCCCAGTTCGTGATTTTTCGGTCGAGTTTTTTTTACAGACAAAACTCACTTAAACATACAACCAGTAAAACCACAACACAGCCAAATAATTTCTGCCTCATAAAAAGGCATATTATATTTCAGAACATTAAAATATCCCACGGTTCCCTGCCTTCACCTATAGCAGGTTTAAACAGAAGTAAAAAATTTTAAAAAAATAACTAGCAAAATTTATTGGCAATAAAAATTGTAAACTCCCTTCCGACTCTCGAAATATTCCAACAAGCTCGGAGCACTTGGGCTGTGAATATATACTCGCATTCAAACTGCGAGGGCCATTCAAAATGAGTTTATTGCGAATTTTTCCGTTCCGCCACCTCCGTTAGAAGGTTCGAAACGGGTGAGGGGGGAATTTTTCACGCTGCAATCGCTGACGGCGGGTTTGCAAAAGAGTTTTCCACTCTGACACAGCTACCCTTGTGTGTGTGGGAGACACCGTCGCCCCCGGCCCTCTCACGACCTTTTGGCTAATTTCAACGCATCCGCAGTTTTTCCTCAAATCTGACCTTTTTTCTGTTTTTTGCTACATTTTTTTTTGTTCTAGAAAAGTAAATAAAAGGGTCCGCAGTACCCTGTGAGAATTAACATGTTCTGAAATATTATATGTCTTTTGATGGTCACAAGTTAACTGGCTGTTTTGTGATTTTACGATTGAGTGATTTTTCTCAACAAGTAATTCGTGCGAAATTAATCGATCGTATAGGTAGGTATATGAAATGGCAATACAGCCAGTTAATTTCTATATTGTTAATTTTAGACATGTTATATTTCAGAACATTTAACTATCCAATAAGTCCTCATAAAATGTGCAGAAAATAAGTAAACAAACACGACACATTGTAAGCACGTCTTGACTGAAAAGAAATGAGAATTTTTTTGACCATACCTGCTTGCGTAATTTTTGAGATATCAAAATTTGCTCAAAAAGGTCCCCCGATATTTACACTATATAGGTACCTACATTTCTCAGCCCATATACTTATATACGAGCGAGAAAGTACCAACGGTAACAACTCTACTGCATTATTCGCCATCCAAATAACCTGAAAAATGGATTGGGGTTTGGGGTGGTATGGGGTGTTTGGAATACCTGTCAAAGTTATTGTTAGCCTCGGTAGCCAAGTATTGTTGATGTTTGTCACTGGAGGAACACTGAGGTTCGATCCCGATCCTGTCAAAGTTTTTCTAATCGGCATTCACGTCTGATATGCTGAGCATCAGAAGTGAAATGTATGTTGATGGTGGTTCGAAACCCACCTAAAACTGTAGGTCCCTATCGTGGGGAGAAGGTATTGATGGATATTTCTGAAGTAGTCTAGTTCCTGCGCTTATCCCCCCCCCCTCAACCACACCCTCTCCCCCCTTTAGGTAACTAACCATTATTCAAATTGGAACACCTGCATGAAACTATAGTTGACTTGCACTTGCACGACTGAGGTCCTGGGTTCGAATCCCGGTCCCAGCAATTTTGTGTTTGGTAGCAAACATTCATTTGGCTTCGATATTAGTGGCAGAGTTCAAATGGCTGTGTTGTGTTTTTACTATCGAGTCATTTTTGTCTAGTGATGCACGATGCAAGAACAAGAACCAGAAACGGCATTTCTTGTTCTTGTTCTCGCAAAGCGACTCTTGCTCTAGTTCTTGCAGTCAACATCCTATATTGTTCTTGTTCTTGTTCTTTCAGTAGAAATCATTTCTTGCTCTTGTTCTTGTTCTTGCTGCGAGACTTGTAATTTCTTGCATACACATGGAATTTTCTGCTGTTAAAATGTGGTTTTTTGCCTACCGAGCGGCCATATCATGTGTAATCTATCGTCACATAGTCTGCAGCGTTTTTCGCACAAAATATGGACTGCAATCCATGAATAAAGCTTTGGAAAAAACTGCCTGGGTTTATGCAAGACTCTTGAGAGAACTCTTGCAAGAGTTCTTGTTCTTGCAGCCAAAATCAACTCTTGTTCTTGCTCTTGTTCTTACATGGAAGAAGTGCGAGAACAAAAGCAAGACAAGAAAATTTCGTGCATCACTAATTTTTGTCAATAACACAATTTGCCCAAAATTATTCGATCGTAAAATCACATAGCCAGTTCATTTAGGAGTTGAAAAGTCACATTATATTTCGGAATATAATATATTATAATGAAATAATTTCCTCAAAATATATAGTGGGCGAGAAACATAACCAAACTAGATTGGATGCTGTCAACTCTTGATTGGGCACTTTTTGAACGATATATAACGGTAATACTATAATAGAAAATTAGTAAAGGTAGATGGGTATCTATATACTCGTACATGGGTAGTAGTGTCACCTGTAGTTTTACTATTTGACTTGATGAGAAGGGTAGGCATTTTTGTAACTTCGGTTTTGACCCGAGCGATGATTGATCGAATGATTGTAGAAGTTTCAATTTTCGTATTCTATATATGAACAGCCATCCTCGACACCATCCCTATTTCGAATCATATCTGTATTTGATTTGAACACTATAGCCTACTCCATATTTCTAATTACTCAAAAAAAATTGTATAGTTTTCTAAACATCGTAGAAATATGCAATGCTGAAAACGCGTTGATGACAATTTCGCCGTCGGCAAACCAATTTTTTACTTTTTGGGTCAGGAAAACGGGGTCCCTCTCTATTTCTTCTTGTTCGTCTTATTATTATTTTAGTTGGTTTAGTCAAGACTAATACTCTTGCTAGAGGTTTGGTATAAGAAATTTATTAAGCCTGGTATGATAGGTTTAACATTACGACGGCTGAATTTGAATTTTTCCTGTGGTAGAAGTGAGTCAAAATTTCGACTACAGGTAGTTAGCTAGCTTTTAGTAATTTTATGGGCAGTTATCTATGTTGATAACTTACTTCTCAGTAGTTTTGGGATGGTAAGTTTTTGAACGATGCCATGTAAAGTTGAGTAGGCAGCCGGGGAAATCTAGAATTTCCTAAAAAAATATTTTTTGTGTTTTAGAACATTGAGGTATTTTTATGATTTTTTTTTTTATAACTCACCACTAGCGTTGTGTTTTCTAACTCACCACTAGCGTTGTGTTCCGCCCCAATGTGATTGAGCCTGAGCATCGCCGACTGGTTGGCGGCGGCGTTAGGTCCGTTACCCGCCATCCCGGCAGCAGCCGCCGCCGCAGCCATGCTATTCATATTATATGCCGCCGCCACAGCGGCTTGAGCGTTAAAGTAAGCCATTCTGCTCGTCAGGTTGCCAGCAGCCAGCATATGATGATGAAAGTTACTTTCATTTTGAAAATGTGGCAGCACTTTATTTTGAAACTGCGCCCCCGCCAAACTGGACAGCCCTGGGCCCATCTTCCGCTCTATGTTTGTTGATTCGTTCAAGCCGAGAAGTTCTTGGATGGCGAAGGGGCTCCGCTGGGGCATGGTGGAGGGCCGGCGCAGGTTCGAAGCCTCTGCAGGGTTGTTTGCGTGGAGGTGCTGCGGCGAGGGCAGTTCTGTCTTGATGTTCATCCCTATAGTGGGGCACCAAGCACTCCGCGAGCCCGAAACATTAAAAAAATCTCCGGCGGTCCGTTCCGTGAGACCGATCGCGCTACAATGGGCCGAAGAGGCGCCCGGGTCCCGCCTTGGGGAGGGGGCGGGGCCGAGGGGGCGGCCTTCTCACGCTAAGAAAACCCCCAACCCGCTCCAAATTGTCAACCTTCCCCAACCTTTCCTTGTTCCCCGCAATTATAAAATTGACGCCTTTTTTCCTTGTGTAAAAAAGGAATAATAATTTTGACGATGATTCCGTATGCTTATAATGCAGAATATGATTTGAGTGATGTTTGTGACGCCGATGTCGATTTGTTGTCCTTGTTTTTCTTTACTGCAGCTTTTCTACTTCTCCATAATTATTTTTCCTTTTTTGCCGGTTTTTTATGCGGTTAATTCGTGGTTTAATCGGTTTTGGAGCTCTCACCTTCCTCTAAACTACCTGGAAAGCCTTAATCGCCTCACTCACACTGCCTGCATTATACTTATCACTTTTGAAGGAAGCAAGTTACCACTTAACTTCCCTGTAGAGGCAAATGGGTCGCCTTAAGAGCTACCACACAATCGTGTTTGTTTACGTTTTTTCTGCACACTTTATGAGGAAACTATTGGATACTGAAATGTTCTGATGTGTACTATGTCTTTTAAATGCCATATATTAACACGCAATGTTGTGATTTTACGATCAAGTGATTTTTGTCAACAAAAAATCGGTCCGAAATTAACCGACCGTAAAATCACAACCCTGTTAAATTCTGACATTAAAAAGACATATTTTAGATCATTTAAATATCCAATAGTTTCCTCATAAAATGTACAGAAAACGTAAACATTTAGCGAATGTAAGTTCGTGTGGTTATTTCTATTTATTTACCTATATTATATTTTTATTTTTATTTCTTAATAAGTACTCGCGTACCATATGAACCATAGGTGCAAGAGCAAGAACAAGGGCCAGTTTTGGTTGCAAAAACAGTAACAAGACATGAATAATTGTAAGAGCAAAATTTCTCGCAAGAATTGTTGTTAAATGTAGGTTAAATGTAGGTAGTTTTTTCGCAAAGCATTAGGTGCTCATAGAGGCCATGATTGTCAGTCCGTATTTTGCATGGAAATCTCTACCGTCTATGTACGGCGTTGCATCTACTGCATGCGAAAAGGCCGTTAGGTAGTCAACGAATTACATTACAAACAACCGGAGAAAATTCCATGTGTATGCAAGAATATGCAAGAATCTTGCAGCAAGAACTAGAACTAAAAATAACTTTTTCCAGAAATCACTATTTTTGGACTCAGGGGACCCCCAGGATCATTAGAAACTTATAAAATCTTGAGTTCGAAAATAATACTTTCTCGCTATACTGGCTGGTGAGAAAGAAAATCGTATCGCCCTTAGGTACATCTACTTGATCCCTATGCTCCTGGAGGCTTTGCGAGCTATTTTATTTGTTTATTTATTTTTAAATAAAGTCTTGTCCAGACAAAACTCCAGAATGTGGTTCTTGATTTTTTCTTCAAAACTGGCCAAAGATCAAATGATCTCTCCATAGTGCATGGTTTTCCCGAAAGCGTTCTAAAAAGGTTCAGGATAATTGCAGCCAAAGGCAAGTTATCCATCCATATTATTATCTCTATAACAGCAGGTACCTATCTACCTTAACGGCCACCATACATTCTCGACGAACTCCGCCAAAACCACTGTGCGAAAGTAAATATTCGACAAAACTAATGTTTACAAATTAGTACAACCGGAGACTGGTATTGCAATATCGTATTGATTGTGTCTACTCTAAAAGCTAAACATAGTGTGCTATTTGAACGCGAAACGAACGAGTAAAAGTAGGACACTATGTTTAGCTTTTACAGGAGAAAAGTAGAGAAATGCTGTTGAAATTACCCACTTCCGTAAGTGAAATAAAAATTGCCAAAATGCAACATGGCTACGGTAAATAGTACAAACATTTATCAAGCTTTTCTACTAAATGTGACGATAAAATCATACATTTTTTAGTCCGAAAATTTTCAAAAAAATATTCCGCATGAGGTAGTGTTGTGTTTTCGCGATCTGTCAAAAAAACATGTGGACTGGTAGTTGACTGTTTAAAATCGCTCCTGTGGGCTTATTACTCCATTTCATGCAAAAATACAACACTACCTCACGACAAAGAGTCTCAGGTTTACATCCCCCTATAAACACTTTCCACTCGCCCTGTAACTTCGGAGTAGGGCTTGAAGTACTTAGCATTGCGAACCAAGTACATGTAGTCGAAAATAGCGAATGTATATTCAGCCTTAAGACGGAATATATGGGTAGGTAGGTACATATGCTACTTTTTTGCGACTTTTCCGAGCATTTTTTGAGAACACTGTTGGATATTTCAATGTTCTGTCTTTTAGATATCGAGTGATTTTTGTCAGTAAATAATTGTCCAACATTACTTGATTGTAAAATCACATCTGTCGTTAAAAAGGCAAATTCTTATTTCAGAACATTTATACCTATATCCAAGTTTCCTCAAAAAAAAGGAATAAAAATGACTGCTCCAACCTCCAACCATGATTGTGTATTTCGTCTTATACCCTTGAATTTTGAAGTTTCTTCAGAATGTTGATATAGGTATAGGTTTTTTTTTTTTTTTTTTTTTTTTTTTTTTTTTTTTTTTTTTACGTTTTGTTGACCTTGTCCCACCAAAAATAGGTGGAACTAAAGTATAAAACGCCTGGTTGTCCAGTTAAATTACAAATTTAGAAATTCCTCTAAACTATAAAAAACATTTTCAAGTAAATATGATTTTAGCAATTTTTTAAAAATCGTTAAACTTTCTTCAGATTTAATTTCAACCGGGAGAGCGTTATATAGACGAACACCTAAAATCGGAGGACTGTTCAAACGAAGGGAGGTATAGCAAATTTGCCTACATGTATATTTGAACACGACCAAGTTTTATAAGAGTATCAAGTAACTTTTTCCTCCAAAACTCTGGTAAGTAGAACAATAAAGAAACTTCTCTATATACATACATACATACATACATACATATAATAGGTACTGGGACTATCTATCAACTGGCTGGGACGATATGGCGTTATCTTGCCCTTAGGCTTAGCTAAAGGTAGACTATCCAGCCGATAGCTCAGTATCTATAGTGAACTATAGATACAATTTTGGAAAACGAAACAGCCCTTTCAAAAACTGCAGGAAAATTTTTTAAGTTGAAAATTCAAAGTAACGAAAGTGGCACGAGTAAATAGACGCGGCATAGGAACTGTCTGGTCCCACGATTGTTGGCAAATGAAAATTTAGGAAATATGAGTGATAATTGGCACTGCCATCCCTAAGCTATCGTTCACTTTTTCGGGAACATAAATTTACAAGACATGCAGTGTCAGTTATCGGTAAGTTATACTAACTAAAACTTTATCCGTCCGGTAAGGAATTGGTGAAAGTCTTCTTAACCAGAAATTGCATACCCCTTCCTCTCGACCAGGAAAAAATAATCCCACAAAGAAAATTCTCAAAGAAAATTGGTAAAAAATTGGAGATAACCGTTTCTGGTGTTGAGGTTTGTGCTTTGCGTAATGAGGACTTCTTCTATACCTCCATAAGGTAAATAGAGGGGGGGGGGGACCTCCCCACCACACTAACATTGATCTCCCTTCAGGGTCTGAGGGGGCTAAAACAAAAGAAAAGGGTGGCAACCCCCCCCCCCCCCCCCCCCCAGTCTCAGCCCCTTTGGCGAATATTCGTAAATGATAACAATAATTAAAACTGCCTGGGCCGTGCTGTTTTGGTAGATTGGAATATCTGGGGACCTGGGGGGGAGGGGGAGGGGGGGGGGGTGGAGGGGGGGGGTTCACTTCACTCAAAATCAACCTCACTCTACTTTGATTTTTTTTTTTTTTTTACAAAACGGGAAGTACCTACCTATACAAAAATTGCCTCTTTGTTTAGCGTGAATTTTTTGACGACTGCTTTCTTTCATAAAGATGGAATAAATATCTTCCAGCTATAGATGCATTGTTACCAGTCCAACTTACCGGTAACATAAATTGAATGAATATACCAAGCATTTTTAGCATAATATTTAACTTATGGGAAACGTCGAACCAATAACCAAGCTTAAGCGATCGATAAGCTATAACAATGCTTGTATATAAAATTGCACAGTTTATCTTGTCGTTAAATTGGACTCGTGATAGCGGCTGGATTTCACCAATTTTTTAAAGTATTCTATATAGTGTCTCCTAACCAACAGATGGAACGTGTGTTTAGCTTATGACAAGTGCAATCGAAGCATAGCATAGCAGCATAGTTCTATTCTATGATATACTTTAAGGCTGTATATACACTCGACGAACTCCACCAAAACCACTGTGCGAAAGTAAATATTCGACAAAACTAATGTTTACATATTAGTACTGCCGGAGACGGGTAATTGCAATATCGTATTGGTTGTGTCTACTCTAAAAGCTAAACATAGTGTGCTATTTGAACGCGAAACGAACGACTGAAAGTAGGACACTGTATTTAGCTTTTACAGGAGAAAAAGTAGAGAAATGGTGTTGCAATTACCCACTTCCGTAAGTGAAATAAAAATTGTCAACATGTGACATGGCGGCGGTAAATATTACAAACATTGATCAAGCTTTTCTATACTCAATGTGACGATAAAATCATAAGTATATACATGTTTTAGTCCGAAACGTTACAAAAAATATTTCGCGTGAGGTAGTGTTGTGTTTTCGCGATCTGTCAAAAAAACATGTTTATTGCAACCGATTAATTATTAAAATTAAATTAAAACCCGAATTTAATTGGAGTTTAACAGTTAATCAAGTATGGTGGGACGCAGCCATAATGTCAGAAACGTCAGTTATCTAAGTTGTGGTCGTGTTTCAACGATTGATTTTTATCGTTCTTTATTGTTGAATTGCAGATTTAGGTGTTCTGAAATAATATGTCTTTTTCACGACCGAAATGAACTGGCTCTGTTATGATTTTACGTAATTTTTGACCAATTTTTGTACTGATAAAAATCATTGGATCGTATAATTGCAACATAGCTTGTTCGTTTCAGACAGTAAAAAGACAAATTATATTTCACAATATGTAAATATCCAGTAGTTTCCTCTTAAAATATGCAGAATAAACGTAAACAAGTAGGAAATTCTCGAAGTAACAACCAAATAACTGTACAAAAGTGTAGAAGATGGTAACGAAATAAACGACAGTTAAAGTGAATGAGAGTTAAAGTGAGCTGTGGACTGCCCTTTAAGACTTAGTTGACGAGTTGATTGTGAGGAAAGTTCATTACCCGGGGGAGGCGAACCTCTCAAAGAACCAACAAATATTCCCGAAATTAATATAAGAAATCTGGAAATGGGATTAGGGCTGAGTAAGTTGCTGATTTTGTATAAACTCAAATCACATGGAACCTTCAAAGACTCAATTTTATATTTTCATTTAGAACCTGCTCAAGTTCGGGCGTTGTCTCGGGACTCTCTGAAATTTTGAATACTTGTGACGCACGAAAATTCTCGGTCTTGTTCTTGCATTTCTTGCGTGCTAGAACAAGAACAAAACTTATGACGATGATAACCAACTTTAGCGCAGTCCTGTCTATCTGTCTCTATTATCCTAAGAAGGCAGACACAGACAGAGTTCTTGTCTTCTTAAATACCAGGCTAAGAAGAGGGTGCTAGTGTATAAGAGAAGGGTCTGAAAAAAAAAAGACGGTTAACTTTGTAAGGTGGGCCAGTGACAACTGTTTGCTTATACACTCCATCAGTCTTCTTATCCTATTATTAAGAAGACAAGAACACTGATTCTTTCTCAAACAAAGTGTCTGTCTTCTTCGGATAATAGAGACAGATACACAGGTCTGCGCTAAACTTGGTTTCGTCATAGATTTGATTGCAAGATTTCTCTCGTGATTTTTCGGAAGAATTCTTGGATACACACAGGTACATTTTTTCAAAGCACCATTCACAGCGACCGTGGATGGAAGTCAATATTTTGCAACAATACTCTGTCGACTATGCGGCCGTCGATTGCGTGTGAAAAGCGTTAGGTAGCCCAAATATTACATTATAACCATGGAAAATATTCCAACTGTGTGGCCAGAAAATACGTACGAATAAGAATGTTGCAGTAAGAACAAGACAGGCAAAGAAAATAATTTTTTGTTCTTTTGCATCATGCTGTCGGCTGGATAATCAGCCCTTTATAGCTAACGGCAAGATAGTCAAAGGCACCTCCTTCCATTTGGGGGACACTGTTGGTATAAGATAGATTTATCGATCACATTTATCTTACCGTATGTTTAGCATTAGGATAAGTGCTACTGCAAGGCATTTTTCGTAAGCTAAACGTCCGATTAGATAAATATATCCGTTAAATCCGATCGATAGGAGAAACTTGAAAGAAGTGGTGAAATCCAGCCTTTGTCACATCTTTTCCAGTTAAAAAGACAGCCAGAGACAACTGAAATTTTCAGTTTGAAAATAAACAGTCGTTTGAAAAGGCATTTCTTAATATTAATAAATGCAAATTGTAAATTGTTTGAAAGGTTATTTGAAGGATTTGCCGTAATCTGAGGACTGAGGACGAGTTTTATATTTTGCCTCCTTTTCTGGCTTTCCTAATCCGATTGAATATCAATGAATGATTGAATAGTCGTGGAATGAATGAATAGTCAATGAATGAATGCGTCAATGCTTTTCTTATTTATTCTAAATCCTCGACCACAAACATACCAATCTTATTCAGGTGGAGGTTGTCTTTAGCTAGAGGAACTCTGGAAGCTGACGACCACAGGTTCGATGTTCGATCTCTATCCGATCAAAGTTTTTTGGTATATTCAGCTCGTCAAGTGAAATATATACCAAAACTGTGGTGGTTCGGAACCCACCTAAAACTGTTGGTCCTCTCACCCTTAGGGTGCAACAAACGATACTGGAAAAAAATCAGTACCTATACGTCAGGAAATGATTGGATCATGCAGTCTGACTGCTGACTTAGTTTCTATATTATCAAATTTTAGATTCTGATCATTCAATAAAAAGTTATTACACTCTATATAGTGGCCGGATTTTAGGTTGGTAAATTGAAAATGTCGAAAGTGACGTAAGCTTTGGCTACTTCTGCTAAGCCCGACATCTTCTGCTACTTATCTCACTGCGTAAGCTTCCTGTAGAAACAATCAACTAGAGAATCGATATATCAAAATGTGACGAGGAAACAGCTATTCTACTGTCTCAACTATGAAACCGGAAATCAAAATTTTCAACCAGCTATATATTTGCGAAGGTTGAAGATCTTTGGAACAAATTTAGGGTTCGACAACACCGCTTCAAAGTCCTTTATTGCGTTGCGACAACAATTTTGGGCGATGAAACCTTGGGAAAATAGTTGAAGAAGTCCCTAGGAAGTCTTGAAAACATTTTCCAATATTGTAAAACTCCTCTAGGGGTGACAGGGGTGGGTAGCATGTCAAAATGCCACCATTCATGTTCTGCTATGTACACAAACATGTCATGGGGGTCCCTACTTTGTTTATACCCTAACCTATACACGGGTCTTTTTTCACACCCTTTGTTCGATATTCAAAATGGCAGACGTCTTAGTTTTAAAGACGCCCATGGCTTTCAATTATTTTTTCCCAGAAAGGCAGATTACTTAATAGGGGCGTCTACGCAGTCGTGTTTGTTTATGTTTTTTTCTGCACATTTTATAATGATACTTTTGTTGACAAAAATTATTCGATCGTAAAATCACCACACAGCCTGTTAATTTTGGCCGCTAAAAAGGCATACTATATTTCAGAACATTTTAAACTTAAACTTAAACAAACTTCCTTAATAGACTGCTCATGCACCGGCGCGGCGGCCATGTTGCGTACCTACCAATTTGAAGGTCGCCATGCTGGACCCTTTGAATTTTCGAACCAACTTGGAACACATAATCTTGTGCCTAAGTGGGAAGTAGCAGCAGGTACCTTTGCTTTGGCAATTGTGGTATGGATTGATTTGACCCCTTGACCTTATCTTATTATCTTATGAAGTTTACTTGAAGTTACTCGCACTTGTGAAAGGATTAGTGATGCACGAAAATTTCTTGTCTTGCTTTTGTTCTTGCATTTCTTCCATGCAACAACAAGAACAAGAGCAAGAACAAGAGTTGATTTTGGCAGCAAGAACAAGAAGTGACTTGCAAGAACAAGAACTCTTGCAAGAGTTCTCGCAAGAGTCTTGCATAAACCCAGGCAGTTTTTTTCCGAAGCTTTATTCATGGATATGAAAAACTCTGCAGACTATGCGACGATAGATTGCACTTGAAATGGCCGCTCGGTAGGCAAAAAACCATGCACATTTTAACAGCAGAAAATTCCATGTGTTATGCAAGAAATTGCAAGACTCCCGCAGCAAGAACAAGAACAAGAGCCAGAAATGATTTCTACTGCAAGAACAAGAACAAGAACAATATAGGATTTTTACTGCAAGAACAAGAGCAAGAGTCGTTTTGCGAGAACAAGAACAAGAAATGCCGTTTCTTGTTCTTGTTCTTGCACCGTGCGTCACTAGAAAGGATACATTCGAGTACTTTTTACGTCTCTGACTGCAGCAATTTTCTGGAGAACAGCGAGGCATTTTCCCAAACTTTTGGTTCCTATGTCGTTACTATATAAACAGTTACCATGGTGATGGACTGGACCCCTTCAATCAGGGCCGGCCACTCCATAATGCGGGTAATGCGCGGCGCATTGGGGCCCGGGGCCCCCAGATTTTTTCCAAAAGTATTGCCCGGGAGTGGTCCGCATTGGGGCCCGCGAACGCTGTGAGCGGCCCTGCCTTCAATGTAGGTAGTTCCAAATGTATCAGTTGGTATAAGCTGTATGTTTCAACCTTGTGCTAAAGTAGCATCCATTTTGTCACTGAACTCTCACGTTTAGTTTACTTTCTCTGTCAGTTATCTTAACTGACACTTTACCAGAGATACTGTGTCTTTTTAAAGGCAGAAACAAGTTTAACGTTTTATGAATTTAGGATCGAATAGTTTTTGACTGATCTTTTTGTTTGTTTTGAAAATCATAATATATCAAGGATAGATTTCACCACAGTATTTCCTAAAAGCTCACTATAGCGTTATCCTCCCGATAAGAAAAGTTGGTGCCTTTCACTATCCTGCCGATAGCGCCCTTTTAACTATAGTGGAATTTTATCAGCAAGATAAAGTTTTCTGTTACTTTCTAAACTGAGTAGCTTTATCTGCACGCTAAGAAATTGGTGAAAGACACCGTAAATAAGTTTTTGACGTTAAAATAAAGGGCCGTAAAGAACACCAACAAACAGGACAGTGTTAATCTTCTTTTAAAATGTTTATGAGCTCTATAAAAGTGAAGAAAACGATTGTGAGTTGTAAACAAGTTAAGAACTAACAAGATGACATTATGAAATTCCCTAAATGCCATTTGGAAATGTTTAAATAGAGCGATAAAGCTCTGCCTCAGGGCGACACTCACAAACAAAAGGAAATGAGTGCTGGGGAGGCACAAGGCACAACTTTAATGAACAAATTCGCTTAACCCCCAACCCCCGCGCCATCTTGAATTTGAGAAAGTATATGCACTAGAAGGTGGAAGGGTAGAAATACGATATCTCAAATTTTTTGGTTTCACTTTAGCAGGTCTATTTGGTTGTTAATTGCTTGTTAAGCTCCTAACGCTGAAACTCCACCACATCGTCGTAAATCTGTCGTTAACTACGTGTTAAGAGGACGCTATACCTGACGATGCATTTTTTGCCGCCCATAAGATTAACACTGCGAGCGGCGATTCATTTTCAAGGTTTACCCTTGGTTGGAAAGACACAAAATTTGGCCTGTACCTAGCCCTAACAATGTTCTAGGGAGTGTTCGAAGCAGATTTCCCAATTTCTCACTGGTTTCTTTTATTGCAACTGTTTTGCAAATGCTAGCATCGCATACCTCAAGAAAAGTGCTGTATCTCGAAAACCAGTAAAAAAATGGGACCTAGAACATTGTTAGGGCTAGGTACAGGCAAAATTTTGTGTCTTTCCAACCAAGGGTAAACCTTGAAAATGAATCGCCGCTCGCAATGTTAATATTATGGGCGGCAAAAAATGCACCGTCAGGTATAGCGGACCCTTAACATATCCGGAATACACCTGCAGGTAACCTTTTCTCCCATTAGTTTCAAATTGAACTGGATTAGGATGAAATGAGAGCTGTGATATTTATTTCGGTTCACCTGGACCAAAACAAAACAATTTTTCTTATATTATCGTAGAAACTAACCTCCTTATTGCAATAAAAGCATTACTTCACAGTGTTTGAATTAACAAACAGACTCCACATTTTGGATCAGTGGGTTTGTTTGTTTGGTTTTCCAAACACTGTGAAGTAACCAAAAGTCATTTTTATGAATTTTTCCTACTTTATGTCCTAAAAAGAATTGATCAAGTGCATTACATGGTTTTATTGCATTAACGAGGTTAGTTTCGATGATAATATAAGAAAAAGTGATTTGTTTTGCTCCACGTGAACATAAACAATCACCGCTCCCATGTCCTGTTAATCGGCAATATTAGTTAGTATGTAATTGGGCCAGAAGTCATTATAACTTCTCTGAGAGAATGGAGCCGAGGGAATTGAGAGAGATGATAGCTAGCGAATTCGGGAGAGAAATCCCGTTTTGACTTTAAAATTCGCAAATTAAAATGTAGAAGGAACAAAATGGGGTGATTGGGGAGAACATAATGATTGTGCTTGACACTCACTCGGGCAATTCTCAATTTCCTTCGCAACTTTCAGAATTTCGGGGATAAAAGATGGCGGACAAAGGAATTTTCCTTTGATGCTTTACAAGTAGTTTCCAGTTGGCGGCGTTTTTAGTTTCCGGTCGGCGGCATTTTGGACCATGATGGCTGATGGAGGCTTTTATCCCCTAATGATGGCAACAACTCAAACATTCATCCAAACAAATTGGATTATAAGAACACGAGGAGGTTTCTGGATATCCAACCTTTTTTTGAAATTGGGGAAAATCTGTAGTTGAGGAAATGATTGGATTATGTAGCCGGATGGCTGAGTTAGTTTCTATTTTATCGCATTTTAGATTCTGACCACTAAAAAAGACGTTATTACACTCTAAAATGGCCGGACTTTAGGTTAGTATGGGAGGTGAAAATACCGAAAGTGACGTAAGCTTTGGTTCCTTCTGCTAAGCTCCGCATTTTCTTATACCAGTCTATAATTATTGGAAAATGTGTTATTGTTTTGATTACCAACTATAGATTTGGATACATCGAACCTAAGGTGACGTAAAATGGCAAGAACACAGCTACTCTACTGTCTCAACTATACGAAACCGGAAATCAAAATTTGCTACGATGGGAGAAGACCTCTGGAACAAAGGACTTAGAAGTCCTTTATCGCGGCTGATGTACACATTCTCCAAATTCGATACCGTGCAGGAAGCTCATTCAAAATGGGAACTACCCATTGGATGAACCTTAAATACGAGAAAGTAGGCTTGGAGCTGCTACCTAATTTGAACATCACAAAAACATGGCCGAAAACGCTTCTGACACGAAACCTATAATCGCCCTGACGTAGCTCTCTTGTAGCGCACAAGAGAGCTATCTCAGGCACGAACCAGGGCGCAGGTGAGCCTGCAGATTAGCTCTCATTGCCCTGTCAAGACGTCTCTAGCCAAGCTAGGGGAAATTAGGGCGGAAACAGACAGCAAACAATGGGGCAAAGGAATCAGACTAAGGAGCCTGCCGAGCATTCATAAATCAGGTACTTATTTGCGGATAATGCCCGTGTAGGATGGTGAAATAGTCAGGTACGTACCTAGCCAGGTATGATGAAGACGAGCCTGACAGTGCCCGCAACGGTCAACTTTCAGACGAAAGATACAAATACTATTTTTTTATGTTTTTTTTTTAAATTTTTTTAATGTTCTGAAATAAAAAATGTCTTTTTAACAGCCGAAATTAACTGGCTATGTAGTGATTTTTGTCAAAAATTTGTCCGAAATTAACCGATAGTGAAATTACAATATGGCCAGTTAATTTATGACAGTAAAAATACATATTTTATTTCAGAATATTTACGTAAATACCCAAAATGTACAGAAAACTACAAACATGACTGGCGAGAAATTTTTTGAGTTCTGGAATTTTTGTCTCAAATTTTAGAAAATTTAGTTCTCCTCGAAAAAGTTTCTTCAGTTACTATCGAAAAAATGCTCATTCAAGGTTCAAATCGCAAAAATTGAAAAAAGGTCGATAATTTAGATTTATTTTTTATTTTTGAAAAAAGGCTTACCTATGATTTAGAATTTTCTTTTGGTTCCTGAAGACAGTTTACGTTCCGCCCTTTACACCATTTTTATTCATTATAAATATAATTCCAGTTTTGACTCTCTATAACGAAAACCTCTATAATAAGGAGCGAACGGTACGGTCCCTTGTCAGCCTCTATCTCCATTATTGTCACCCTTTCTATAAACAAAACTCTTTATAGTGAGCAAATGGACATGGTCGTTATAAAGGGACACTAGGTAGGTACTGAGTATCTACTGTAATTCAAAATTTTAAGGAGGTGCAGAATGATAGTAAACATTATTTTAATATTTTAGTTTCCCATACGTTATGTGTCTCCATAGCGACCGCTCGCTATAAAGAGAGTTCGCTATAGAGGGGGTAACGTAGTTTCAAGAGACCGTAGCTTTTTCTTGTTACATACAGGGAAGAAATTAAAGGTTTAGGAGCCACCTAGCGGCTAAAGTGAAAACTAAAAGTCACCCCTCGGAGCTATAGGGATGATCTCTTTCCTTGTCTTGTGCACAGCAGTGTGGCTAGCTTCGTCTCTTTCTAAGGGTTGAAGTAGTGCTGTTGAGCGCCCCTATCAGTAGAGGGATGATTTGCAAATGGTTGCATTTCCATTGTCCACGAGTGCTTTTTGTTCTTCCACTTCCTAATCACCGGTTAAGGGTGCTGCAGAGGCTTTCCTCAAACGAGAGGAATCCTCAGTGTTCAAGGGTGTTGCAGAGGCTCTCCTTAAACTAGAGGAATCCTCACTGGTTAAGGATACTGCAGAGGCTTTCCTCAAACGAGAGGAATCCTCATTGGTTAAGGGTGCATTAGAGGCATTCCTCTTTCAAGCTAGACAGCTAGAGGAACCCTCACTGGGTAAGGGTACTGCAGAGTAGTGATGCACGAAAGTTTCTTGTCTTGCATTTGTTCTTCCATTTCTTATTGCATGCAAGAACAAGAACAAGAATAACAGTTGATTTTGGCTACAAGAACAAGAACAAGAAGTGACTTGCAAGAACAAGAACAATATAGGATTTTTACTGCAAGAACAAGAGCAACAGTCGCTTTGCGAGAACATGGACAAGAAAAGCCGTTTCCTGTTCTTGTTCTTGCATCGTGCATCACTACTGCAGAGGCTTTCCTTTAACTGGAGGTACCCTGTACCCTCACTGGTTAAGAGTGCTGCAGAGGCTTTTCTTTAAACTAGAGGAATCCTCAATGGGTTCGAGGATGACTTGGAAAGATCGGCTTTGGATCGGACCTTTGGTCGAACAAACATTCGCTATTTGTTTACGTTTTTTCTTCACACTTTTTGAGGAGACTAGTGGATATTTAAATGTTCTGAAGTATAATATATGCCTTTTTAACGACCGAAATGAAGAGGCTGTGTTGTGATCATAAGTACCTACGAGTAATTTTTTTCAATAAAAAATTTGTCCGAAGTAACCGATCGTAAGATTACAACATAGCAAATTAATTTTAGTCTTTGAAAAGACATAATATATTATTGTATTTCAGGATATATACTACGTCACTCAATAAGTCTCCGGTCTGTCACACAAAGAGCGCCTCTGTTGAAAAACTCATATCATTTATGGATAGTACCTACCTTCAAACAATAAATGTCAAAATTTCATGTCATTCTGACAATTAGTTTATAGGTTACAGTGGTTTTAGTGACCGCAGTTTTGTAATTTTCGAAAAAATTGATAAAAAAGCATTTCTTGCGTTGACTAAATATTGTTTTTTGATGAGAAAAAATTCTGTTGAAGCCAAAGAGTGGCTTGATTAGCGTTAAAGGACTCTGCACAGGGGAAATGGACTATTATTGACTAGTGTGCTGAATTTGAATGCGGTCGTACAGACACCGACGACGACGCTGAATGCTCTAATCGCTCAAATTCGGCAGTTGTTCCGGAAAACATAAAAAAAGTTCACAAAATAGTTTTGGAAGACCGTAAAGTGAAACCACGTGAGATAGCTGACATCTTGAAGATATCAGAAGACGGTATTTTTAAAATTCTACATGAAAATTTGAGCATGCGTAAGTTGCTTTCGAAGTGGGTGCCGCATCTTCGCACCCGGACCAAAAACAACAGCGCGTCGCTGATTCAGTGCACTGTTTGGAGCTGTTCAAGCGAGATAAGGAGGGTTTCTTACGTCGGTATGTGACTATTGATGAAACCTGGATCTATTACTACACTCTTGGATCAAAAGTATCGTCAGCTGAGTGGACAGAGCTGGTGCAAGCCGTCCAAACGACCAAAAGCTCGAAAACCAGCAGGCAAGGTTTCTGGCATCCGTATTTTGGGATGCGCACGGTATTTTTTTCAGCGACTATCTTGAAAAAGGAAAAAATATCAGTAGCAAATCTTATAAAGCGTTATTGGATCGACCGAAAAGAAAGAAAAAACTTCCTCACATGTAGAAGAAAAAAGTGCTGTTCCACCAAGACAATGCCCCGTCTCACACGTCAATGAATACGATGGGGAAATTGAAAGAAGTACGCTTCGAATTTGGTCTTCACCCACCGTACTCTCCAGACCTGACCCCCAGCGACTATTGTCATTCAGCAGATATCAAAAAAATGTTGCAGGGAAAAAAATTTTGGTCAAACGAAGACGTTATCACTGAAATTTTGGCGAAATTTGAGAGCATAGACAAATCGTTCTATAGAAGAGGCATCGACAAGTTAGAGGGGAGTTGGAATGGATGAATCACTCTTGAAGGAGAGTATATTGATGAGTAAAATCGGATCTTTTAAAAAAAAATTGTTTTTCTTAGTTAGACCGGAGACTTATTGAGTGACGTGTTAAATATTTAGGAGTGTCCTCAAAGAAAAAACTTCCTCATGAGTTCTTTTCATTTTTTCCACTTCGTAATCACTGGTTAAGTGGTTAAGTGGTTAAGGCTGCTGCACAGTCATTCCTAAAACGAGGGACGACTCGAAAACACACTTTGTTCTCGTTCATAGAAAATACTGATAGCATTCATTTTAAAACCGTATTTCCCCCCCCCCCCCCCCTAAAACCCAGTATCTATCTCTATTTACAATTATATTCAAGAGATTTCTAAGATTCTAAAGTACTTCAAAAGCAATGATAGAAAATACTGGAGGTGTAAGGTGTATATTTACGAAAAGAACGTCAACAAACAACATTGCGTTGTGGAGGAGACTGTGTGTGCAGGCCTTAACGCTCCCTAAGGCGGGGTCCCCCCCCCCCCCCCCACCCTCTCCTCTTTTAGCATTGCAATTGGGAATTTTGAAGAGGTTGCCATTACTGCCATTAATATTTCTAACAATCTCGCTGCCTCAGCTTCAAAACGATGTACGTGCTGATTATTTTCAGGAGATACAGGTTTTTTGCTTTTCAACACTTTGTATAAGATATAGATATACCTACCGGTAATAAATTTCCAGTAACATAAAAGGTACCTATAAGATCTATGCTATGATTTTATAATTATTTAGTGATTGTTTTTCCATAAAAATTTTGTGAAAAATTGCTAGATCGTGTAAAAAGTTTAGTTTTTAGAAGAGATTAGAGAGATTAGAAAAGTTTAGATGAGATAGCCTGGTCACATTTCCGAAATCGGTCCAGTGAAGGTTTTCTAATCGGCATTCCATCTCTCGTGAAAATATCGAGGCTGTTGTGGTTCGGAACCCACCTAAAACTGGGGGCTGGTATTTGGTAGTGCTGCCAGCTGAGCACGATGGATAATTCTCGAATAAATGGTCAGTTAGTAATGCACAGAACAAGAACAAGAAATGTTCTTGCAGTTTGCAGTCGTGCAGTGAAAGTCTTGTTCTTGCAAACAAAACTGAGTCTGCAAGACATGCAGAAATGAGACAAGAAATTTTCGTTCATCACCAGACTGCTCTACGTACTATACTTCTGATGGATTGTCAATGATGGAGTCCAAACAAAGCCTGTTTTGTATTTCAGTCATTTTGCCATAGGGGAGGGGGTAGGAGGGGGGAGGAGGGGGGGGGCAGAGTAATTATTGTAACGTAGTGAATAGTAACTGTAATTGCTTGCACTTGTTTCACACTGCAGGCGTAACAAGCTTGGCTAACAACCCCCACCCCCACCCCCCACCCACACCATGTCCCCAATTACCCCATTAGTTACCCATTAGGGGGCAGTTAAATAGGGGGTAGTAATGGGGGGAGAAATTGAAGCGCGCGGGTACCTCCATCATTACCTAGTAGGATGAGGTCACAAGCACTCAAGGTAGTCGAGTTTTCCCGCACCCGGTTAATGCCAGGAAAAGATCTTGCTGCTGCTACTAACAACACAGTTATAACCAAGTCAATTATTACGGAGACCTGTCTATCTGTCTCTATTACCCTAAGATGACAGGCGCTTTGTCTGAGAAAGAAACAGTGTTCTTGTCTTCTTAAATAACAGGCTAAGAAAACTGATGGAGTGCATAAGCAAACAGTTGTTACTGGTACTGGACCATGCTACAAAGTTAACCGTAAGGTGACCTATCAGACCCTTCTCTTATACACTAGGACCCTCTTCTTAGCCTATTATTTAAGAAGACAAGAACACTGTTTCTTTCTCAAACAAAGTATTGTCTTCCTTGGGTAATAGAGACAGACAGCCAGGTCTGTGCTGAAGCTGGTTGCATGATAGTGCCGCAGAGATAAGCTCGCTGTAATTGGTCTGTAAGGGATGACATTGGATTTGGCAACAGTGGAGGGGAGCTCTCTGATTGGCTTAGTTAGCACTGTCAGCCATTTGATATATATATAGCTACCCCCCCCCCCCCCCCCCCCCAATTAACTCCGGCAGTCACGTCTGCACCCCGAGGCCCCAACCAGATTTGTCTAATCATTAAATCAGATAACGTTTCACGAAATTCAAGATGGTTATATTGGCGGCAGTAGCTACAGATATAACTGTCTCTATAGCCGAGCGGTCTAGGTTGTTGTTTAAGGTTACACCGGTTCGATTCCGATCGTATCAACCCACCGAAAACCATGGAAATTACTGAAATTTTCTTCTCGCTCGCTCGTATACTGTGTTCTCTTTTCCAAAAGAAGCTGTTGGCGGTGTCAGTGCTCCAACCTACCGCCCACCTGCCACCTGTTATACCTGTGAGTTTTTAAAGCAGGAACTACCAATCTCCAATTTTCTTCTCATGCACTTGCTCGGTCGCAAGATTCTTCAACAGGTTTTCCAAAGCCCCCCCCCTCCCCCCCTTCCCCTTCTTAGTACCCCCACGACGAATTTAGGATTTTTTAAATTCAGCTGGCCTGAACGGTCTAGTTGCTGAGCTTGTTCCCCACCCCATTAGGTAGCGAAGCTTCAGTGCTTTATTTCTTTCAACAAAAATTTGCACCACAAGGCAAGAGGGGACGATAAGAACTCTATAACTACAGCATACATAATTTAGCATCTTAATGAGATTTTTAATGTCATCAGACAAAGGATTGTGAAATAATTATGAAGTTTAAAACTGAAAAATCGGATTGATGATTTAGAAAAGAATAATTTGGAAGCGCCCCGGGGTATCCCAGCATTTTATATCATTTGCTTTCCAGCATTGTTTACTTCAACCGTGAGACAAGCGAATATTTCCTTTTCTAGCTGATATTTCTTATAGGAATACACATTTTCTATTGGGTTTTCCGACCATTTTCTGAGGACACTTCTTGATATTTAAATGTTCTGGAATATAAAATGAAATTAAAAAGGCTTGATTGTGATTTGTCCGGTATTACCTATACTCGATCGTAAAATTACAACATATAGCCAGGTACCTAATTTCAAATATTTGGATCTAAAAAAAAACACATTTACTATATTTCAGAGAGCATATCTCCAACAGTTTCCTCAAAAAACAAAGAAATACAAATACGAATACGTTACTAAAATGTTTTTTCATTAAGACTGTATATAAGTATATAGATACAATTTTGAGGAAACTTTGGGATATTTAATTTGTTCTAAAATCTAAAATATAAATAACTATGAATAGGTAGTTTCTGACGTTACGAAGCGGTACTCCTATACTCCTCAATGGCCAAATTTGTAAAAAAAAAAAAAATTTCACCCTATATTGAAACCGCCAGAGAAGGATTTTGAAATACGAAATGGCACCATAAGTAGTCGGAAAAAG
Source organism: Mesopsocus fuscifrons (assembly GCA_950004255.1). Taxonomy (NCBI): domain Eukaryota; kingdom Metazoa; phylum Arthropoda; class Insecta; order Psocodea; family Mesopsocidae; genus Mesopsocus; species Mesopsocus fuscifrons. The sequence continues at coordinate 21,101,727 of OX465377.1, forward strand.
ATCTCTTTGAGGGACTTAGAAAAATTACTTGCACGGTGCAATAAGTGCATTGAAAGTAAAGAAGATTGGATTAAAAAATGTGCTAGGTCTAATTTTTTTAGTTGCCCTTCTTCTATGCCATGCCACGGAACTCTGGAGCTTCCCTCGTATCTGCGAAGGGTCGCTGTCCCTTCTAGGGCTGTGGCACCTATTTCTTTTCCTTTTCTAGTGCAAATTTTCCGTACAATAACTATTTTTGGCTCTTTACCTGCAGAAGATTTTTTTCGGTGATTTCTCCTTGGAATATTTCGCTCAGTTTCAGTGCGGAGTATATAGACAGATTCAGCGATTCCTAACAAGGAGCAATACGTGATTTTTTATTCTACCTGCTTGTTAAAGAAAAGATGAAATCTCCCGAATGAACCTTCTGATCCGAGGGGTAAAACCCTTTCCAAACAGGGCGAAAAGGGCACAACCTCCCTACATTTTCAGATACACTTGCGCCCTTCTCATTTTAAGCACTAATAATTTTTAAAAACAATTTGAAACTTTTCACAATAAAATAACGAGGGCTCGATTTCGGTATTTTGACAGTTTTGTGTTTTTTCACTGTCGCACCTCATCATCAGTATCGATTTCAAATTTTTGCCCTTAAGGATCAGGGGGTATTATTTTTCATTTCTCCAATTTGGATCCTTTTAGCGCCCCATATTCCCATAAGACAATCCTCTACTTAAAATCCCTCAGTAAGGGTTGATTTTCATATTTTATTTGCTATTTTAGAGTGAAATCTACAATAGCAGGTATAGTGCCAGGGCCTACATGATCAAACCAACTTCAGTCTCTATTATCCTAAGAAGAAAGACACTTTGTTTGAGAAGAAACAGTGTTCTTGTCTTCTTAATAACAGGCTAAGAAGACTGATGGAGTGTATAAGGTAACAGTTGTTACTGGCCCATCTTACAAAGTTAACCGTCATGTAAGGTGACCCTATATCTCTTATACACTAGGACCCTCTTCTTAGCCTGTTATCTAAGAAGACAAGAACACTGTTTCTTTGTTCAACTTTGTCTGTCTCGTTAGGTTAATAGAGACAGGTAGATAGGTCTGCGCTAAAGTTGGTTCCATCGTAGTGGAGTGCAGGGTCGCAATCATGCCCGGTGTCGAGGTTTCCCCCACGTGGTGAATGTCAGGTTCCCATGACGGCTGTGCATACCTTGCCTTGCCTTAACTTGACTGTGGGGTGTGATTCTGCCCAAATCATCCCCTTGTGTACTGAGGTCACGAAAGGTGCCACCCTATCACCCAGTATGGGACCTGGGATTGATCAGTGGGAGGGGTAAGAAGAATAACATTAGAAGAGGCAGCAGAGTAGTAACAAGGCTGTTGATTGGCGGGGGCAGGGAAGGAAAGTGACAGGATTGGTTGCCAAGGATCAAAAAACTCTTTTCATTTTTGAAGGAAAAAAAAGAAAAAGGCGAGGACGCTCTTAATTCATCCCGGATGAAAGGTCGCCCCCCCCCCCCCCCCCTCTTTTGGGGGTTTGCTTTTCTTTGACTCCTCACAAGTAACGAGGGGGGCAGGGTCGGAAGCCAGGACTATTGTCAAAAATAGGATGCCTTTCTTCCACCCTACTCCAAGTAGGTACAGGTAGGAGGCTAGCCTGAACTTTAAACTGTAGGTCGCTGTCGTGTGGTGACACGATGGGTGGGGAGGTGGTATTTGGTTGTTCTGACAGCTGAGCACCATGGATAATTCTTGAAATTGCTGGGCTTTGTGCTATACTTGCATTGCTAATTGCTACAGTAGACCGCAGTATCTAACGGGAAACTTAATATATATACCTATATGATATGTACCTCTAGTTTTTGATCGGGTAAAAAAGAAAGTTGAGTCAATTTTCAAAATAGAAAAGGGCTGGTGCTTGAAAATGTCGGAGATTTTCGATCCTTCAATAAAGAAAGAAATACCGGCCTTATACCGTGGCCTTGTGGGAAAGCACTAGACTTGCACGAGTGAGGTCCTGCATGGGTTCGAATCCCGGTAGCAGCAATTTTCTGTTGGCGCATGGCATGTCACACCAAATATTCATTTGGTTTTGGCCAAAAATTAGTTTGATGAATTACTATCGGTGCCTTCGCTTATATAGATACCTAATCTTATACTCCACATAAGAAATTCAGGACTACAGACATTTTGAGAAGAAATAAAAATATGAAATAGCCAGACAAAGTTTTTCTATTTCGGAGTAGAATAGATTGTTAGGTTAGGACGTGAGTGAAGTTGTGTATTTGACAGCTCCCTGTTGACAAAGGCATTTTCCTCTTTCCTCAAATGTTATTTTTGTGATTTGTTATGAAAGCTCCTTCAATAGAAATATGTTATGGACGATTTGTGTCAATAAATACGTCTTCCTCACGCTGACATGTGAGGGTCGGTGGTGATTTCGTTTTGTATGCAAAAGACTTGGTAATTCTATTTTCACTATCACAAACTTTTTCCAATTTTCCAATTCAAATTTTGTTTAGCTCGTAAAGAAATTTTTCTATCAACTTTTCTTATTTGTGCAAGAAAGGAAGGCTCAGTATATGGCGGTTCGAAAGCCACGAAAGTATGGAGCTGAGAGGAGCTCCATGGGTGATTCTTCAGCCCAGTGGACGAAATGGTCAACTTTTGAGGAGCAGTGAGAGCCGGGTCACACCGGTTCGATCCCGATCCTAAGGCCGAACATACATTTGTTTACATTTTTTTCTGCACAAATTAGGAAACTATCGGATATTTAAATGTTCTGTAATATAATGTGTCTTTTTAACAGGCTGTGTGGTGACTGGTGACTCTCGAATTTTATTTGTTCGAAATTATAGCCAATCTTAAAATTACCATACAGCCTGTTCATTTCATGCAGCCGTTAAAATTTCAGAACCTCATGTATCCTTTTAGTTCATGACAGGGACCTACAGTTTTAGGTGGGTTCTGAGCCACCAAAAGCTGTCACCAAGGTACAGAAAGGTATACGACTTCTTCAAAAAGTGGTAACATCATCATGACGCATCAATCATGTGTGAAATAGCAGGGAGGGGATGAAAATTGGATGCATAGGCGCAGCAAATGAGGGGGGGGGGGGGGAGTAATCAGAATCACAGAAAAGTTGGCAACCATGCGTAAGATACGAAGGCTTGTACAACTGATGGCAAACACCCATATTGAGCTTACAGGGGGTGCGATTGGGGAGGAGCTTTTTTTTTCGCTTGTTAGTTTTGAAAGGCTGACGACGATGCAATTCAGGGGGAGGGAAGATTTTTTGTATTAGACTACGGATATCAGCTTGCCAGGGTCGGAACCATTAGACTATGGATATCAGCTTGCCAGGGTCGGAACCATTAGACTACGGATATCAGCTTGCCAGGGTCGGAACCATTAGACTATATGGATATCAGCTTTCCAGGGGCGTAGCTAGTTAAAATTTGGCAGGGATTGGATAAATCATTCAAAAAAGAAGAAAACCTGGAAGGTATCACTCCAATAAATCACTTTTTTGCCAATATTCCTTGCATGTGTAGGAAAAAATTTGAAATCGACACTTTAAGGACGCGCCTTATATAGCAGTCGTGTTTGTTTACGTCTTTTTCTGCACCTTTTATGAGAAAACTATTGGATATTTAAATGTTCTGAAATATAATATTATGTCTTATTAACGTCATAAATTAAGAGGTTATGCTGAATTTCGCGATCGGTTGATTTTGGACAGTTTTTTTGTTGACGAAAATCACTCGATGATAAAATCACAACATAGTCTCTTAATTTCGGCCGTTAAAAAGACTTATTATATTTCAGAACATATGAACATAATACAATATTTTCCTCATAAAGTGTGCAGGGGGTCCTCTGATTCAGGTTAGTGGTGTCTGCAAAATATTGCTCGACACATAGGGGGGGGGGGGGGGGGGGGGGGTTAAACCCCCCCATGAGCGGAAAATTAACATGGTAATGCCAACGTGAAGCAAAAAAATATAGGCTAACCCCCCCCCCCCCCCCCCCATTACCGCTTTCTGGATACGGGCCTGGCTCGACCGTTATGTTACGAATTTTCTATTGTCACCAACTAACAAAATACCTTGCAGAGAATATAGTGATGAATAAAATTCCGGTCATGTCGGGATTTGAAAACCCGACCATAACAGCAACTGAGGTTCGATAGGGCAGCCCGAGCAGCCATTTCTTTACAAAATGGCTTGATCAGAATTTTTAATATGTAACTGAATAATGTTTCTCTATGTATAATCTCAATATTATTTAAGACAGAATATGGATTTGCTATTTGTTCGAAGGCATTGCTCGAGGGGGTAACCACTCCAGATTCCTTGAGATTCCACTGAGATTCCATAAAGATTTCCAAAGATTCCCAACGATATTCATAGAAAGATGAACCCCGAAGGGGTAACCACTCCAAAAAATTCATGATTCCCTGAGATTTCATAAAGATTTCCAGTGATTCCCAACGAGATTCCCAACGAGTGGTTAACCCCTCGGCATTGCTAAATGTTCTAAAAAATACAATAGTACCTATAGGTACGTCTGAAATTAACTGGCCGTGTAATTTTACGATCGAGTGATTTTTTCAGTTAAAACTATTTGTCCAAAATTACAATAGGTCGTTAAAAGCCAGTTAATTTTTGACGTTAATAAACGCGTATAAAGGTCAAATATTTCAGAACATTTAAATGTCAAACAAAATGGTTACAACATAACCAATTACTGGCCAAAAAAATCCTGACATGTAAGGATTTCAACTTTTTTCACTGGTTATTTCTAATTTGTGGTTGTTGTCATTGCCGCGAGACTTTTGCAACTTCTATATACTTGAGACTTGAGCCGCCTATAGTCTTCCTGACATATCACAGGTAGGGTGCCCAAAAGACTGATGCGGAAAAAATAAAATTGAAACAAATGTAAGCAAATGTAAGCCTCTTGAAAACCAAAATAAATTCAATTTTTCGCATAAAAAATCAAGCATCACATTTTTTTGTAGAATTTCGAAACGTCAGGAATTAAATAAATTAAATGATGGTATTCCAATTATTTTTTTTTCAATAGAATTGTGGGGGATGAGGAGCTTTTCAAAGGCACCCTTAAAATGAAGAGTCGGGTACTGCGGTGGGGTGCAGAAAGGGCGCAAAAAGATAGCTTTTCCGGCCTGGGGGTGAGTTTTAGCCCCCGAGCTACCCCTAACGACTTACTCAAAGTGGAAAATGTCCGGTTGAGTTGACAATTCGCGGTGGTTATGGGTAACGAGCGAGGTCGTAATTGCGAAATCACAAAAAGATTCTGTCTTAATAATGTCGCTCAATCAGCAAGCTTGAAGAGGGCTCCAAGTACCTATACTTTTGAAAGGCCTCGATAGCTGAGTGCTCTAGATGGTTGTCTTAAGGGGAAAAATGGGAGCCGGGTCACAGCCAGGTTCGATCCCGATCCTATTGAAGTTTTTAAGTTTTTCTTACTCAGCTGCATGGCAGCCCAACCAAACGCTCTTCAATCCCCATCCATTTTATTAGTGTACGACGGAGAACTAAATCATTTTTAGGTGGGTTCCGAACCACTACAGCCTAAATATACGTATCAATTGACATGGTGAACATATCAGAGGTGAATGCCGATCAGAAAAAGGATCGCTGTTGCTGTTGACCACTCGGCTATCGAAACTTTTATGATGAAACCAACTTTACCGCAGACCTGTCTAGCTGTCTCTATTGTCCTAAGAAGACAGACACTTTGTTTGAGAAAGAAACAGTGTTCTTGTCTTCTTAGATAAGAGGCTAAGAAGACTGATGGAGTGTATAAGCAAACAGTTGTTACTGGCCCATCTTACAAAGTTAACTTGAGTTTTTTCGTCGCATGACCTATCAGACCCTTCTCTTCTAGCACTCTCGGTTATTTATGAACACCGAGATAGGTCAGCGCTAAAGTTGGTTTTATGATGGTAGAAGGCAGTACCTAGTAGTATCTCTCATTAGTGAAAAGAGTGAATATCTGAGAAGCAGCAGCTTCAGCTATCAAAGAGCGAACATCCCCAGATGAAGCACTTGAAACTGATGACAAAATATGAATACTAAAAATTTTCTTTGAAAGCTGACATTCTAATTTCTCCCGATTTCTTTAAACGTTTCTGTCATAAGCTCAGTAAACATGTTTCTTCCTTTGTAGTTAATGTTAAGGCGTCAGTTTTAAATATTCAGAGGGTTCCTTTGACGCTCCCAGAGCGCACCGGAGCAGAAAAGGAAAAAAACAAGAAAGTCAAAGGAATTCTGCTTTTAATCTTGGAGCGCATCTAGTTTGAACACACTTAAGTAAATCATTATTATGCAGTGAGACATCAGGCCACGCTATCGGATTTTCTTGTTGACTTTGTGGGGAGGGGGATGGATTAAGGGCCTCTAGGGGATGAAACGGGAAGGGGTGACAAAATGGCTGACAACGTTTTTTTCTGTGGAGAAATATGGAAATTTTTGGCTGATGAATATGAATTGATTAATATACATTACCGTCTATGCGGAACTGATAAAAGTTTTGTTACGCTGGGAGGCGATCAAAGGCACTTCCACAACAGATGAAGTAACTAAAAGTAAGAAGTCATATATGTGTCTCGGTCTCGGGTTTATTTCCATTCCGAGATATTCAAAAACTTGACTCATGTGTCACTTATCCCCCTGGCTTCCTTTAATACTTTCTGCACACTTTATGAGGAAATAACTATTGGATATTTAAATGTTCTGAAATATAATATGTCTTTTTAACTTCCGAAATTAACAGACTTTGTGTGGTAATTTTACGATTGATTGATTTTTGTCAACAAAGAATTGGTCCGAAATTAACCGATCGTAAAATCACCACACACGCCTGTTCATTTAAGACCTTACAAAGACATGTTATAGTTTATATTTCAGTGTGTAGAAATAACGTAAACAAACACGAAACACGAAACACGAGTGTGCTGTGTCACTGTTCGGTTTCGAGATAACCATGGACGTATCTCGAGGTTTTCGAGGTAGCTCCAAACGATAGTCGCTGTCTAAAAATCGTTAAAAAAAGAAACTTTCTATTTCAGAAAAAATAAATCCATAAATTTCTGCAGAAAATCGACATAAACAAAGAGAGGGCTTAACATGGAAGCTGCGCACTTTAAACTCGTTCAGTGAGCACATTCAAGCCAAAGGAAAGCGGATTATTAATAATAAAGATGGCCGCGAATGCTGATTGAACAATGAACAACCCTTACAATCCTCCCCTCTACTTACACCCCCACACCAAAAACCAAAAGGGAAAACTCCGCCGATTTGGAAAATCCATCCCAATTCTGCACTACATAATTGCTGTCTTTCGCCTGGCAAGCATCAGACGTCACTTATGAATGATTTATGGGGAAAGCAGTCAGCTTACAGGATTGCTGACAAATGTAAGATGGCGCTGGTTATTAAAAATAGGGGGTGATAGAGAGGATGTATTATGTATGTAAAGGCGGTGCTGTTGAGAGCCTTCTTCTCAGTTATCCGCTTACGAATATGCGCTGCTGGTAGCTGCTACGTAACTTAAGACCGAACATATACCTATACATTCACTGCTTATTTGTTTACGTTTTCTCTGCACACTTTATGAGGAAACTATTAGATACCTATTTAAATGTTCTGAAACGTAATATTCTTTTTAACGGCCGAAATTCACAGGCCAACAAAAAAATTAACCGATTGTTAAAGCGTGTTAATTTCGGCCTTAAAAAATATTTCAGAACCCACAGTATCCTCCAAAATTGTCGGGAAAACACATAAAGAAACACGATTGTGTGGTCGTCCTTAACGTAGCAGCCCGTACCCTTGGCCCGAAGGCACAGATATTGATTAAACAAATTTATGGCCAAAGCCAAATGAATATTTGGTGTGACATCCATGCTACCAGCACAAAATTGCTGCTACCGGGATTCGAACCCAGGACCTCAGTGGTGCGAGTCTAATGTTTTCCCGCTAGACCCCGGTGTAAAGAAAGCCCTCACCACTAAGCTTCAACGTGAGAGTCCTCCAGCCCCTCTGGCGAAGAGCTCGAAGTGATCGCCAATTGCCGGACCCTCTTTTATCCCCCAAAAAAAGGTATCGAAGTAAGTAAGGGATAAGTAAAATTACTTTTCGGGGGAAAAGGAAGAGAAATAGAGTTTGTTAAATGAAAGTGCCCCACCACCAGAGGAAACTCTAAAAGGAGAATAAGAAAATTGACGTCAAATTCACTCGGCGGCCCCCATTTCGAGGCATTGTCCTGCCCGCGGGCTAGTCGATCGGAAAATCTATTTTATCTGGTTATCCACGGTTCTTTCTTTATTTGGTCGTTCGTTGAGGAAATAGCTTTTAGTTAAGATTGAGCTCGAGCTTTTGTTCGCTAAGATAACATTTCTCCGGCAAGACAGCTCCAAAGATAACCAAGATAAACCAGGACTTCGTTTAGTTAATGGCATGTTTTCTAATCTCAGTTAATGCTCGCTTATTTATTTCGACGTGTTTGTAACGGAAGTTTATTGTTCCGTTAACTGTGGTTGCCTTTGGAGGAACCGGTTCCATCCCAATCCTTTCAAATTTTTTCTGATCGACATTCACTTCTGATATCTTCGCCGTGTCAAATGAAGTTATATCAGTAAGGCTGTGGTGGTTCGGAACCATCTAAAACTGAAGGTCCCTATCGTGTCCTGATGTCTCCTGTATCTAATATCTGCTGGTTTGGTGACGTACCTTGATGACGCACTTCTGAGTCCTAATCAGGTCTCAGTTGGAATCACTGTGTTTCAGACCTCAGCAGTTCTATTACAATCGTCAAGAAACAGCACTGTTCCTCCAGAACATATTTAAATACGAATTTTTCTACCTTTTTTGGAAGAAGCGAATAACAATTTCCCCGTATGAAAACGTGAAGGTGTTTAGCGAGAGGTGAGGTCTCGTCGCCCCTTATTTACCAAATTTCAGATTTAGTTCTTCATTCACGAATCGTTGCTACGAGTACCTCTAAATACAATAATAGAATAATACAATAAGGTCCACTTAAAAAGGTTGCATCTGTATTGTGTAGAATATCTATATACTCATCCAGGTGGGGCAAATAGAGGCAGATGGGTCCATTTATTAATTCAGAGTGAAGATCTCACATTTGATTGGTCGGCCTGTATCACTTATCTCACCCTTATCTCACCCAGACTGTGAGAAAATAACCCCTGAACTGACAAATAAATTCACTGAATTTAGGGCTGCTTTCACAAGTTAAAGTTGCCTGAAAGTTAACTAGACTTAGTCCCAGCTATTAGTCCAGGGAAAGTAGGCAAACTATAGGATATTTAAATCTTCTGAAATATAATACGTCTCCATAATGGCCGAAATCACAGGCTGTATGGTGATTTTACGATCGAGTGATTTTTGTCAACAAAAAATTGGCCGTTAAAAAGACATTAAGACATTATATTTCAGAAAAATAAAATATCCAATAGTAGCCTCATAAAATATGAAGAAGAAAACGAAATTCACCCTTCACGGACATTTAGCAATCTCTGATAGGAATAGCTGAAATTTGTATAGTCCAAGTTAGGCTGGGAGCGTACCGATTACTCATCATTTCTTGCAAATCTAGGGCTGATCAAAACTTCTTCTTGAGCAAGGAAATATCTCCTCAGGGTCGGATTGTCATTTTTAGCGTATGGTAGGATATGGAACCCAAATCCGGATCGGCGTCAGCTGAAAATGTTCAAGAAATGATGAGGAATCGGTACCTACGCTCCTAGCCTGACTTGGACTATGGCAACCTTATGTTTACTATGTCTGCTTTTCCAATCAATCGTATAGAGAATTTATGTTAACTTGTACTTTACCTACATAAAATGAAGTGTCCGACAATGGTCGGTCTTGACTCTCTCTCAAGGTATCAAATAGTGTTGGTAATGAATTTTTTTTTTAGGTATTTTGATTTTAATTTCAGTCCGTATAATCACAAATCACGATTATGGTCTGAAATTTGCAAGACATTTTTGAAGTTATTTTGAGTTTTCAACCCTCTCGGATATTTGACCCTCACCCCTCACGGGTGTCAAATATTATGGCCACCCCTTCATTCTATATGACAACAACACAAAAGCCAAAAAAATTCAAAAACTCATGAATACTAAAATAAAAAGTGCTGTCAGCGAAATGTAATATTTAAACTTGAGCTGACAACAAAATGGCCGATTATAATGCAGGGGATGACGACCCCCTGAGTGGTGAGCAGGGGGATGCTTACGTGTATAGCTGACTAGGCTGATGAACCCTTTTCAAACCAATTTGAAATTTGATTTTGGAATTGGGGGCGCGTGACACCCCCTGCACCTCCCCCCAATAGGGGCTACGTATGAGTCATTACTAGCTAAGTGACGCAATTTTTGAATAATTGCTACTGACAGGGGGTAAAATTTTCATCTCCCTCCATTTTACGATTTAGTGGAAAGGGTTGCTCAAATTTGGTATTATTAATTTGGGGTGCGCTCAGTGACCATCAGAAAGTAAATCGTCGATTTTCTCTTAACCGAGTATGGTAGGACGCAAGCTAAGTAACTTGCATGTTTTTATGGCAATCAGTGGATTAGTTCCTATATACGATGAAAAAGTGCTTTGTTTTGGTTCAGGGCAACATATACAAACATCACCCTGGGGGTGTTCCCGTTATAAAAGACGTACTATGTATATTTTTGGATTTTTTTTTTAAATTTCCAACAGTGGGGGGAAAAATCATTCTACTGCCCTGTCTGATAGGATAGGATGGACCGCCTTAAATTTGTTGAGCCTTCACACTGCCCTGAACCTAACTAGCACAAAAATTGACCGCTTCAGGTTGTATAGGTATATGCCACCGCCTAAATACATAATTTGAGACTGACACTGACGTGCGACTGCGTTTGATTGTGTTGGAAACAGGTCACAATGGACAACGCCTCTCGCTTTGGACAGCTAACTGCAGGATAACTATCTCTAACTGAGACCTAATCGCTGCGCGTACCTAAATTACGAGCTGATTCTTTTGAAATACTTCATTCATGAAGTGCTCAAATATGTTTGTCATGGTACCTAACGTTTAGATCGTTTTCTTTTGATTGATGTGTCGGTTGTATGGAGTCGCTATCGTTTAAGTAGTTCTTAGGAAATGTTTAAGGAGGGCTTCTATGTTATTCAATTACAATTAAGAGTTGATCGTCATCTGAGCTTCATTTAGGAAGGGGAGTTTTCAAAAGATCACTTTAGCGTTCTCCTTATAGGAAACACTAGCAGGCTTTAGCAAGGTGAAAGTGGCTTTCAACTATCGGGGAGATAATATTGTAATTATTAACTCGCCGTTATCGAAAAGCTATATGTTTGATACTTTTTTTACTTCGAATTTTTATCTGAAAAAAGGTTTTTGCGGTTTTTGCCATTTTATGGTTCACTTTAGATCGCTATCGGTTGGATAATCGACCTTATTGCTTAGGGCAGGATGGTTGATGATGGGCTGGTGGGTACCCGGCTGGGGGAAAATTCGACTGCCGGCCAAGTCACCCCCTTGTGTACAGAGGTAACGAAAGGAGGCACCCTGTATCTCACTTGGCCCTGGCCCTTGTAGGGCTTGGTTCTCACCCTTTTTTGAAACGTAGAATATACAAAATTTCCTCTCCAATTTGAGTTGGTATAATTGCATGTGACACCATGGGGTGTGAGGTTCGCTCTTAAGAAGAAACAGATTTGGCAGTGCATAGGGGAAGCCTCATTAACATGTGGCGGCCATTTTTGTTAATAGCGAATGTGCTCACACACAGAGGGGGTTGTCACCCTTCAACAAAACCCTCCCCAATGTCGAACATCCCTCAAATTTTCTTCAGTGAATAAACGATATATCTTCACTCATAACCTGCATAACTTAAACGCAATGTGCTGAAATGGCGTAACTGCGTAAGTGAACTGTATTATCGAGGCTGTGGTGCTTCGGAACAAAACTTAAACTGTAGGTCCCCGTCGTATGCTCACATGGTGGATGGGGAATCGGTATTTGGTATTGTTTAGTGCTGCCAGCAGACCACGATGGATAATTCTTGAAATGGTCTAGTTGCTGGCACGTAACTGGACGCAATATTGGTCGTTTGTTTGTCGCATTTTTGTATGGCTACTTTCTGATGCAACTGTTGGATTTTCTTTCTCGTTCCAACGTCAGGAATTAGTTTAATGTGTTGTTATGATTCGAAAAAGTGATTTTCCTCAGTTGCAAACGCCTATTGGTTGTTACAGCCCATACCGTTGGCCGGAACCAATTGAATATTTGGTGTGACATCCATGCTACCAACAGAAAATTGCTGCTACCAGGATTCGAACCCAGGACCTCAGTCGTGCAAGTCTAGTGTTTTCCCAATAGGTCATGGTGAGGCCGCCCTAAATGTGTTGATATTTCCGTATTTAGACAGCTGAGTTGCCCCAGAATTGCCAGCATTTGGGAGATTCTCTCAACAACAGCTCCTGTCACCGCCCGTCACAACAAACCTGGAAATACCCATGACAGCTACTTTTGAGAGGACTCCGATCACCTAGATGTACCAATGTGAGTAGAGGTAAAGGATTGAGCGTAGGTGTGACAACACGGGCTCCCTAGGGGTCGGATGTCCATTGTTCGATGCCAACATCACCCTGCCTGTCACAACAAGGTAACGCGATATGCGTCACGTGCAAAATGGATTAAACATGGATAATAGAAGAAAAATGGGAAATTGACTGATATCAACCCCTTAAACACCATTGTGTGATTAACCCATTTCCGCCTAGGACATTTTGGTGAATAACAATAATTTGTGATTTGATATGCGTTACGTCAAAAATTAGGAATCGTTCCCAAACGCTGTTTTTGGGTGAAGTATCAAAATTTGTTCCCAGATCCATTTTTGGACTCAAGGGACAGAAGCCTGTTCCCTAATCTCTAGCGATCCAGCGATAAGATTTTCGTTCTCTGAATCTTCTGACTCAGGATTTTGCTATATAAATCCGGCTGCCTATATGGCTACTTCTCAGTTGGGAGGGGGGGTTCTTCATGGATGTAGTTTTGGGTTCTTTTCTTATAGTTTTTTGGCTTTTGGTTTTCTGCATCTACTGTATTTTGATGGATGAAGTGGGGGGATACGGCGGAAATTGTAGGCTACAATTGCTCGGTACGTAGTGAGGCGCCGGGAATGTGTTTTGAAGAGACAAGGTTCTAGTTTGAGTTCTGGAACAGTTATGGGGGGGTATAGATTTAAGCACAAGAGAGACAGCCGGAAATGTAAAGCAGGAAATGAAATTGTCGTTGAATACCCATTTCCGTGATTTCCCCGATTTCCGATTTATATTATTGCGGTTCCCTCCAAGCTTCCTCTCATTTCAAATCAACCGTACCTGCATCTTTTTATCAACATGCATGGCAGTGCATGCAGCCAATTTTTTAAAAAAATACAGCGCGACAAAGCCTCGAGCACTGCCAGCATGTTATACAGGAACCAGAGTTGTGCACTTTTCGTGCCTCTCTACATGAGGCAAGGGGGCGTGGCTCGAACAGTGGGTACCCATTTCCTGTAGTAGGGTCCCACGGGGCCTCCTGAATAAAATTTCAAACTTCTACGTCCAACCGTACCTGAGCCGTGATATTCCAAACTTAGCTGTTTTTGAGGGTCACTCACTGACTCACTGACTGACTGACTGACTCACGTATACAAATTATTAGCATGGTCTAGCAGTATGATGGAGTTGAAACTCAGCACAATTGTAGGTATTACCCCCTGGACACCCAGAAAAATCGCAAACCCGAAGTACCTTCAGTATTATAGGTTCAGGTTAGATTTAAAGTTCCCATGCTAACTTTAATATGCGTATGGTTTTTGTACACAAAACAAATACTTCACCATCTTGAGTTCAAACCAACGAAAACAAAGTAGGGTGACGTGTAATACTTGTTCCTTTCTGGTACGTTTATGATTATGTACCACTTTCAGGTATCAGGTTCGAATAGGTACTATACTTTCAGGTATAGGTAAGTAATTTGTGGAGATTAGAGAGGAAACTTGTTTTCAGATACGAGTAGGTACTTTTCAGGTATTTCAGGTATGGGATAATAATTTGTGTAGATTTTACAAGGAACTGGTTTTCAGGTACTGATAGGTACTTTTCAGGTATGGTTAGGTGTTTTGGCTCCATGCGACAGGGAACTTGTTTTCAGGTACAAGTAGGTACATTTCAGATATGGGAAGGTAATTTGTGAAGGCTCGACACGAAACTTGTTTTCAGGTAGGAGTAGGTACTTTTAAGGTATCTCAGGTATCGAATTGGTAATTTCTACCTACTGTTAAAAAACAGTTGTACTACCTTATAAAAATTATTTGATATCCGACCAAAAACACTCCGTGTAAAAAAAAGGCCAAGTTTATAACCCTCCAAAAATTAGCCTAAAATCAGCAGCCCTTAAAAGGGTTTGAATAAAAATTGTTGGCCAAGTTCTCCACGATTTTCGCGATCACTCAGCCCCCAAAATTAGTGATATCACTTATTACAGGGCCAAGTCCTTGGCGCAACACAAGGATGTTGCGACATCTTTTGTCATGGAAATGCCTGCTCAGCAGGATACCTGCTTTCCAGCACCCTCGGACCGCAGCCCCCATCCAACCTTAAAGTCTGTGTCTAGGACCGGCTGTGAGGCTTACGTGATTTGCGCCAAGGGCTTGGCCCTGTAATAAGTGATACCACTAATTTTGGGGGCTGAGTGACCGCGGGAATGTGGAGAACTTGGCCAACAATTTTGATATCAAACCCTTTTAAGGGCTGTTGACTTAGGCTAATTTTTGGAGGGTTATAAACTTGGCCGTTTTTTTACACGGAGTGTGTTTGGTCGGATGTATTGTAATTTATTTATTATAACGCATTTTTTAGTGTTAACTAGAATGCTATGTGTTCAATGTTTTCTAGTGAAACTATTCTGAGGAGAGAATGGAGACTATATACTTTATCCGACCAAAAACACTCCGTGTAAAAAACGCAGCCAAGTTTATAACCCTCCAAAAATTAGCCTAACTCAACAGCCCTTAAAAGGGTTTGATATAAAAAATGTTGGCCAAGTTCTCCACATTCCCGCTATCACTCAGCCCCCAAAATTAGTGATATCACTTATTACAGGGCCAAGTCCTTGGCGCAAATCACGTAAGCGTCACAGCCGGTCATAGACACAGACTAAGGTTGGATGGGGGCTGCGGTCCGGGGGTATTGGAAAGCAGGTATATGACAAACTATGTCGCCAACATCCTTGTGATTCGCGCCAAAGACTTGGCCCTGTAATAAGTGATATCACTAATTTTGGGGGCTGAGTGATAGCGGGAATGTGGAGAACTTGGCCAACATTTTTTATATCAAACCCTTTTAAGGGCTGTTGAGTTAGGCTAATTTTTTGAGGGTTATAAACTTGGCTGCGTTTTTTACACGGAGTGTTTTTGGTCGGATATCATATAATTTTTGTGAGGTGGTTCAATAGTTTCTACCAGTAGGTAAAACATCAATTGGCTGTCGAATGGACTCAAGTTTTCTTGCCATACCTGGAAAGTACCTACCAGTACCTGAAAACCAGTTCCCTGTCAACCATACACAAATTACCAATCTCATACCTGAAATACCTGAAAAGTACCTACTCGTACCTGAAAATGAGTTCCCTGTCGAATCTCCACAAATTACCTTCCCATACCTGAAATGCACCTAATCGTACCTGAAAACAAGTTGACTGTCGAATGGAGTCAAAATACCTTGCCATACCTGGAAAGTACCTCCCAGTACCTGAAAACCAGTTCCCTGTCAAATCTACACAAATTATTATCCCGTACCTGAAATGTACCTACTCGTACCTGAAAGTAAGTTGCCTGGCGAATCTACACAAATTACCTGGAAGGACAAGAAGCAGGAGGCAGTATTTGTTTTGTAAATATCTGCCATAAGTTAGTATGGGAACTTTGAATCGAACCTGAGCCTATAATACTGTAGGTACTTCGGGTTTGCGATTTTTCTGGGTGTTTTGGGGATGGTACCTACAAGTATGCCGAGTTTCAGCTCTATCGTACCGCTGGAACATGCTTATAATTTGTATAGGTGAGTGAGTGAGTCAGTCAGTCAGTCAGTCAGTCAGTGAGTGACCCTCAAAAACAGCTAAGTTTGGGATGTCACTGCTCAGGTACGGTTGGACGTAGAAATTTGAAATTTAATTTTGGAGGTCCCGTGGGACCCTACTACAGGAGAAGGGTACCCACTATTCGAGCCACGCCCCCTTGACTCCTGTAGAGAGGCACGAAAAGTGCACAACTCTGGTTCCTGTATAACATGCTGGCAGTGCTCGAGGCTTTGTCGCGCTTTCTTTTTCTTTAAAACTTGGCTGCATGCACTGCCGTGCATGTTGATATCTCTTCTATAATAATTGTTCTTTGATTTTACTGTCGTGTTAAATATTACTCGATCACTTGGTTATTACGGTGACTAGTGATGCACGAAAATTTCTTGTCTTGCTTTTGTTCTTGCACTTCTTGCATCCAAGAGCAAGAACAAGAGCAAGAACAAGAGTTGATTTTGGCTGCAAGAACAAGAACAAGAAGTGACTTGCAAGAACAAGAACTCTTGCAAGAGTTCTCGCAAGAGTCTTGCATAAACCCAGGCAGTTTTTTTCCAAAGCTTCATTCATGGATTGCAGTCCATATCTTGTGCGAACAACTCTGCAGACTATGCGACAATAGATTGCACTTGAAATGGCCGCTCGGTAGGCAAATAAAGGGTCCGACAACAGTCGCACTTAACTTTCTCGCCCAGAATGATTTTTTTTTTTTTTGGGTTTTTTGAGATTTTTTTGCGGGCGTAATTTTTAAGCAATCCAAAATCGGTTGAAAATGACCCACGAGCATCTATCTGAGATCACTCATACCAAATCTCACGTCTTTCATTTTATTACTGTAGTCCCAAATGCGTTCCGACCATTCAAAAACGTGGTTTCTCATTCTCAACTCATTTTCGACACTTTTTTGACAAAAACGGCCGTAATTTTGAAGATAACAAAATTCTGTTCGACAGATGTTTAAGTTACATGGTTCTACACACATTTACCATATTTAATGACAATCGGTCAATAAATGTGAATGGCGCCGAAACGATCGAACTTTGGTCCAGAACGGCCTTAATTTTCAACCAATTCAATTTTAGTTGAAAATGACCTCGAAGCATCTATTTGTCAACACACATGCCAATTTTCAGTGTTATAGATTGAAAAGTGTACCGTCGGCGCTTGTCTAACTAACCAAAAACATGATTTTTGAATTATTTTGGCGGTTTTTTGACAATAGCGGCCGCAATTTTTGACCAATCAAAAAATCCTTGAAAAGGCCCCTCGGCAGTAATTTTAGACAGGTCCATACCAAATTTCATCAAAATCGGATGAACGGTATAGGCGCTAGAGCACTGCACGGACTGACGGACTGACGGACGGACTGACGGACTGACGGACGGACGGACGGACGGACAGACTTTTTCCAGTAACCACTTTTTTGGACTCAGGGGACCCCCAGGATCATGGGAAACCCAAAATCTCAATTTCGAAATTTTGCACGAAAACAATACTTTCTCGCCATATATGGCTAGCGAGAAAGTAAAAACCACATTTTAACAGCAGAAAATTCCATGTGTATGCAAGAAATTGCAAGAGTCTCGCAGCAAGAACAAGAACAAGAGCAAGAAATGATTTCTACTGCAAGAACAAGTACAAGAACAATATAGGATTTTTACAGCAAGAACAAGAGCAAGAGTCGCTTTGCGAGAACAAGAACAAGAACAAGAAATGCCGTTTCTTGTTCTTGTTCTTGCATCGTGCATCACTAACGGTGACTGCTTATCAGCGACATGTCTCGTTCCTTTCTTCATTTTTTTTGCAGTAAAAAGGACTGGAATGTATCCTTTCGCAAGTGAGTAACTTCAAGCGAACTTGATAAGATAATGAGATAAGGTCAAGGCGTCAAATCAGTCCAGACAGTAATTCCCAAAGCAAAGGTACCTGCTGCTACTTTCTACTTATTATGTGCTCCAAGTTGGTTCGAAATTTGACTGTAGGTACTTAGCCTTTAGCCTGGCTAGAAACTGTTAAATATTTAAAGGTTCTGAAATATAATGTTTGTGGTTTTACGATCGAGTGATTTTCATCACCAAAAAATTGTCCGAAATTAACCGATTGTAAAATCACAACACAACCTGTTAATTTCAGCCTTTAAAAAGACTTATTATATTTCATTACATTTAAATATAAAATGAAGTGAAAAATCCTCATGAAGTGTGCAGAAAAAACGTAAACAAACTAGACTGCGTAAACACCCTTATAGGTCCCAAACACTGAGCCCTAAATTCGCGCCTGATAATTTTAAGAAAGGCCTCAAGACACGCCCATTTTTTCACCCTTTTTGGAGGATATAAATGGGGGTGGGGGGCCTATTCACTGTGCATGACGTCATGCAGGTTCAGGTATACAGTGTGTAAGCCCGCCGCTGGAGTTCTCCCAAATTCCGTGCCTGCTCGTGATTATTAACCAGATTTTTTCAAAGAAAGGGGCTACGTACCTTTTGATGATTACAGCCAATACCCAACCAGATAGTTGGCCAATGCCAGGTGAATATTTTTTTGGTGTGACATCCATGCTACCAACAGAAAATTGCTGCTACCGAGATTCGAACCCAGGACCTCAGCCGTGCGAGTCTTGTGCTTTCCCACTGGACCACAGTGAGGAAAGTTATCCATGCACTGTCGGGAGTGATGGTGACCAAAACCCTTGTGCCCTTGTGTACAGAAGTGGTAGAATGGTGACACCCTGTATCCCACCAGGCCCTCCTAGGCTTCTTTTTATTTCTTACGGGGAATAGTTTTATTTTATTTTTTTATTTTACGTTTTGTTGACCTTGCCCCACCAAAAATAGGTGGAACTAGAGTATAAAACGCCTGGTTGTCCAGTTAAATTACAAATTTAGAAATTCCTCTAAACTATAAAAAACATTTTCAAGTAAATATGATTTTAGCAATTTTTTAAAAATCGTTAAACTTTCTTCAGATTTAATTTCAACCGGGAGAGCGTTATATAGACTAGACGAACACCTAAAATCGGAGGACTGTTCAAACGAAGGGAGGTAGCAAATTTGCCTACATGTATACAGGGAAATTCAGGGATCTACCTTGATGTATCCCTAGAACATTCCTAAGGCTGCAGCTGGGCGAGACCAGCAGGTGTATTCCCTTTCTCAAACGCCAGAAAACCCACTCAACTAGCACCTTCAAAATTTATTGTAAGAAGAACTGTTTTCCATATATTGCATCATGGTGTGCCTTATCTTCTTACATTAATTTTTTAAGGTGTTAGTTGAGTAGGTTTTCTGGCGTTCGAGAAAGGGAATGCACCTGCAGTCACCTAGATTCCAAATCTGAGCCAAATCGGTTTATCAGTTTGATCCACCAGACAAACGAACGGACATACGGACGCACGGACGTGTAAAACCCACTTTTTTGGACTCCGGGAACCTCCAGGACCATGGAAAACCTAAAATATTTTCCACTATGACATTACTATCTCAGCCCATGTATTACATACGGGCGAGAAAGTAAATAGGAAGCTTTGTTCTGGCTGGCATGGAACTATAACCATAGGACTCCCCCCGAGCTGTACGGGGTGATTACAAAACCAGAAAATTGGAGATGGGCTGGGATCTATTGGTTGATTGTACTCCCCCCTAGGCTGCAGTCATTATCCCCCCCCCCCCCCCAACAGAAAATTACTGGTTTTTCTGTACTTTGCCCATGCAAGCGCAAATTATGCCCTTTTCTTCGTTCCTACTGCTGTGATATTTTCAAAAATGAACTGCTGTTTTTTGTCTTTTTTCAAATCCATTTTCTGATGAAGCTGTGAGATTTTTGTTTGTTCTGAAATATAATTTGTCTTTTTAACGTCGGGAATTAACTGGGCTATATTTTGGGGGGAAACTGACAAAAATTACTCGATCGCATGGCTTTGTGCCAGTCAGTTTCGGACGTTAAAAAGAGGCACTATACTTCAGAAAATTGAAATGTCCAACAGTGTTCTCAAAAAATGGTCGAAAAATAATTAACAAATGATTCCGTCTTAGAAAGAAGTCTTATAGTTCAGAAAACGCACATTTCGGCATTAAATGATTTCAACGCCTTTATGGCTCTCACAAATTGTGAAAACTTTATTGATATGAAAATAGCAGTTGTTTATGAATATTTTTTCACCGGCGAGGATTGATGTATTCTGATAAGTAGGTACGGGTTCGAATCCAGGGGGCAGCAGTATTTTTCTTAGTAGTATGGATGTCACAGCAAATTAGTTATTCAGCTTCGGCCAACCATCAGTTTGTTTAATGAACATCTGTGCCTTTGGGCCAAGGGTATGGACACTAAAATATGTTTCCTCGATTTTCTTTGGGATTTTCCTCCAAAAACTGTTTTTCCCGATAATTTTCCTGAGAAACATTTTCGTGGGAAATTTCTTCGTCACAATTTTTCCTATACACCTATTTTCTGGTAGTTCTACCTACATCTTACGGAAAGAAAATATATGATACACAAGACTATACAAAAAAAAAAACTTTATCAAGGTCATGAATTGGTAGGTATCTACTTATTTTGAATTCTAGGTGAACGGCGATTCACGATTCTCTAATGCAAAGTACCATTTCTATATAACCTCTTCTAGTGCAAGTTCCAAAAATGTAGAATTAACAATATTGTGTTGTCGCATTTTCGTGGAATACTAGGGAAACCCAAGGAAATAAAAAAATTTCTTGTGTCTTCAATTATTATTCGCCAGCCAATGACAAAAGACTTATTTTATGTACTAATGGTGCTTAGGTATTCTCTAAAACATTTATATTGTATTGGAAAAAGTGGTACAAGAAATGAGTATTTAATAAAAATATGACACCAAGAAAATAATTTTGACTTTTTCCAACTCCGACAAGCCTGCTGCTCAAACAATGCATGTCCGACGCCAGTCGAAACCGCGTTGCCGACGGAGACAAAAATCCTACCTTTTTATATAGTGTTGTAATAATTCCGCGACTTTAACATGCACTGTTAATTAAACATTTCATTTTAAACTTAACTATAGTTAAGTGACTCTCATAACCAATTTATTTCAGCTAAAAAATTCCACAATGATGTTCTCGTGCGAAATAACTGCAATCGGTTAATAAATTCAAACTCACGTCAACTCGCCAAAGTCAAGTAGTTTTTAATGAATTCCGGACTTGCATTAGGACCCAATCAGCGGCAAAATACAAACATTTTAACTCCATTTCCAAATTTAGCCTCACGACAAAGGCGCCGCGCCGCGACGCGCCGTGCAGGCTGCATACTGCAACCAAAACAAAACCTCTTCAAATTTTTCTTTTCAAATCTGAATATAAATTTTTGTCTCAAGTAGGCTTTACATGCAAATTCGCAAAAATTAAAATGCATTATTTGTTAGTAAATTGAAGCGATCATTAGAAGAAATGCGTTTTTGCAACTCAACTTGTGATTGACTGTGCATGGCTTGATGAAGTACCTACGTGTGTCATGTTGAAATAACAAGAATTATGCATTTACTGAGTTGTTAGGACGTTGGAGTGCTTCCTGCATCATATAACGAAATAATCGCACTATTTGCATTTCAAGAAGTGAGTGGAAGCGGTGAAAATGCAGATTTCAGAAGTATTGCTGCATTCAAAAACTCTACACAAACGCTCACAACTAAATTAATAATTGTTCTTCCATTTTTTTGAGGAAACTGTTGGCTTTTGAGAGAAATTACAACTAAACGTTTCACAAGTTACTTTTAACGGCCAGATCAAGTTTTGACTACTTTTAACTTATACTCTTTTCTGTTTTCTGCACGGTCTAAGCCTTCGCCAACTACTTCTGACGTTAAAAATATATATCATAGTTCAGAACATATAAATATTTAAAGTTTCCTCAGCTTGACTGATGATACAGTCGACTTTGTTAATTTTTTTTTATGTCACCTTTGTGAAGAAACATTGTCTTGTTCTGAGATATAATATGTTTTTTTAATGTCAGAAAATATGAAAATAATTTTTGTTGCAATGTGACAGTGGAGTGATGTTTGTCAAAAAAAAAGTTGAATTGTCGAATTTTATACTCCACCGTAAAATCACGACGTAAAAAAATTAGTTCCCAGGGTAAAAAAGATATTATATATCAGAACAAGTAGTTATCCAACAGTTTGGAAAGCTCACTGTAGTTCACTATAGCGTGATGCGTCATCCTGCTGTACGCTAAAGTCAACTTAACTGGTAAACTACAGAGGACTTTACCATTGCAGTGTTGGGAACACGCTTCTGCAAAGCGCGAAGTATTTTGAGGGCACATCAAACCACCTAAATCGTAAATAAATAATCACAATAAAGTTTTCAAAATCTCAAAAACTCAACAATACGCCATCAATCAAAATAATAACAACAATAACGTATTTGGGCAGGAATAATATAAATAAAGGAGAATTTGGGGGCAGGTGGAGCGACCCTCGTACCTATTGTCCGAACCTGAAGCCTGAAGCCTGCACATTCACACGTCGAGTATAAAGCCATTCATACTTCACACTTCAGTTTCAGGCTCAGGTTACAATGCGAGGGGACGATGGGAAAACCACGTATTAAAAAGTTAATGCTCTTCGCATTGCCCACAACTGTTTCTTTCGGAGCACCCCTCGTACCCTGATAGGCATGTCCATTTATAGAGGAAACTGTTGCGAGATTTGTTTGTTCCGGCGGTTTTACGATCGAGTAATTTTGGGCAAAGTTTGTATTGACGAAGTTACATCATATATGATGTACTTGCTATAGCAAGTTAGTTTCTGACTTTAAGAAAACATATTATTATATTTCAGAACATTTAAATATCCAACATTCTCCCCAAAAACACGATTGTGTGGTCGCCCTTTAGGTCCGTCTTGACGAAGCTGGGAATTTCTTCGCTCCAATGCAAGATCTTGCAGCAGAAGCTGAACCTTACATTGTTATATGTCATTTAGTGAAATCCGATATTTTTCTTGTTCTTGTTCTTGCAGTAGAAATCACTTCTTGCTCTTGTTCTTGTTCTTGTTGCTAAGACTCTTGCAATTTCTTGCATAAACATGGAATTTTCTGCGGTTATTATACCTAGTTGGACATTAAATACTGTCACTCAACTTTCCATAGAATTTCTGGATTTAAATTTACACTTGTTTGTAAAATAACTGCCATTGTGTTGTTCCTCATGAAATTACCTTCAATTTGGTATATTACAAGTGGCACTTTGTGAAAGAAATGACCATGGAATGGGGCCAAAGAGAAGATCGTGTTGCCGTCATAGCCCTTCACAAATGTGGGCACTCGCCGAGTACCATTTTCAAGTTGCTTTAAAAGCTTGGAATATCGCTAAGATTTGTGTACCGCACCATCAAACGGTGGAGAGATGTCTGTAGTGTTGACGACCACAAAAGATCGGGCCGACCACGTTCGGTTTGCACGCCAGCCGTAGTTCAAACAGTTAGGTCGCGAATCAGTCGGGAAGCAAAAAATCATGGCTTTGAGGATGTCCCTAAAGAGAAGCTCATTAAAAACTATCATTAATCGAGACCTTAAGCTTCATGCTTTTAAGAGAAAGAAAGGTCATCTCTTGAACAATCGACTGAAAAATTTAAGGCGGCTAAGAAGTCGTGTTCTACTCAAGCGGTACGCTAAAAATGGGCACAGAAACATCCTGTTTTCCAATGAAAAAATTTTTACCATAGAAGAAACGTTTAACAGGCAAAACGATAGCGTGTATGCCAGAAGCTCTGACCATGCAAGTAAAATCGCTCCTAGGATTATTCGAGGCCATCATCCCTCCTCAGTGATGGTCTGGTTGGGGGCATCATACCGGGGTATGACTGAAGTGCATTTTTGTGAAAAATGTGTTAAGACTGGTGCTCTGGTGAATCAAAATACGGTCCTTGATAAGGTGGTGAAGCCTTTGAATAAAACCCTATTCAAAAACCAAAGCTGGGTTTTTCAGCAGGATTCTGCTCCAGCCCATAAAGTCAAGAGTACTCAGAAGTGGTTTCGTGAGAATAACATTGATGTTATTGCTAGTGAAGATTGGCCCTCCTCCAGCCCAGATCTCAATCCACTGGACTATTCTATCTGGCGCATTATTGAGGAGAAAGCCTGTGCGAAACCCCACAAAAATTTGGACTTGCTGAAGAGGTCCAGTTCGAAGGTAGTCGAAGAGATAGACATGGATGCGGTGCGTACTGCTATCGATGATTGGCCCCGTCGTCTTCGAGCCTGCATTCAGGCAAAAGATGGGCATTTTGAAAATTTTTTTCTTTCCTGTATTCCTTGACAACTGTTCTACATATCCATTAAATATTTTTTTAAAAAAAGTTATTATTCTACTGACTTTTTCTTAGTTTTAAGTGTGACAGAATTTAACATCCAACTAGGTAATGTGGTTTGTTGCCTGCCGAACGGCCATTTCAAGTGCAATCTATCGTTGCATAGTTTGCAGAGTTTTCCGTACAAAATATGGACTGCAATCCATGAATGAAACTTTGGAAAAAAAAACTGCCTGGTTTTATCCAAGATTCTTGCCAGAACTCTCGCAAGAGTTCTTGTTCTTGCAAATCATTTCTTGTTGTTGTTCTTGCAGCCAAAATCAACTCTTGTTCTTCTAAGTTCTTGCATGCAATAAATGCAAGAATAAAAGCAAGACAAGAAATTTTCGTGCATCGTTAGTGTTAATATTCGTTGCTGTCAGAAAGCGTCCAAACAATTTTGAGTTTCAACCCCCCTTAACAATGGTATCGAGTTACCCATAACAGATCTATTTGGAACAACCCTCGTATGTGTCATTTTATAAAATTAGTGTTAGGGGCTGTTGGATTTGTATGAAAACATTGATAATCTCATATTGCTGTCTCTGATTTTTTATCGTTTTGACAGGGATGTTTTTTGAGAGCAAAAAAACTGTCATTCCCTTCATTCCCAAGGGACCTAATGTATGCGTCCTGGAATGGAAGGCTGGAATGGCAGCTCAGGGATGGCGGGTACCCACAAGAAAACTGGCATCCCTCCCCATACGTCCGGGAATGCCAACTCACCAGAATGCATCGTATTTAATCTGATTATGCAGTACCCAAGGGAAAAGGAAAATCTAAGACGAAAAAATTTCGGCCCAACAAAGTTCGAACTCTGTAACCAGTTCGACTTTTAACCGTGGTGGTTGTAGGTAGTGTAAGTTAAGAATAAATTGAGGTGGGTTTATGCATCGACACGAACAGCCTGAAGGCAGCACTCATTTGGCGCCCCCTTTGGGGGGGGGGGGGTTGCAAGGGAGGGGGGGTTGTATTCAACAGTAATGAGGGGGGGGGGGGGGGGGCGATTAGCTACACTGCACTGCTATATAGCCACCCTACAAACCATCATCGACCATCTCTAGTCTCTAGAAACTTCCGAACTGACATTCCCATTTCCGTTTTTTCTGCACACTTTATGAGGAAACTATTGCATATTAAAATGTTCTGAAATATAATATGTCTTTTTAACGGCCGAAATTAACAGGCTGTGTAGTCAGTGACCGTCCGAGTATCCTGGCGTTACCGTACTATGCAAAAATTGCACACAAATGAACGTTTCTAGAGTTCCATACTTTTTCAGGGGCCCTCGCCCATACCCTTGGCCCGAAGGCACAGATGTTAATTAAACAAACTGATTGTTGCCCGAAGCCAAATGAATATTTGGTGTGACATCCATGCTACCAACACAAAATTGCTGCTACCGGGATTCAAACCCAGGACCTCAGCCGGGCGAGTCTACACGGGGAGGCCGCTCTCAGTTTTTATGTTTGCTCATTTAGGTACAAGTTTCTGACCCATGTAAAATGGCACCAACTAAAATGACAGCTATTGTACTAGTAGACAAATAGACCCCACTAACTACTAGATACGTAACTACTAGATACGTAACTACTAGATACGTAGGTGCCACAAGAAGTTGGCCTTCTAGTTAGGACACCTCTCTCCGTACTCACTGGGCTCTTGAGAAGTACCCGTAGGCATTGCGCAAACCTGGCAGGTACCTGGCTTAACAAAATAACACTACTGGTCCCCATAGCGCCTACCTGTATCAGTATCGTGCCAGACCTCGACCTGCAATCACACATCAGGTATGGGTGACCATTATTTGTACTTAGCCAGTGACTCTACCCATAAAGTTAACTTGAGGTTAGGGTATTGTTTAGTTTATGACTTATCTGTAGGGTGCTAAACCTAAACAGACATGCAGTGTTAGTGGGTTGCCTTTTGAGATCAATAATATACAAATTTATACAGAAACTTGCATAGATATTTGGCTTCTCTAAAATATAATATACCTATACCTTTTGAACGTCAGAAACTAGGCAGTTTAATACCTATGATGTGAATTTACGATCCAATAATGTAAAATAATCACAATATTATATTTCAGGCAAATAAACATCCCACTGTTTCCTCAGAAAATCATCATTTTTTGTAGAAACGTAAACAAACTGGACTTCCCCGGTACTTATGAACTAACAACTAATACCTGGAATCGAACTGGTTCCTTGCTTGGTAGAATATAGCACCGAAACTTTATCTCGTTAAAATTCCAATAGCTATAAACATTAGAATAAGGGTGCTACCGACAAGGTAAGGCAGGAGCTTGGAGGGAGGATAACTGAACTTTTAGGAGACACTTTAGGAAATTCCGCCCTTATCTAGGCAAGTCCCTTCCACATTTTGTTGTACTTAAATAATCTACCCTCCGCACCCTATAGAGTCTCATCTTCCTTCATGCTATTTAACCATGAAAAACGTAGAAGAAACCTAGATTGTGATAGTGACCACATCACCCCCTTGTGAACAAAGCTCACAAAATGTGCCACTAAGCCTTGCTTATTATACCACCCTATCTTCTTTTCTTATATTTCAGCATGCCTGAAGATCTGGAAGGTGTCCCCATTGACGGTGAAGTAGGGAGAATTTTGAACGAATTCTTCCTGAGTGATTTCCGTCCCCATGGTTACCGTCGCTACAGAGGGGTCACGCTACCCGTTACCCATACCAAATTTGCTGACCGCATCGAAGATTTTCAAGTTCGCGACGATGATGTCTGGGTCATGAGCTACCCCAAAACAGGTACTTATATCTATGATCAACACGAAGGGGACCTACTGTTTTAGGTGGGTTACAAAACCACCACCACTTGACATGGTGATATTTTGGTAGGATCGGGATCGAACCGGTGTGACCCAGCTCTCACTGCTCCTCTGGAGACAACCGGCTATTGGTCTCATCTCTGCCTGTACCTACAAAATAAAATGACTCTGAGCTTCCGTATGAAAACATGAAATGACCTTGGCAGGCAGACAATAAGTACACAAATGATGTCGGTGCGTGATTGTGCTGTATTAATTGCTATATTATGTTGTTTCTAGTTAATGTCAGGTATAGGCATGCATGTATACCTAGCTCTACGTTTTGCCAGCACTGGAGACATTCATCATAGGGACATATCAAGGACGTTTCGACAAACTACATATTGAAAAATTTCTTTCATAGCCAGATAAAGATGTTTGTTTAGGCTTGAAACCAAAGCGTTGGCCTCGCAGAGTTAGTGCAAGTCATGCGTCAAATGATTAACCGAATGTGTGGAGACTTCCATTCAAATATTCACCGAATATTCACCACCATAGCCTCGATATACATTACACTTCAGCATGCCGACACCTGAGGTGCATGCCGACACCTGAGGTGCATGCCGACACCTGAGGTGCATGCCGACACCTGAGGTGCATGCCGACACCTGAGGTGCATGCCGACACCTGAGGTGCATGCCGACACCTGAGGTGCATGCCGACACCTGAGGTGCATGCCGACACCTGAGGTGCATGCCGACACCTGAGGTGCATGCCGATCAGAACAACTTCGGGATGGTGTGGCCCAGCTCTCGGTGTTTCTCTAAGTGTCATATAGAAAAACTTTGTTAGGGGTACTGGGGACCTACAGTTTAAGGTAGCTTCCGAACCACTAGGTACGCACAGTATTACTCCAACAGTCCTCTTGTCTTTTCACTTAGCTTTCAAATTTTTTTATGCTTTCCATTTGTATTTCGATGTACCTAGGGGTGGGAATATTTTGGGATATTTTTACCCCCTAAGGCTTACGCCCATGGTATCTGCATACCTATACCTAGGTGCAGGATAGGCCACGCACGAGTGATGTCGCAATGACTGTACCATAGGCATGATAGAACCGCCATGCGGCTCACCATCAAGGTCACACTTTTTACCGGTGTGTTATTGGAGTATCGGACCTTCAATTTACGTGATCAATCTATTCCTTCCTATTCTCGTAATTTATTGTAAATTTCTCGCAAGAAATCTTGTTCTTATTCTTGCATGAAATTTTGTACCCTGTCCTTGGCTCTACCGCTCTACGTGCATATACCTTATTTGGTCCTTTGCAGGTACGACATGGACGCAGGAAATGGTTTGGTGCATAGCCAATGATTTGGACTTCGAAGGCGCCAAAGAATTCCTACCTCAGCGCTTCCCTTTCTTCGAGTAAGAATTTAGCTTCTTAATCTCAACTTTAGCTTGAGCTTCAGTTACTCTGGTCAATATTTGTCTCTCCTGAAATAATAAGTTTTCTTACATAAAACTGACATTTTGACGAATTTTCCTCTGACAAACGTGAGCAAACCCCATCATGGCTGCAGCTTGTTAATATGTTTCTGAGGAAACTATTGCATAGACACCGGAGGTCGGAGGTATTTATGTGAAATATAGATGACACTTTGACGTGAGGTAACGCCATTCTTGGGTAATTCTCAGCCACTCCAGCCTTTTCGACTACACAGACGTCCTCCCCAGCAAACCTGGCCTGGTCCTGCCGCCCTTCGTGTCAGACTCTGTCAGTTATCTCAACAGCAAATCCTCAAAAAGATTCATAAAGACTCATCTGCCCTGGGACCTGTTACCTAAGCAGATTCGCACGGGAGAGAAGACGCCTAAGGTAAAAACTAAAAACACTATTGTACCTATATTTAAATGGTCTGAAATATAGTATATGTTTTTTTAACGTCCGAAATTAACTGGCTCTGTTGTCATTTTACGATCGAGTAATTTCGGGCGAATTTTTTATTGGCAAAAATCGTAAAATCAGAACATAGTTTATTCCAGAATATTTAAATATTAATATCTAAGTGTAGGTAGTAGGTAGATTATTTCGTAACATGGGGAAGTAAAAAGAAAACCGTTAGGGGCATCTAGCGGGAGGACACACAACCTGCAGTCATAGAACAACCCTGTTTTTTGACGTTTTTAAGTGTGTCCGTTTTCTTAGAAACTGCCGGATATTTAGTTGTTCTGAAATATAATTACTTACCTATGGCTTTTTAGCTTCTCAAAAAGTGGACATTAAAAGCCATTCTGCTGCCACTTCTGCATTTACCCTTAACTTTTTTAAATACAGTATTTTGGTTTTTAGATAATCTACGTGTGCCGCAATGCTAAAGACACGTGCATTTCCTACTACCACCACTGCATTCTTCTTGAGGGGTACAAGGGAGACTTTGATGACTTCTGCAAGCTTTTCCTGGAGGATGGCCTTTGCTTTTCACCTTTCTGGGGACACGTCGGAGGGTTCTGGTCCAGAAGGAACCTTCCTAATGTCCTGTTCTTGACATATGAAGACATGCGGAAGGTACGTCACTTCTGAGGAACGGTGATGACCAATGCAAGAACAAGAAGAAAGAACTGTTCTTATTCTTTCTCTATCAGTAGAAATTATTTCTTGATCTTGTTCTTGCTGCAAGATTATTTGTATTTTCTTCTATACACGTGGAGTATAATTTAATAACATAATATTAGGTACTCGTAAGTAATGGTCAGTCCCAGAACGCTAGTCCAAGTAATTTTTCATCATTCCCTAATTTCTAACGTTGTTTGCTTACGTCAGGACCTGGCCACTGTGGTTCGTCGCACTGCTGATTTCCTGGTCAAGGAGTTGACGGACGATCAAGTGGAGACCTTGTGCGATCATTTGAGCTTCAAATCTATGAAGAATAACCCGGCGGTCAACTATGAGGCTGTCGTCGAGATTAACCGCAACTTTGACCTGGTCCCAGCAGAGGGCCAGTTTATGAGGAAAGGTACAGATACAGATAGAGATACAGATACAGGCTGAATTTCACCACTTTCCAATAGTGTCTTTTAACGAGAGGATTTAACGAACGGATCCACGTTATCGTATGTTTAGCTTACGACAAATGCCTTGCGCTTGCACTTGTTTCTCTGCGAACGCACTTGTCGTAAGCAAAACATACGATAACGCAAATCGGTTCGTTAAATCCTCTCGTTAAAGACACTATTGGAAGGTGGTGAAATTCAGCCATAGACACAGATACAGATAGACATGCAGCTAAAGATACAAATAAAGTTACATATAAAGATACAGATAAAGATACAGATAAAGATAAATATAGAGATACAGATAGAGATATAGATAGAGGTGCAGGTAGAGATACAGATAGAGATGCAGATAAAGATAGTGAGCGGTTTACTGACGTTTTTGAATGTCCATCTCTCTGAGGAAAGTGAAGTTATATTTATCTTTTTAAAGTTACGAATTAGTTTAGATGAGTTTTTGTGTTGCAGGTACAGGAGGGGAATGGAAGGGAAAAATGTCGCCTGAAATGATCGCAAAGTTCGACAAGTGGATCAACGAAAACATCAAAAACATTGGAATCAACGTATGGGATGAACAAAACAACTGAACCATCATTAGTATATTTTCATCAGTATTAATAATCATCATATTTTCTTTAATACATAAATATTTTTTAAATAGTTTTCTCGATTTCCTTGAATAACATACGTATAATAATATTTAAACCCGATCAATGACGAAAATCTATTTTCTAAGAAAAACAAAAAAGTTCAAAGTTTCCAAACTTTTGCGCGGTCTAAACATTGGCGGGAAACTTTCCGATACCACGTCCAAATTGATAAAATATTTAAATGGTTTACATCTATTGTAAAATATAATTTTATTTTAATAATTAATAATTAAATTAAAAATTATATTAAAATATTTAATTAAAATGTAAAATTTAGAGCAAAGTAACTATTTACTAAATCTTCTATTGACACGATCTCAACATTTGTTGATGTTATGATTTCCACGTCAAAAAGTGGAAATTTTTTGATAGTATAGGTAATAATGGCTCCACTAGAAGACGATTCCTTTTATAATTTGTTTCAAAATGACGGCAAGTATATATTGATTCAAATTGTTGCTAAGTTGTCTTCGTTTTTCAGCCTTTGAAGGAGGTTTTTAGGGTTTGTTGGCCCTGTTCGCCGGACACCAACCTTCAGTACCTATTCTAAATTTCACTGATGGAAATTATTACCTTGCTAACTTAAGTTGGTATGTCTTCTGTACACAACGGGTTGGTTGGGCAGAACCGCGCCCGACCCAGCCAGTGGAGGCTGGATTAGAATTCACAAGGAAAACTGGTGTACTTCTCAGGTTACTTCTCGCGATTCCTTCAGAGCTCTTCGGAGGGGAGTCAGCAGGTAGCTGCTCAAAGCCTAAGCGTAGCTGATCAGCTCAACAAGTTAGCTGAGGGGATAGCTCTGGTGGACGCAGAGATACAGCGCTATGTGCTGGAGAAGCATGAAGACCTGCTGTCGCAGGCGACGTGGATAGAGAAGCTGGAGGGGGTGCTGGAGATGATGACGTCTCACATTCAGGTTAGATGAAATTACGTACCCTGGTTTAGCGCGAGTGACTAGAGGGAACACTGGAGGTGATGATGTGGGTGATATTGTTCTCCAGAACCCAAAATAGTGCTAAAATAAGTCGAGAATTGTATTAGGTTGCACCATACCCCACCATAGAGAAGCGGATCCATGTTTTGAGTCACTTATCATGTGTTGTAGTGCCTGCTGGCTGGAGTGGAGAGGGTGCGGAGCCGCATCACGGAGCCATACCTCACCATAGAGAAGCAGCTCCGTGTTCTGCGTCACGTTTGGGTCACGATAGACTTGCTTCGGCATGTGTCCCGCGTACAGACCGTGGCGAAACGCCTCACCTCTCTCCTGCAGTCAGACCCCAACGACCTGCTCAAGCTTTCCGACACCATTAGACAACTCGGTATGTATACTTGTTTGTTACTGGGGGTAACACCCTCTTGTGTGCACTTGGTAGCACCCTGTATCCCACCTAGTCTTTTTCCCTTCTAGACCTACAGCGCCATGGTGTTTTATTTATTTATTTATTTTTTCTATTTTTATAGGTGAGTTGTGGAGCGAGATGGACCTGACTAGCATTGAAGTGCTGGCGCCTGAGCAGCAGTGCCTGAAGTCAGCGCGTCGAGACGTAGGAAAGCGTGCGAAGAAGCTTCTCACTACCGGGCTGCAGACACACAAACCTCCTCAGGTAACTCGAAACTTCGTTCGTTGTTAAATAAATCTGGACAAGTCAGGAATTGACCCTGGGTCCTCTTGTTTCCTAGCTCGGTGCCCTGCCTTTGTGCTGATCCGTGGGTCTCTGAATTCCGGGGCTATAGGTATAGTCTGTTGTATCTAATTTTTATGGTCTCCAGGTCTCCCAAGCCGTTCACGTCCTCTATAACCTGGAATCCCTGCCCTCTGTTGTCTCCGAGATCAGCAAATCCTCCCTGCTGGCACTGGAGCAGCTCATCAAAACCAGCCTCGACACCAAAATCTTGACAGATTTCGGGGACGGGGCGAAGAAGACCCCCGGGCGGGCGCCTATGCCCACTCTCGGCTCCTCTGCCCTGTTCCGCCCACGCCTGTGGTCGACTCTTGAAAAACTCTTTGAAGAAATCCATCAGCAGGTAAGTTAATCAGGTCGTAGAAGCCATGAAGGTACATTTCTCTTGTTATGCTGAATATCTGAGGTAAATGCCGATCGTAAAAACTTTTGTAGCATCAGAATTGAACTGTTGTGACACGGCTGTCCTCTAAAACACAACCATCAGTAAACGTCAACAAACAGCATTGTATGTTGAGTCTGAATTTGCAGTGCGCCCAAATGGAAACGTTGGAACTAGCACTTCGGCAGCCCCGTGTGGAAGCGATTGGAACTAAAGCTGACTGCTTTATCGACGTTTTCCCCGTCGATAAGCGAAACATTGCGAGGGAGTATTGGATGGAAGTGACCAACACCTTGGCGGGGTACTTGACCAAGTACTCGGGCGAGTGTGGACTGTTCAAGCAAGCTCTAGAGGGCGAATACCCCAAAGTAAGTAAGGTGTTTAAATATCGAGCTGGTAACAGGAGTTTGCGAGTTCGAACACCGGCGGGACGAGATTTTTTCCTCTTAAATTTTTACCATTTGCCTTGGGGATTGGATAATAGAACAATGGGTAACAGGTGCCGGAGTCCACCTTAAACTGTAGGTCTCCATCAAAGAACAAACTCCTCTCGGGATCACTCCTCAAGGCTATAGATATATAGTAGGAGGAATTTAAAGCAGGCACAAAACGTTGGTCTGAGAGTCAGGGAGCGGCGGGGAAACTACCCTCTCCAGGTATACTTCTTCCCCTCACTTTGAAAGCAAGGCCATGGTAGCGCGCCAGAACCAGTTATCTTACAGAGCCTAGGGCAGTGTGTCTTAGCATACCCACTGTAACAAAACATGTTATGTTACAAGTCAACACCTTTTTGTGATCTTGTCAGATACGTCCTTATAGCCCTTGGAGAGGCAGGGGATGTCACGCAGAATCCTACTCCAAGTTAGTATTAAAAGGGCTTATGCCCCATTATATTGGGTATATTACGGAACCTGCATCAACCCCCAGCCCCAGCTCCAGTGGGCTGACCAATGGGAGAGCAGGTACAAGTGCGGTGGCACCTGGTGGGGGTAGGCTCATCTGCAGGTTTTGTGCCTGCTTTAAATTCCCTCTACTATACCTAGAATACTTTTCACTACGCCTGCAAAAACCGTGATTATGTAATTTGAAAGTCGGTGTACACGTATTTTTCACTATTCTTGCAAAACCATGATTTTATGGGTGCACAGTCGAATTTAAGAATTTAACTAGATATGTGCATGATAAGGGTCCGTGCCGTGCCGTGCCGGTCCGTATCCAGAAAGCGGTCATGGGGGGGGGGGGGGGGGGGGGGTTTAGCCTATATTTTTTTTTGCTTCACGTTGGCATTACCATGTTAATTTTCCGCTCATGGGGGGGTTTAACCCCCTAACCCCCCCCCCCCCCCCCCCGTGGGTCCGTGTACCACCATCTTTTCATAATTATCGATCGATAATATCGAAAATTTACTAGTACCATTATCTATCGAGATATTGTAGTGTGCTTGCATTCATTTACGTATATATTTCAGTTTCTGCGGCTGTATATCGACCTGTGTAAAAAGCTGCAAAATTCTGAGAAACCCGAGCGGTTCGCCACCCCATTCGAGATGAACAAGAAGGTGATAGCTGGGTTTGAGAAGTGCTACCTGTCCAAGTCCGTGTCCATGGTGCTGGACCCCGTCCATAACATGTTCTCCAAGGAGGGAGTCCCGCAGGCGGAGGAGCTGGATCTCCTCATCCGCACCATAAGGAGGTAAGCATGCACTGTGAGGTATCATTAGGTCCACGTCTGGGTCGATGGTGCTGGACACAGTCCAGAGAACATGTTCTCCAAGGAGGGAGTCCCGCAGGCGGAGGAGTGCGGACCCCTTTTCTAAAAGTTTTTCCAAACTGTTTCTAACATTACTGTATGTACAACCTTGTTGTATAATATTTGCAGTGAGCTGAGCGTGGCGCTGTTCGACCCGAATCTGAGTTCTACCATAGCAAGAAATATTACCAAGGCTGTCCGGTTGTTCTGCTCCAATTGCGACAACATTGTGGATACAACTCCGGATGCTACTCAAGTTATAGGTACGGAAACAAAATAATACATTATATATATGTATATTAGATGTAAATTATATGACACTGAACGCGCCTGACATTCCTACACTTGCAAAGTGGTCTTTTGTAGAGTTCTGGACTGCTAGGAGTGCTGTAGGTCACCTGATGGATGAGAGTGACGTCATATCCAGGGGTGGATAGGCTGTAAACTGTTTTCGATCATTGTGACCCCTTCTTCTTAAGTCTATTTCTTGTTCTGAGCACAATGGATACTTCCAGAAATAGTCTAGTTGCTGGGCTTGTCCCCACTCTACTAAATAACTACTTGTTGCAACAGGTCCACGTAAGCGAGTCCAAGATGAGAACATAGCAGTAGCCAACATGACCGAGTACCTCAAGTCCCGGCTGCAGAGTGTCATGTCCAACCTAAACATGAGCCCGGACGCGGTTATGATAGTGAGCCTGTCATTGGTCGAGGCGGACAACCTGATCGCGGGCATCATTAACCCCGTCCTGGCCGCCGTCCAGAACGCCATCACTGCTATTCTTCTGACTATGCATAAGGAGGACTTTTCCAAGTAAGTTTTTCTTTTTATGTCGTTATGATTATGGAACACTACCTTGCATAATTTTTGACGTATCAAAATAAATGATCTGATTTTAGGCACTCTGTGGACCTAATTTGAATCGGTTGATTTTTGACAAACAAACGTATGTATGTCGGATGAACATGATCTAAAAACGACTTTTTTGGTATCAGGGTCCTCTAAAGCGAATTTTGTAATAAAAAGCTCAAAATCTAAACTGTGCACGATAACATTACTTTCTCAGCCCATGTATTACATACGGACGAGACAGTAAATAGACGCACCTACTAACTACTTCAAAATAAATACAAGGTGTCCAACAGCTTCCTGATGTAGGTGTCATTGAAAAACGTAAACGAAATTAAAATACAATGGTATTTTAATTTTTCAGAGGCACAGTATCTTCCAAGGTATCGACGTCACTGTACATGCGAGAGCTTCAGGAGTTCATCACCAGAGCGCACACCACGTACCTCAAACCTTTCAACAGCGAGGAAGTAGTACAGAAATGCGCTCTAGCGACGGGGCAGAGAACTATTGAGCTGTTTATGCGTCATGTCTCTATTATTAGACCGATAGGAGCCTATGGCAGAGCCAAACTGGTGGCCGACTGTAACCAGGTATGTATACCTGAACCGAGAGGAGAAAGGCCTGTGAGAGATTTGTTTCTGGTTAAATTTTGCCCACCCTGGGTCTACCCAGCTCTAGTGGGTACCTGCTCTTCACCGGCTGGGGAAAACTCGACTGTCTGGCGTGATTCTGACTAAATTGCACCCTTTCTTTTTGAGTAGTCTGTAGTTTTTGTTATAGCTGGAGGCGGCAGTGGCGCCATTGCTCGGGGAGGACCCTAAAAGTTACCGCAAGCTGCGCTCCTTCAGGTCCTTGCTGACTCAAACCCCGCAGGAGGTGCTGACCAACCCTGTGGTAGGGGAGACCGTCCCTCTCAGCCTCACCCTCTTCTACCTCTTCTCATACGCTCCTGAAGAGATGAAGTCACCGCATCAGGTAACTACCCTGGACCTGTAGACTGATGTCTGGTGGTTGTCTTACTAGAGCCGGCTCACACAGGTTCGATCCCGATCCTATCAAAGTTTTTCTGGTCGGATTCACCTCTGTTTTGTTCAGTATGTCATGTGAATTGTATGTCGAGGCTGCGGTGGTTCGGAACACACCTAAAACATTGGTCGCCTGTTTTCAGAGTGGAGTCAACTGGAGCCCGGAAGAGTTGTCTTCATGGTTGGATGGCCACCAGAGTGAAAAGGATCGTCTCGGGCTCGTGAGTGGTGCCTTAGGCCGGTACTGCAACCTGATCAGGCACCAGCCGGGAAGAAACTTCGATCCTGTGTATGGAGTGATGGCAGAGCTCATTCAGAGGGCTGGGGAACGCTGAGCCAAGGTACCCACACAATATCCTTTCTGTACGTCGAGGCCTGGGCCGGAGAGGCGAATGCCAAAGCAGCAAAAGCTGATAGTGTGTGGGCTCTTTCAGATGTTGAAATACATTGCAGTGTAGACCTGCAAAGGTTCCCCTCTCGGCGCCCTCACACTTGATGTTTTATGCCAGGTTTACCCGTACCTGTACGGCAAAACTTGAATGGGGTAATTTCTGTAGGAAAGTGAACCATGGTCCCTATGAGTGATAATTTGGAAAAAGAACTACCTGAGTTTATGCCGGAATTCCTGCAAGAAATCTTGTTCTTGCATGCAAGAAATTTTCTTGCTTCTACGTCAAAAATCAAGAAGAATTTTTTTAAATGTGTTTCTAGACAAAAACTTGAAGCAGCCATAATATTTTACATGTATTTATTGTACATATACAGTGCTATGGTTATGTGATATAATATTTTGCGATCTATCCATGTGCAAATTTATCAAGAACGAGGGAGTATGAAGCTATTGCGCTGATGACCTGTGAAAAATTAAAATCAATAAATTAAATACGGACTCACATTTCGTTACCTACACATGTCTTGTTATTTTAGCCTTCATAAGACATATCCATACACACACATATATAACGCGTAAAAACACCTTTTTGGGGTCTGGTACCTGTCTGGGCGATTCTGTGTACTTTTTATATGGGCAAGTAATAAAAACATCAACAATCAGCGTGATATCAGATGTTTTTGTGTCAACCTACCGATCCAATGAGAGGGGCGTCAATGTTGAGCAATCCTCGGTAGCTGAGTGTCGAATTTCGGTGTAGCATCTGTAGCAGAAAATATTCCAACTGAAAAGTGAAAAATAAGGACAGGCAAGTGTTCCCTCAGTCAAGTGTTCCCTCAGTCAAGTGTTCTCTCAGTCAAGTGTTCTCTCAGTCAAGTGTTCTCTCAGTCAAGTGTTCTCTCAGTCAAGTGTTCTCTCAGTCAAGTGTTCCCTCAGTCAAGTGTTCTCTCAGTCAAGTGTTCTCTCAGTCAAGTGTTCCCTCAGTCAAGTGTTCCCTCAGTCAAGTGTTCCCTCAGTTGGTGCAGCCCTTCTTCTTCTTTTCTTCTTTTTCTGCCCCATTATGCCGCTAGCGCAGCGTTGGGGGATCACCTCGGACCCAGCTCTTGTACTCCACTCTGTCCCTGGCGAGTCTGCGCAGCTGCTGCAGGTTCTTTCCCCGACTCGCTGCGACCTTCTCCACTCCCTCCTCCCACGTTCTCCTTGGTCTTCCGGTCGGTCTCCTGCCCTGTGCCTTCGCCTCCATGTACATTCGCGGTTTCCGTTCTCTCCCCATTCTTGCCACGTGACCAAACCAGGAAAGTTGCCTGTCCTCCATTCGCTTTTCCACCGGTTGCTGCTCAAGTTCATCGCGGATACGCTCATTCCTGATCCTGTCTCTCCTGGTTTTTCCCATAACTCTTCGGAGGACTTTCATCTGAACTGCGTTAACTCTGCTCACGCTCTCTTTTGTCGGCACCCAACTCTCACTGCCATATATTAGTATAGGTTCTATGACGGCCTGGTAAACCCTTGTTTTCGTTTTACGGCTGATTTCATCCTTGCCGAAGACACATCTGCTTAGTGCATAATATGCGTTCGTTGCCTTGTTTACCCTGTTGCGCACCTCCCCTATCAACTTCCCCGTCTGGTGCACTGTTGTGCCCAGATACTGGTAGCTTTCCACCTGCTTGAGCTGTTGACCGTCACACTGTATATTGATTGCTTCAACTTGTTCTTCAGTCCGTGCCACCATCATAACCTGGCTCTTGACCTTGTTTAAGGTCATGCCCCTCTCTTTGAGCGTCTCGGTCCATTCTAGCACGGCCTTTTGTAGCTTCCTCTCAGAATCAGCGATAAGGACAACATCGTCCGCATATGTTAGAGCTTGGCAAGTGACTGGTCTCAGGTTCAGCATTCCGACCACAGAGGTTTCTGTTCGTCTTTTGCATGTCTTGACTACCTCGTCCATGAAGATAACGAAGAGCAATGGCGACAAGCTGTCTCCCTGTCTCACGCCCTTTTCCATAGAAAATGCGCCAGAAGACTGTCCATTTAGTCTCACCACCCCCTTGACTTGTTCAAACATAGACTTGATGGCTCGCAGCAGCTGCGGGGGGGTTCCTTTTTCCTCTAGTGCTTTCCACAGTTCGTGCCTGGGCACTTCGTCGAACGCGGAATGCATATCAAGAAATGCAAGGTACGCAGCCTTCCCCCTACTTATCCACTTATCAGTGATGCATCGTAGGGAAAATATCAGGTCCTGTGTTTGTCTCCCCGGTCTGAACCCTGCTTGCTCATCATCGAGGTCTGCTTCCACACATGCTCTCAGTCTCTTTTCCAGCACTCTAGAGTACAGCTTCGCAATGACGCTTATGAGACAGATCGCACGATAGTTTTCGCATTGCGCTGAGTCTCCCTTCTTGTACAGTGGAACTATTATATTACGCTGCCAATCTTCTGGAATTCGTCCGAGTTGCCACACAGCTTGGAAGAGGTCCTGTATTTCTTCAGCTAAGGCGCTGCCACCAGCCTTAACCATTTCAGGCACTATATTGTCTTCTCCAGCTGCCTTCCCGTTCTTCATCCTTTTGATTGCGTATATCGACGCGAAGAATCGATATCGCCGATATCGTATATATACCGATATATATACCGTATATATACCGGTATATATACCGATATCGCTCGAAGAAGTGAGAAACGCAATCAAAAGTTGGTGCAGCCCAACATAGAAAACTTTCGCTACATGGATGGCTCTTATAGATTGCTTACCTGGTTTTGTATTGGACTGCTAGAGTTGTTAATTTCAATTGACGTTTCTATTAGAACCGCAGCCAGGGACTCCTCCTAAAACAAACGTCGGTTTTTCGATCACTGCCAAATCATGTTCCAACAAAAAAGACAGCTAAAAAACCTAGTGGGATTCAGGGTGCTATCGTGGGGGTGATTTGGCCAGAATCACGCCGGACAGTCAAGTTTTTCCCTGGCTGGAAACCTAAGTATCTGTTTTACCTCTGTACTAAGCAGTGTTGAAGCCCAAGCCACGTAAAGAAGTTTCATCGAATAGGTTGAAATCCAAAAAACACCAGCCCAGGGGTAGGGTGGCCAAATTTTCATTTTTTCGATAGTAACGTAGATACTGTAAACTATTTCAACCAAACACAGGGACACGCTCACTACGTTCACAACCGAAAATAGATACGTAACTCCCTCATAAAGATCTATTATCCGATTGTGTCTCTGGCAATACTTGTTTAAGTTGACGCACAGATATTTCTTCCAAAAAGGTTCTTTTGATATTTGGATGCTTTTCATTTGATTTACGATTGCACGCAGCATGTCTTTATGTAAAAACAAAAAATCCGCGTACATAAAATCCATAAGAACCAGGCTGAAATTGATATAGTACTGATTGTCGAACGTGAAATATCCTTGCAAGACGGCATTTCTGTACGTATTGCTAGTGAAATGAAACATTTGGTATATAATTGTGAACGAAAATAGCCCGTTGGCTATGGATTGTTGCGGGCCACGCTGTTGCGGAATTTTTGAAAATTGCTCGAAGCATTTAGTGAGTGTTTGTCTTTGGAACAAAAGTAGAAAATAGCCGAGCAATGTGCCTGTATTCCAAAGTATCCAGTAAATGTTTTGGACGGAGATCCGAAAATTTGGGAAAGTCGCTGATTTTATGAAAAGTTTAATGCTGCAGTACGTGAAGAAGATTATAGAGATATATTTGACGATTTTTGCAATGATTTTTGAGGTTTTTGTGGTTTTTTGAATGTTTGGTAAAATTCCCAAAAATATGGCGAGTCGAATGGGGAGGGATGCGAACATTTTGGGGCTTGGTGGGTGACTGTCCCGTTTTATTCCTTTTTCATGGGGTTCATTTGTTACCGCGTTAATGCTATTATAAAGATCGTATAGATAAAGCTCTGTTGTTGCCTCGTCAATGTACATGTGTGAAGGTAAACAATTAGTCCAAATACCGCAAGTGCTCAATATTACATAGTCCATGCATTGTTGTCAAGAGATTGGCTATCAATTTGGAAGAAGCCTTGTGTGGAGTACCTCTCAGCCTCTCAGTGACGGAGTGGCCAAAGGGTCCCACTTGTTTCCTGAGAGCTCTGGGTTCGAGTCCCTGCCAAGCCAGCCCTGTCGAGTTCACCGGCCGGGGAAGAACTCAACTGACGGTTGTGTATCACAACCTGTTATGACCTATTTGGCCAGAATCACTCTGGCCAAATAGGTCACAACAGGTTGGACCCTATATCCCATGGAACAGTTCTATAACTAGCCTGTGATCAGATGATTGACCAGAGATCCCCGTGATTGCTGATCAGTGGTGGTAATACCTGTGATCATGTGGTGATCGTCGATCAGTGTTGACTTCTCGTGTCCTGGAACTGCTGCAGGACAAAGCTGTACTTGGCGATGGACCCTACTACCTGTAGTGATAAGAAAAGCACTGGTGATTTTGTCACAGTCCAGTTTTCTCCCAG
This sequence comes from Mesopsocus fuscifrons, assembly GCA_950004255.1. Lineage (NCBI taxonomy): Eukaryota > Metazoa > Arthropoda > Insecta > Psocodea > Mesopsocidae > Mesopsocus > Mesopsocus fuscifrons. Next base: position 21,143,254 of record OX465377.1, read on the forward strand.
CCAAGTAACTTGAAGAAGACATACCCAGCAGACGAGATTGAAGTCAATCCTGAAGAAATGTCCACAGCTATCCGAAGACTTCCTCTGCAGAAGTTGGAGCAGAAAATATTCTATCTGAAATGCAGAATATTTCGATACAAATGGAACCCAAACGATCATCGTTGGTTTCTTACTAGATGTGCAAACATCTTCCCCAAAAATAATCACTGTGCAATCATTGACGATAGACACCATCGGTTTTTACCATAAATAGTAAAGAAAGAACTTTTGTAAACAGCTCTAAATGGTTTGGCAAGAGGATCCCAACTGCAGGTAAAACTTCTAGGCAACGCCTGCAAAAACCATGATTATGTAATTTCAAAGTGGGTGTACACGTTTTTATTGCGCCTGCGGAAGCGTGATTATGTAACTGCAAAGTCGGTGTACACGTATTCCAGACTTCAAAAAGTATTAAAATATTTTATTGAGGAATAGTAAGTAGTAAGTATTTGAAGATACCTCAAAACTCAGGTAACCAGAGATAACCATTGCTTGCAACAAGAACTGCAGAAATCCGTTCTTGATCTTGCACTAGCATGATGCCTACTGTTATCTTACCTGATTCTGGATATGAGGATGCTTGCTGTCTATAGATAGCTGTATTAATGTATTTGCCAACTCTCCTTCCTGCAACCAAAGTCTCGCATTCAGCAGTAGTAGAGAGCTGGAGGTGGGACCTACAGTTTTAGGTGGGTTCCGAACAACCACAGCCTTGATATACATTTGCACTTTGTTAGGGCTACTGTACCTTCTCAGCTAGTGATGATGAGGCGTAGGCAACAAACACCAATTTGTTCGAGTAGTAGGAAACCCAAAATAGTCCATCCAGGGCGTAGGCGGCGGTAGCGAGCATTTCAATGTTTAAAAACAGCGTAAAAACTATCTCCACCGTGCAGAAGCCAACGCTGCACAAGTTGGCCACACCAAAAATATCACTCAGTTCTTCGTAAAGATCTATAATGTGATTGTGCCGATCCGTCACAATCCTCAGTTTGTGCACTATGTTTTTTCTCCACAATGGCCGACATGATAGCTTGATGCTCTTAAGTTGCGCGATGACAGTTTTCAACATATCTTCATGATAAAACAAAAAGTCCGCGTATGTGAAATCGATTAGACAAAACATAAAGTTAACAAAACAATTGCTCACTTCAAATTTTGAAACCAAAAAAGACAAATAACCAAAGTACATGAGTTGAACTGTGTTTGAGGCGGTAAAAATAATATTTGATGTAAACCGTTGGGGCGAAATTCGGGGTGTCGCAAAGACAGATGCGCTCAGTTTTGTCATTCTTGATTGTTGAAAAATAATCGAGAAATAGCTTAAAATTGATGCGGTAGTCATGAAGACGCAGATTACGGCGAGGACTGAACTGTGGAAATTTTCAAAGTGTATGGTGTTTTGAAGGATGTTGTAGTTGATCCAGAGAAGCAGAGACATGACGGACCACTTGGCCGAAAACATTAGTATCATTTTCGGATTTTTTTTCGGCTGAAAATCTGGCAGGAGGCCGAAAAATGCGGAAAGCCGAAAAGCAACTGAATGGTTGGACATCCTGCTGTGACTTCTGTCCTGTCAAAACTGAACTTATTTTGAGTCGTGCAATCTGAATAAGTGTAAAGTAATATTTGCTTATCTGGATCGGATATCTGACGGTTAGTCCTGGATAAAGATGGATTTGTAAATTTATTTGAGGGGTGATTTCGACAGAATAATTATTTTGAAAGCTTGTGCTATTCGTTAAATGCTTTCTAAGGGTGGTTTGAGTAGATCGTGGCACCAGCGTTTCTTATCGGAAGGTTACACACTATAGTCAACTTTTATAGGTAATACTAAAGTAGAGTTTAGCAACTTAGGCTGGCCAGGCCAGGCCAGGCCAACTTAACGATAAAATAAACCTTTATGGTACCAGGCCTTCATCGGCTTAGAGAAAACCCGACTGTCTGGAGCAAATGTGACTAAATGCCGTTGCGTCCAGATTTTAGAATTTTATTAGATTACCGCAGTGACACTGAGCTGTGGAAGTAGGAAGATCGAATCCCAACTTGTCAAGATTTTACCTGGGTTTTTCCCTTGCCCAGCACTGGACCAATTGCTGCATCTGGCTATCACCGGCTGGGAGAATAGGGCCAAATCTCCTCCTCGTGTATAGAGCTCACAAAAGGTAGCAGCCTATTATATTAAACATCATAACTGTTGGATAAATAATTACTATTGTAAATAATATACAATTACAAAATAATATATACAAAATATTACAAAACTACAAATGAAATAAGTAGCTAAGAGTATAAAGTTAATAATACGAAGTGTGCGAAAAATCATAGTCCAAAACAAGACGGGAAATTCAAGAAAGTTCAAAAAAATAGATTTTAACTGGAAAATTGATGTGTTCCATCACTTAGGGGGGATTGCAATTGTCATAAGCTAAACATACAATGAGATAAATCTGTTCGTTACGAAAAGAAAATTTGGTGCGTTTCACCATCCTGCCGATAGCGCCCTTTACTAGTGGACGTTTAACGGCAAGATAAATATACTAGCTTTATCTGTACGTTAGGGAACTGGTAAGTAACGGAAGAAAAAATATTTCAGATTGTGGAGTACCTTATAAAAATAAACAATGGCTATCTTAAAATCTCAAAATATTCAAATATGGCACGAGAATTCAAAGGCTTCATCGTTTGACTGATAGCCTCCTGAGGAAGTTTTTAACAGTCAGAGACAAAAAAAAATCATCAAAAAATTTCACTATCCAGTTCTTTCGTTCAAAAGGCATATTATATTTCAAACACAAATAAATATCCAATAGTTTCGTCAGCCACCCGGGGCTCAAATTATCAAAGCCTGGAGGGAGGTAGTGAAAAGTACAGAGACAAATTGGAGTCAAAATTGACACAGGGACAATAAAAATAAGAGTTGGTATGTACATGCAGTCCAAGTGGGGTCAAAGTGGGGTCAAAAAATACATTTTATGTTTCGTCAGCGTCCAAAACAATTTTTTTACTTCTGTGGTTCTTTTTGTTCCTTGTACTGGCCTTCCGTTTTTTGAACTTTGGCATGATTTCACAACTGCACCCCGACCGAACTTTGATATAGTCCATTTTCCACTCCCTGGACGAAAATCCCGCCCTGCTGTGGTGATGGTGGCGAAGTTCTCGGTCCTCCCTGTCTTGCCTCGCCCCGGACGTGTCGAGCACCAGGGCGTACGTGAAGGAATACTTCTGCACGCATCGGCTCTGGTTGTAGAGCTTCCGGTCGAGGAAGCGACAGGGCTTGTTGAACACGTCCTCTCGGCAGGAGAGCTCGTAGAACCTTTGCCGGTTTTCTCCATCCCTGTAGGAAAAAATTTGTAAAAAAATTATTTCCGGGCTAGCTATGCAGTGGGAAGCTCTTTCCTTAAACTACAGTAGTCTCTCTCTATAGCGATCGTCAAGGGAACATGGAACTCTGCTCGCTACCGAGAGGGTTTGTCAAGGGAGTGTAACGTTTCTTTTGGACAAAAATGTGTTAAATATGCGACCAAAACTAGTTTCTGACGTTGAAAAGACATATTATAGTTCAGAACAAATAAACGTGCAACTGTTTCCGCAGGACATATTGCAGAACGGCAACAAACAGCGCTGTATCGTCGACAGAAATTTGAGTATGCAATTGTATACACAACTGTACAAAAAAACATAAACAAATATTTGCAGGTACCTAAATAATTGTTCATCTTGACGTTATTCGGTAGGTACGGGACTGGTAGATAAAATTAACTTTCTGGTTCTACACAAGAAATGTAAACACATTGAATTGCCACTGATAGAAGCAAAGAAAGAAAATTCTCGTACCTGTAGAGTTCGACGTACATGTCGTCCTGATTTTTGCCGCCGTCAGGCTCGACCATTTCCAGCGTGGAGGGGCAGCACTCCACCCCCACCCCCTCCTCCCCTCCCTCCTCCCTCAGCAGCATGAGGTGGTCACGATGCGTCAGCCAACCACGCTCCCCACCCTCCTCAAACTCCCCTCCTGCAGACCTGCAACACATAACCATACTGTCAGGACTTCTCCCTCAGCAGCATGAGGTGGTCACGATGCGTCAGCCAACCACGCTCCCCGCCCTCCTCAAACTCCCCTCCTGCAGACCTGCAACACATAACCATACTGTCAGGACTTCTCCCTCAGCAGCATGAGGTGGTCACGATGCGTCAGCCAACCACGCTCCCCGCCCTCCTCAAACTCCCCTCCTGCAGACCTGCAACAAATACCTACTGTCAGCACTTCTCCTCCCTTAGCTTTCATTATTTCAGAACAAATAAATGTCGAAGAGTTCCCTCAGAAAAGTTCTATTGAAAAACGTCAACGAACTCCACTCTGGGTGGTCCTACACTAAAGTAAATACAATTTGAAAATAGCTGTGTGAATGGCTTTATAATGGTGGAGGAAATGAACGAAATAGTGAAAAATCTAACGGCATTGCTCGCGGGACAGATTTATAACGGCTATTTGCCCCATGCAGTATCCGCCACTTCAAATACCAACGGGTTAGTTAATCTGGGTGCCGACAGCTTGAGATAAACCGAAGAACCCGAGTACCTATACCTACTTTCAAAGTCTTATCGAGAAACTTGCTAAAAGGTCTTTTTTCACTTTTTTTTTACACGTTTTGTTGACCTTGCCCCCTAAAAGAATTGGGGCTACAGCATAAGTCTGCCTTTCTATATTAAGGCCGACCATCTTAACCTTTCTTTCTAGATACATTTTTTTTAATTCGATTTTTCAGTTTTTGGTATACCTTAGGTACAGTAAAATGTATAGGTAGGTAGGTGGGTACCCACTAGTAATGAGGGCAGGGCATAGGTACCCACACGTGGAGTGAAGCTGAGACCACCCAGACGGAAAGGAGGTACCTACCAATCGGTACCAGAGCCATCAGATCGAATCTTTGAATATTTATTTGTCGTAATATCATTTTTTTCTCCTTCCTCCTTTGGAGCATCCTTGAATTGATCTGTTTTTATGGTCGGGTGTCCCGCCCATCTCCTGCAACTGACCTTGCGACAGTCTCACTTTTTAGCGTCTTGTCTGGGTTAGGATTAAGCCTATGCAGCAGGTAACAGTGCATTTAACATCAGCCTTGAAAGTATTTTTACTGTCTGTATGGTGAAGATCACATAGCTCACTCTCGAACAAACCAATCCCTCTGCAGTTTTTCCACACCATGGCCATCATCACTCCCTGCGAGAATTTATTCAGCTCAATCCTTGGTGTGTGGTGTATAGCCCTGGGGAGCACTACTCGATATTCATTTCACTTGAAATTCCAGTTAGAAAAATTTTAATAGGGTCGAGTTCGAACCCGGCTCTCAATGTTTCCCTAAAACAACCACGTAGACCAGTCGGCTATCGATGTTGCAACTTCCCAGTGCAATAATTTTCCAATTGAAAACAACATAGCACCCGTCTATTAGACCTGTCAATGAAAATTTACAACCCACGTACTACAATTTATTGTTGTTGTATTTTTCTGCTCATTTAACTTTGCATTGGTTTAGTAATATGATTCAATTACGCCCGTATTCGAAACATTGCTAGTTTATTAGATGTGTTGGAAATTAGGTTACGTTTTTATTTATCTGTTTGTTTTGATTATCTAGCTTTAGGTACTTTTGTTTATGTTTGTCCTAGGACCTGCAAGGTTTTTATATCAATTATTTAAATAAAGTGTAGCAGGAAAATAACTGGAGTCAACAAGAAATTTCCACCGGAATCGTAGAGTTCCGTGCCTGGAGACTTTGCTACAACTAGTTGGAATCATTTCAATTTGAAAATTATTTTATAGTTTAGATGCATTTTTTTAAATGTGATTTTACTGGAAAACTCCATAACTTTAGACCTTTGTTTACAAGGTCAACAAAACGAACGTATATCACAACGTATTGGGGTTAAAACGACATAATATACTGCAGACTTACCAGGCGTACAACTTGCTGTCGCGACGGTTGCTGGGCTTACGGGAGGTTCTGTGTCCAAAATGAGTGAGATCACTTTGATCACTAAGATCTCTACGATCACTATGATCTCTGCGATCACTGTGGTCACTACGATGCAGATGAGCAAACGTCCAACAAGGCGACAAAACCGCGGCCAGGGAGAGCACCTGAAAACAATCAGCAATGCTTAGCGAGTGGAAACAGCCTCGACACCCGAGTGATCGGGTTCGATTCCCAACCTATCAAGGCACACATATGTGATGGTTGGAACCCACCTAAAACTGCAGGTCCCCTTGGGTGGGGAGGTGGCTGAGACCGGCGCTGTGTTAAGCCACAGTTGCGTGGCTTGTTTGATTTGTGAGCAGTGTTTTGATATAATGAAAGAGCGTTAGGTATCACCTGTGTATGGTCGCTTTAAACAAACGCAGTGCCGTCCACCTTGAACCAAAATATTTCAGTCCTTCCCTAACTCATACCGAGGTTCTAGCCTCAGCATGTCGAGATTTTCCTGGTGAACCTTACCCTGCCCGGCTGAGGGAAACCCCAACTGTTGGGCGTGATTCTGAAAATCACCCCCTTGTGTTCACGAAAGGTCCCCTGCATACCTTGAAGCTGGAGAGCCAGTGGTATCTCAACAATCCCCAATTCTCGACCCTCAACCTCTCGAGTCTTCTGTTAGATATTTTATGACATGCGCGGGAGCTATGTCACGTATGTGGACTTGAGACGGTAGAACTTTACATTACAGTGGTGTCACATGCATAGCAGTCATACAAGACCCCCCATTGACCCCCTGTCTAAAACGGAATTCTTGCTGTCCTAGTTCTTTCTTCTAGTACATTCTTTGGAGAGGGGTAAGAGGACAAGCCTGCAGCTAGACGGGATCGAAGCGGTGTGACCCAGCTCTGTGTTCCTTCAAATACAACGATTACGTGAAAATTTCGCTCAGTCTGAAATAAATATGTGAAGAAACTGACAAATGGAAACTGTCAATCAATCAGTGATAAGTGAAAGAATAGTCATGTAACTGACAATACCTTGACATGTCACCGGTATTTCACTTTCTACAACTCACTGGTCACATGATACGGTTTTGTCTTGTAAATATTTGTCGACACCAGTTGGGTGGGTCCCCTGGGTCCCGAGCTGAGTGGGGAGTCTTGTCGCTTGTCGCGGTGTCGCAACCTTTTCCCACCAAAACCACCACAAACAAGTTCCTGACGGTTAATTGGGAAATTTGAATTGGTGATAAATTCATAAGATAGGTAATTAATTGAAATAAATCCGGGCCATCATCATCAAGTCTCGTTTTTTATGGACATCACCTCTTTTGTCACTTTCGACTAATTTACAAGATTTTAGTTAACCTGTTTCTGAAACCATGGTTGAAGGTTGGATAACCGTTGAAATTAATGTTAAGGTGATGACCCCGCTTACTTCATTCTTTCTGAATTTCCGAAAGTTGTACCAGTTGTGCCAAGATAGCGCTTACCAAGCCGGACTCTTATCCGCTTGACCACTGAACTGTACAGTCTGACCATGCAGCCCGCATGCATAGCTCCAAATAGCAAACACATAATGAAATGCCGGCCCTCGCCATCGTGTACAATTCGGTATAAATAACACCGTTGAAATGTTGAATGGGAGGAAAAAATGAAAACATAAAAGGGTAATTTGTCAGAATTAAATGCGTGCGCTCAGATTGTGTGACACGCCCGACCGGGCCATGGATTTATGAGCTTTCCTTCCTTCTGGCCGTAAACCAGGACCGTGATAAGGACAGAACTGGAGCAGGACATGCAGGAACTCGTCTTAGTATCCTACTGCTTCATACCAGGACCGTGGTCAGTGCAGAACTGGAGGGCGACGTGCTAGGACTCGTCTGCTGATCTTCTGTCATTAACCAGGAACGGCGCGGTCAGTACAGAACTAGAGCACGACATGCAGGAACTCATCTTGGAACTCTACTGCTCTAAGCCAGGACCGTGGTAAGCTAAGGACAGGTGCAAGAACGGGTCTGCCGACTGCCGTGATCAGCACGACGCGACGTGCAGGAACACGCGTCGGGGACTCGATGTCTGCAAATCGATAACCTGTTCAGCCGGATCCAGAAGAGGTACCGATGACGGGGGGAAGCATTAAGAAGGTAGCCCTTTGTGTGGGCAAGTAATCATTCATAAGAAAAAGTTTGAGACTGAGGATCGACAAACAGTTTTCGCGGTTCAGTGTCAAGCATAAGAAGAGAACGGAAAGTCCGAAGTTCCTAAAAAATGGATAAACACCCAGAAGGAACTGATAAATAACAAAAGAAGCCGCAGTTCGATGTAAGAGAGTGATACAGAGGTGTTAAGGACGTCCATTTGGCACTAGAGAAGGATTTGGACGGACGTTACAATGATGTTGCAACGCGATATGATCGGAGACCGGGCGGTGGATTGGCAAAGTGCGTAAGTGCCTGACTGCCTGACTGCCGGTCCAAGCGGAAATTACAGGTATCTCCCTCCTCCCACTTAGCGCGCGGGGCCGGCGCCTCTTCGCAACCTGAATCACTTACCCAGCCTATTTATCACCCAGACCGCCGTGCACTTACACGCATTCACCCGATTCAGGTGCCTCCTCGCCCGAGTCCTGAGAACCACACGAACCGCTGAGTGACGGCTCTATTCTTATGCAAAATCCTGGGTCGCCAACAACCTGCTCTACTCGCCAGTTTTACCTGACTGCATTGTATTGACACATTCTTTAACATTGTGACACCACTGATAGCACAGGAAGTCTTCTTCTCTTTGATCAACTTTAGAAATTGTTAATGATCGGTTTCCGCTGAGCCAGATGGTTTAGAGGAACATAGTGCAAGAATCTCGCCGGGTACGCCACTGAAGCATTTAATTCCCAGTAAATCAGACAGTAGGTGTGCGGAGAAGGGGTACAATACTTGACACGTGTAGGGGTTAGAAGCCCCGGGGAGAGAGCAGGCCCGACCAGGTCAGACCTGGCCAGACCTGGACCATCTTCATGGCTCCCGAACGACTGACAGTCTCACACTCCTATTAGTTGCCCGCGTTTTTTCTCAAAGTCGGACTATTTAAATAAGTTCACACCAGGCGGCTGACTCTTGAGAGTATTCTCTACTTGAAATCTTGTGTGTTTGTTTTATGTCCTTCTCTATCTGTCTCGCCACGGATCCTAACTCATTTTCAAATTACTCTCTGACTTGACCGCGTTTTTTGTTCCACTTCGGTACTTATGTCTGGTGGAACCCTTGTCGGCGTGAGGATCTTGTTTTGATGTTGTCTTTCACCTGTTTCATCTCTCTCCTTCCCCTAATCATATGCTCTAGCTTGTGGTTGGGAAGCCTTTGGATTTGTCTGAGTTGTTTCTGAAGGCGCCGTCGGAAACGCAGTGTTTTTTCGTCCCCTTCCAAGGCACAATTTATTACTCATTATGTTAATTAGTGATGCAACTCTCACATTCTTTTCCTCACTCTGTATGGACGTTATCAACATTCCCATGGTCACAAGCTGGAGAAGACGTTGATAGAATTTGAAAGGCAGGCGGCAGTTGGACAGACAGACCATGGAGGAGGTGCTATGGGATGTCCAGCGGCGCCCAGATACGATCTGGATCACCCTGCGGCCACCACACGTCCTGTTGCAAGACGTGCGTTACGTGCCAGCCTCGTCCTGACTAAGCAGGATCCTGACCCCACAGTTGACGGAACTGAGGTAAATTTTGGTAGGTTCCTATCACAACACAGAATTCACATAGCCACGAGCATGAAATGAAATCTACAGAAATGTCCAACAATCAACGAAAACTCACCCTGGATGTAAGAAATGGTAACTTCATCAGGGAGGTCATCGTAACAAATAGAAGCGTCCAGAGCCCTTGACAGGGGATGGTTTGTCAACCCTTAATTGAACTTCCACGTGGGTGGTGGAGGGTTGTTTGATCCTGAAGGACTTGTCTCCAGTAGCTCGAGGATCGTATCTGTGATCTACCAGAACACAATAATGAATACCACGTGGAAGGTTCCTTCCTCTTTTTCAGCTCAATTTGATTTGATCTAGGCGTCGCTTCTGACTGAAGCTTCTCTGGTGCCGGAAGCAGACGAATCCTTGACTTAGAGATGATATCTTTTTAAAGGTCAAAGCGGTGACTCGCCAAGACATTCGGGAATGTTAGATGAAGTCATCCACGAAGCAATCGATCGATATCTCGAACGAGTGTAAGATGACGCAAGGCATCATTACAGGTTGCTAATTATCACTTTCCACGTATGATTGATCTGTTTTGGCTCAGACAAAGAGATCAATCGCCCGCCGACGACCGCCGAACTGCCGAACATGTTTATAATAGATGTCCTCAGCCTCAGGCGTGATGGTATTTCTGGTTATGAAGATGGGAGATAGTCTGAGGAAACAGTTCGATTTATACCCATGTTTATGTAAGGAGTCGAGATTTTAAAAGATTTTCTCTGCAAGCTAAGGACCTCAATGCTTTCAATCTCCAGAATTTTAACCTGCAGCAGTTGGTCTGCAACAGCTTGAATATTTTAAACTTTAAAAGGCTCCACCAAATACATCGTGTGTGAGTCTATTGAAAAGGTAAATTATGCAGAGATACGGCTTCACAGACGTATCAATCTTTGAAGGGAGTCATAAATTAGGGGATCTCTTAAACTAGGTCCCGATCCCACCCCTCCCACGCACCCCTACCGACAGATAACACAACTATTAACCCTTCAACAAGGACTATGATTTATTGTCTCCATTTACTGAATGGGACACGCCCCTCTATAATTAGTGTGCTGTTTTTAACAAGCCTATCTTCTACTCAATATCTTATTCATCGCGAGACATGATGCATTTCTCCATCTGGGTGGCGCTTTACCATTGCTATGCACCCCGCATTGTTTTCCGACAGCGCGTTATTGTTCAGCTTTCACAATTTTTATTTATCGGTTTCTATAGTTGAGGTTGAAGTTGCGCAGACACATAGATCCTTTTCCCTTTCGGTTTCCTTGAAAACTTTAGCCTTGAACTTGTCCAAAGAATGTGACGTCCTCCTCTCCTTGGCAAATGCCTTCAACCTCTTTGTCTTAGCCATATGACATTCTGACACCTGCCGCTTCTTGTAGTTTCTACGGGACACAAGCTGGACCCCATCAGGTTGCCATCACATTTGTCTTGTGGTGGTCACATCGGTGATAACTCCTGTTCCTCCATGGGTTCAGAGTGCATCTGTAGTTGTGAACATTATTACGTAGTTTTGTTCCTTCTGTGGTCTCGGTGGTGGACCCCCAACGGGCTGGCTGCACAATTTATGGCGGATCATTTGCATCTTCACTACTATAAAGCGGCCAAGAGCTCCGTGAGCGGTGTCTTACATTAGCTCTGCCGTATCTCGATTTCTATGGATTTCTTCGTGTGATTCTGGCATCATTCACCAATTTTTGAACGCCGCTTTTATCTATTTCTCTGCCTTCATCGTTCGACAGTTCTGAGTTAATCGGTCAGTTCACCTCGCGGTTACTATTGCTTATTTGCTGCTTTTGCACTAGGCCATGGATAAACACGTTGCATTTGAGTAAGGGTTCGCTATTTACAAAATCGTTAGCAATCTGCTGATTGTTTTGATTGAGTGATCCGCTGTACATGTACGAAAGTGGCCTCTCTCAATAAACTTAGTATCCATTTTATAGATCAAGTCACGATTTAAAGCGTGGGTCTTGTGTTGCAGTTATAACGATAATAAAAGTAAAAATTTAATGGCCACTCGAAAAGCCATTAAAAGTAACTTCAAGCGAAAATTGTCCTGTTGGGGCGTGAAAGTTAATGCTTTACAAAAAGAGGACGGGGACGAGGCCTCAGTGGAATCTGCATCGAAAGCAGGTGCCTGCTTAAGTACGGAACGTGACGTCCCACCTTATCCACATCCCAACTTTTATCGGGGTTTTATTGCATGTCCGAGAAGTTAACGGCGATTTACTTGGAAACAATGTTCATAAAGCAGCGTTTGATAGAGTGGCGTGTCTACAATAGGAACTAGCACTTTGTTAACAGGTTTGGGTAGTTAATAGTTACGACTTTTTCGACAAGAGCTTTTCGCAGCACGGCCAATAGTTCCGTATTCACTACTGTGACCGTGTCCTTGTTTGCTGAGGTTTGGGAGTTCCTCAGGGCGTATCAAAATTTAGAGCTTTTTAGAGCCCTGATTGCTTCAAATGAATCGTTTACGAATCTATTTATCTTACTGAGCCTTAGAGGTATTCTTGTAATGCGTCTATAAGTTCGTTGAACTGCTTCTTCTATAGAAGACAATGGAACCGGGGGAGGGCCCCGAAGGTGGGGAGGGGTAGACTAAACGATAGGGGGAGGTCTCGTCTCCGAAGGGGGCGCCAAACGGTTACACCCTCCCTTTTGGAAACCTGAACTCACGACCTATCCCTATTGTTACATTATACGACATATCCTGGTCTGTGGTGCGACCCGTGCGTTTCAATGATTTATTCATTTCTATGAATCGATAAAGTGGCTGGACTGTGTTGGAAAGTTGGGAAGTCACCGATGTAGGAGAACCATTCGAAAACCAGCTAAAAATATACCTTTCTGGGGTCAACTCAAATGCTCATCAAAACTCATTGAAGAACAGATATTTTACTAAAAGTCCTTAATGAGCTTATGAACTAACCGTATCATAATCAACTATGAGAGACCCATTACCTCCAAAATTAAAACGATTAATAAATTAACTGGAATCAACAAAGTCAGGTGAGTGGAAAAGAGTTAAGATTGCGGTGGAATGTGAAAAATGTTGAGGTGAGTGTTGAGTGCTGTGATGTAACAGAAAGAATTAGGGATGCGGTGAATTATGTTGAAACACGGCCAAGATAAGCCAAGTCAAATTCCGGAGCTACTCCTAACGTATACAGGTGACGACCGATACAATGCAATCCGTCTCTCAGCTATTCCATTCATTGGCCATATCCATTGATCCCAATCTGCAAACCTTCCTCCACCTAATGGTGCATAAGGCGGTTTGCTTTATTTCTCCCTAGAGGGACAGTTTGGGAATGATTCAAAATACTAATCATAATCACGTAAGAGACGTGTGCCTGGAAACTAGCCCCATGGTAGGAACGACATTAGATGGATGGTACTGTACTGTGGTAGGTACCTAGGGCAAAACGTGTGACACTTGTCACTGGGTGACAGGTAGGCAGGTCCCGGTGCTTGGTAATTGCAGGTGTGGCAGCAAACTGTCACCCTCCGTGCAGTCAGGGGAGACGTGTCACCGAGCGCCAAGTCTACAACACGTTTTTTTCTACGTCGATTGAAATCGTTCAAATCATCTTTCGAGGAACTGTACTGAAGTGAAGACGAGGACTTATTTTTTCAAATGAGACGTAAACTCCGCTCTAGGCTCGTCGGATGTCTAAAACCTACAGCAACAACTGAACGAAATCGGTCCGGCAATTTGGGCTCTTCGTTTGACACAATCATATTTCTGACGGATACATGCATAGGAATCTGTTGTCGGAATTTCACTTTTATACAATCGCAAGTATGCCGTCGCTCTGCTCAAATCACTTTGCAAGTTCAGTGTCGATATGTTGACTGGAAACGTAAACTTACTCAGAGAGTATAACAAGCTGTAATGATCAGTCAATTAAATGTTACCAGTGTAGCAATAATCAATCAGTTGACCAGTTAAGGTAAGTAATTGTAACAAACACGTACCGACACATCATTACGCCTACCCGAAACCTCAAACTAAATCAATTAATATTTCGAGTATTTGGTGTGCCGTGTGGCTTCAACGACGTCCCACGTAAGAAGACGAGACAACTGGCGGCAAAAATCGTGGCTGACGTTTGAACTCGCCATGTTTAGCTTATGGCGTTGTAATGATGGATAGCCTCTGCACGGAGTGACAGTAGCAGTGGCGGGTGGTCGACGGTCAGACCACACGGCTCACCATGTCGGCAAAGCTTTGGGGAGTGCGAGGTGTCGTGTAAAGACCTGAATGAGGTGTCACCAGAGAGGCGCTCGTGGGATGCTGATGATTGACTTCTAACAACCAGTCTGCTCTGATTCGGGTTCAGGTGGGAGCCAGGCGTCACCGGCTAGGCCAAAAAGGCACAAGTGATTGTCATTGCAGAACGTGGGGAGTGGAATTCAGGACGAATCATGCCTCTGGGAGTATTGGGATGGAAAACGGAACAAGGGCAATCGAAGGTTCAAAAAAATTTGTTCCACCAGGACAAAGACATACCTAACACTTATCTACTTCCTCTACTCAAATGGACACAAAATTCCTTCTAAAAAACTGGTACGCTATCTTCCCGATACAATACTTCAAGGTTATCTCGCAAATGGAGGACATGATGGTAAATTTTGCAAGTTCTTTTCAGAAGACTGGGTGGGCCGAATTTTGAAGGGTGGTTCCTCGGAAATTCCTCCGCCCAGGAAGCAGACAGACCTTGCAATGTGCAGACGGACCACCTAGTGGGTGCGTGGGGAACTACATATCACTACATATTGCGCAAACTACATGTCTTCATTAAAACGTCTGGCGCCTCACCGTGCGTGCGCAGGTCCTCCAAGTCAGTGTCCATGTTGATTTTATGATTTTATTCTGCGCTGTTAACATGCATAGTTGATGTCTCAGATTTTTGGGTAGGCGTAGAAGGTGTTGGACAGGTACATAAGTCGTAAGTCCTCAAAGCTGGACGAATATTCATCGGGCGTCTTGTGGAACCTCCCAGTCTAGAGGAACGCACACACGATTCTACCATATTCACGCTGCAGGAACTGGAAACTGATTGTGCTGAAGTCTTTGTCCAGATCTTCACTAGATCGGAGTACTTCGACCGTAACTGGAAAACTGCCCTGCTCAAATGTACAAACCCTGGGCTCCACCGACCACTTCTCCACTGCCAGAGTGATGCATTTTACTATGGTGTCCGGAGCCAGGAGGACGGTAACAAGTCTCACCCTGGGTCTAGCGAAGTGGTAGGGGAAGCACAGGGTTTGAACTCAGGATCCGCTTGCTGTAAACTGTAATTTCCCTATGCACTAGCCGCGGAAGGCCCTACAAGAGACCGACGACAAGCACAGACGGCTTCTATTCAAATATGTCTGGCGATAGGAATGTGACCAGAACATCTTGTGACGGTAAGACAAATGGACATTGGCTATCAGGCATCAGGATGATAGGGAGAGCAGTATACAGCACCGTGACAATTTGTAGCATCCACTCTTCGCTTCACAAGATGGGCCAGCGTGCCACATGGTTTTCAGTTTCGAGAACTCGTCTCCCTTGAGGCAATTACTAGCAACTTCCAACCTATTTTGGTTCTAATTTACGCGTAGACGCCATTCATACCTCGCAACGGGTGTTATAGGTGAATACCTGATCTGCTTAATTTTACATAATAATTGTAATTATACATAACACTATAACTGGTCTTGGAGGATTGGTGCCACCTATAGCTCAGGTACGCGGAAATGGCTTTTGTGAAAATTGAAAGCCAATACTCGAATTTTCCTTCGAATTATTTGAAACGTTACGTAAAAAGGTTCTCTATAATACGTCTTCAACTTCCTGGAACGAATTTTTTCCTTATCTACCTCAGGTGGTATACTCTGACTATTAACCGTGGTTATCTCTCTCGTGGCCGGTGCGTTAGTTATGGCGGCTAGTTTTAGTATTTTGTATGCATAAACGACATGGCCTTTTCGATAAAGCCATTTTATCTTTTTTGCATTTTTTTAACGATTGGCACGTGTTTTTCCACGTTTATCGCAAAACCTGTACATCCCATACTCCAGCTCGTTCGAAGAAAAAATACCTACCTACTATGTTGCATAACAGAGGAAAACACAGAACTATTCATGCTTGAGTATCTATTTGTCCGCTACCTTCTCGTTCAATATGAAGCCGTGCCACCCCCAGCTCTTCCGAAGGTGTTCGTGGTGGTGGCGCATAGTTCCATGAGACTCATCACCATGATTTTTTGTACGTCTATATACAAGACTCACCGCTATGATGTGTTGTATGTCTATGCGCATAGTCGATCCTCCGGCAGTGGACGGGCCAGTCAGCGGGACCGGCAGGAGTGACGTCACGAGCTAGCGCATGACGTCATCGACTGGGAGGGGGGAGAGGGCGCCACTGCTCCTCTTGCTTACAAAGTACCACTATCCGCCACTGTTCACGTCCCTGTTGCTCTAGTAGGAGGTCACTGATGGTGCCTTACACTGGTTTTATGGCTGTTGTCTTTGCACCACTGCTCAGGTGGCTACTGTTGTTTTGGAATGGGCGCCACTGCTCTATGGCTGCTTTGGTAATGGAATGTGTCCACCGCTCAGACGTGAGGAGTAAGCGTCGCCACTGCTCCGGTGGCTGACGGGAAGGACGCCACCCCTGCAGCGGCGCGGGCCGCCGCACTACCTCCACACAAATGTCCGACTCCGCACTGTCTGTAACAATCAGAGACAGTCAGGTACCAACTGCACGGGAAATAGTGATGCACGAAAATTTCTTGTCTTGCTTTTGTTCTTGCACTTCTTGCATGCAAGAACAAGAACAAGAGCAAGAACAAGAGTTGATTTTGGCTGCAAGAACAAGAACAAGAAGTGACTTGCAAGAACAAGAACTCTTGCAAGAGTTCTCGCAAGAGTCTTGCATAAACCCAGGCAGTTTTTTTCGAAAGCTTCATTGATGGATTGCAGTCCATATTTTGTACGAAAAACTCTGCAGACTATATGCGACGATAGATTGCACTTGAAATGGCCTCTCGGTAGGCAAAGAACCATATTTTAACAGCAGAAAATTCTATGGTATGAAAGAAGTTGCAGAGTCTCGCAGCAAGAACAAGAACAAGAGCAAGAAATGATTTCTACTGCAAGAACAAGAACAATATAGGATTTTAACTGTAAGAACAAGAGCAAGAGTCGCTTTGCGAGAACAAGAACAAGAAATGCCGTTTCTTGTTCTTGTTCTTGCATCGTGCATCACTAAGTCGGGAAACAATTCAAACAAAGGGTTTCGGTGCATTGAGGTCTATTTCGTACCCACCTGGATACAGTCTCTATAACCTAATTGGAAGCTTGGTTGAAAAGTATGGTCCGTATACCTACCTACCGATCTGTACCATCTCCCAAACCAGAGTTTTCCCAGACCCACCGCTAAGTTGTCAATTAAATTGTTGGTCAAAGCCAAATGAATACAAAATTTGGTGTGACATCCATGCTACCAAAACAAAATTGCTGCTACCGGGATTCGAACCCAGGATCTCAGCCGTGTGAGCTTAGTGTTTTCCCTCTGGGTATATAGGCACCCAATAAAATGTCATAAAATATTGTTCCTTACTTACATAGTACAGGTACAGTGGCTGGGAATGCTGAATCAGGTACTCGATAGGAATGTATGAAACTATTTGCAGGTGCCTAATGTTATTGGGAAAGTTGATTTTCACACTGAGATCAAAGTCACTTGTCACTTGTGTGCCAGGTTCCCCCTGAACTGAGAAAATTCGGATTCGCACTGAAGAGATTCGAATTTGAGTGGCGAATATAAAGCGAAGCCACTCCCCCACGGCATTCATCGCCTGTAAAAACAAATCATCTTCATCACCAATACTTCATTCTAATTACCTCTTCCCAAATCTCATCTCCTTCCTACAAAACTGACGCTTTCAAAATGCAAAAAGTGCCTGAGTTTTCCCCAAGCCAGTGAATGGTAGGTAGGTATCTAGACAAGATTCGCCATAGAAAAAGTTTCGCAAAGTCAGGATTAGAGCCGGGGTCAAGTGCCCACCTGGGCGACAAGTCCGTAGAAGCACTCAAAAGTTGAGAGCGATCTCTCTCCGAGATCTGAAAACGTCCCCCCCTCGATCGCCAACACCGCGGAGTTTCGTATTTTCTCGCTTGATGACACATAACGCAGAATATAGTAGCAGTTAGTTGTTAATTTGAGGTATCTAGTATTTACCCTCCAATTCGGATTCAACTTAGTTTGAACAAAATCATAGAAAACTAAAGTTTTGAATTTTGCAATGATTTGAGTTGATTGTCAGTGAAGTTTGAGGGAGGTGAAGGCAGCTGGGGAGCTGACGTAATGAGTTTCGGCGATTGGAGAGTCGCCGGCTTTAGCAGCAGAGCAGCAGAGGTCATACCTATAGATACAGAGACAATTTACCAATTTTTGAAAGGTCACGGGTTCGTTCCTATTGACGTTCCCTACCGCCTCATATTTCCTAAACTTTGTGCTGGGCCTCGGACTCTTCGGAGTAAGAAATGCCCCGAATCTCACTTATTTTACATACATTATTATATGTAGGGTTATAAGGCTACTGAGGCAATCACGAGCTTTAGAGAGGCGAAAACCTATCGCTGATCGTCGATAGCCGAGTGATCTAGCTGATTGTCTTTACAGAGCCAAGTCACCATGGTTCGATGCTGATGCTACCAAAGTTTTTCTGATCGGCATTCACCTGTGACATGTTGAGCATGTCAAAATGTATATCGAGGCTTTGGTGGTTCGGTACCCACCTAAAACTGTAGACCCCTTTTTTGTCTCAAAAAAATTCCTGAAGTCAGTTTCTCAGGAAGAAGCTACACCCCCGCTTAGTGTAAGTATTTAATTTTGTGATTGTGACGAACAGCCGGGGGGCACATTCCCGTCTCATTAAGGGTTGTACAGTTGTTTATTTAAACATTTCATTCTGACGAGAGCAGTTGTTGTTTTGACGATTCGAAAAAAGAAAAAAACTCTTCCCTAAATGTTGTCTTTTTGAGTTCAGAGTTCATTGAGATTTTGAGATGATGTTAGTGAGAACCTCGTGCAAGGGTGCGAGAGCCCCGTCGGGCATGAAACCATACGAGTTTGGACGTTTGGCTACTTCTCTCCTTATCTTTTGCTACCTATCTCACTGTACGCTAACTATAGGAACCATCAACTAAAGATATCGATATAAAATAGATATTATATCGAAGTCTGACAAGGACCCAGCTACTGTACTGCCTCAACTATATGAAACCGGAAATCGAAATTTTCAACAAATTTAGAGTTCTGCAACCTGCAACACCGTTTGGAGGTCCTTTATCGGCAGCATACAACAGCCTCATTTGAGAATGTCTGTATACACGTACTACTGTATTTTTCTCATTCATTCATTAAGTTACCTGCCACTTTACCGACCACTGTTCGTGCGGTATCGATTAATGATTAGTTGCTAAGATACCTATCTGCGTTAATGAAGAAGGACTTTGTGATGAAGTGAACCTATACCTAGGTAATATAGGCCACCTTGGCGCCAACACTTGCACCTTGTAATCCGATAAGTTAAACACTGCGAAGTTGGAATCGTGCATCACGTATCACGTATTCCGCCCAGCGGCCTAGGCCGAATTCATGGTCGAGGTGGCAAGGGGGCGTGCCTGCCTCCACTCTCTTGCACTATATATATATTATAAGATATACCTATAGTCAGCAACCCCCGTTCAATCCCGACCCTATCAAAGTTTGTCTGATTGACGTGCACCTCTGATACGTTCAGGATCTCAAATCAAATGTATATTGTGGCTGTGTTGGTACGGAATCCACAGCTGAGCACGATGGATAATTCTTTGGTATCATTGGTGTCAGTGTATAGGTGTATAGACAATTTAATTAGATAACAAGGTGTTATATTGTAGTACACAGGCGCGGACAACTAACGGACAAATTACCCACCGGTACCTAATTAGTAATTACACTGTAAAAACTCCGTCTACACTCAACTCCCGCCTCATACATACTCCAGTCATTTATACGATAACCACCTGTTTCAAATTCGGTGAAAGTTACGTTTCTTCTTTAGGAAATTTAGAAAGTTTAGACGACTCGATAAAGGACTTCCATGCGGTTTTGTAGAACCCCAAATTTGTTCCACTTTCGGTGGTTTCACCTCCTTAAATCCGAGTTTTTTGGGCAGAAATGTGCCATGAGCGGTCCCTGGAGTCTTTGCACCCAGAAATGTGCCATGAGCGGTCCCTGGAGTCTTTGCACCCAGAAATTTGCCATGAGCGGTCCCTGGAGTCTTTGCACCCAGAAATGTGCCATGAGCAGCGGTCTCTGGAGTCTTTGCACCCAGAAATGTGCCATGAGCGGTCCCTGGAGTCTTTGCACCCAGAAATGTGCCATGAGCGGTCCCTGGAGTGTTTGCACCCAGAAATGTATCGGTTACCTTAAATTGAGCAGATTTTAGGGGAACAGTTCTCCGTCCAGCATACCTGATAGCAGGGTACGGCGAGGCCCCCTGGCGGTCCCTAATGAAGTCTGGTCAGTATTATAGCATTCGTCGGCACCACGTCCCTGATAGCAAAGACATGTCCAGACGCCGTACCTGCATAGAGCAGAGCGGATCGGACCATCTCGCCGAGAAAAAATACGTATACTAGACTGGTTTGCCCAGGTTCGCTTCATTCATCTTTTCGTTATAGCCTAATATCAGTTTCAATATCAACTACTTCAAAATACCACCCTGAAGGGGTTACTTACTAGTTGGGGCACAGCCATACCCAAACCAACTTTCGCTCAGACTTGTCTATCTGTCTCTATTATCCTAAGAAGACAGACACTTTGGATGAGTAAGAAACAGTGTTCCTGTCTTCTTAATAACAGGCTATGAAGACTGATGGAGTGTATAAGCAAACAGTTGTTACTGGACCATCTTACAAAGTTAACCGTCTTTTTTCTCGTAAGGTGACCCTATCAGATCCTTCTCTTATACACTAGCACCCTCTTCTTAGCCTATTATTTAAGAAGACAAGCACACTGTTTCTTTCTTAAACAAAGTATCTGCGCCTTCTTCCGAGAATAGAGACAGATACAGGTACGGGAAAACCGTAGTACCTTATTGGCCCTTCTTGGCAAAATAATTGTTTAAAATTTGACTAAAGTTTGGTTGGTGGACTTGAGTTGTCCACGAGGTGATTCTGGAAATCTCTTAGGGTCATGTGAGGGGATTTCTGGGTTACTAAATGGAATAACTGGCTTTGTTTTGTTTGGTGGATCACGTAGGATGGATCTATTTCTGGCAGGGACATCTCGAGCTCTGTGAGATAGCTGTCAGCTATGAGGGGGAGGGGGGACATGTTTACTACACCATCTCCTGCCCCTATCTACTCAACATACAAACTATAGGTATGGATGGCTCCAGTAAACGGCGGTGGAACGAGGTGGAAATTTTTGGTTCCAGCTTCTTAGAGTAGCAATGTTTGTGGGGTATGTGGGAATATACCATAGACCGGTCTGTGACCGGTGCATGGTCACGGGACGGTCTATGGTACGTACGAGCCCTCCGGCTTTGGCGCCAACTGCTAAACGAACGTCCGTAAATGTCTAAAATGAACTGAAATCAACAGAAAACTTTCCTCTCTAGGCGCCTCAGGCCATGCAGTCATCAGTCGGCGACGAGACGCAAGTCATACAATCCAAAGCGACAGTCACAGTCTGCAAATATTACCGAGCTATCTCTTCTACGAAAAGTTATCAAGAAATCTAAAATTAGTGTAGAATAGCGAGATATGTGCGATATATCAGTACAGATGACGAGAGATAGGCAACGATCGCATTCCGCAGCGTCTCAATGTCAGAACTGTTGTTTCTTGTTTCATGTTTTCAGATGGAGAGCAAACAAAATACACCTAGTGACGTCACTACCTCACGTTATACGTGACGTCAGATTTTTTCACTGGTTCGTCATCGGTCATCCTTACAGTTAACCCAGCGGATTTCAGTGCCTGAGCGATTTAACGGCCTAAAAGTCTGGGCTTCTCAGCTTCGGCCCACACCTTTTCCAGTTCCTTTCCTCCTTCTGAGCTTCAGCCTAGTCCTCACAAGGCTTCTTACGTTCTTCCCAGCTTTGGTGCATTCTTTATTTGACTGGTTTGAATACGTCAGCCCATCTCTTTGTCTGACACTAAGGACGTAATTCTTAGTTTCGGCCCACTGCTTACCTCCCACCGACATCTTTTGTGCCCTCCTTAAGTGGCTATAGTTCCTTGTCTCCTTCTCAGCTTCGGCCACATCCTCGTCAGAGTCCTTATGATGAGGAGGGTAGCTGGGTAGTGTGGATGAAACTACCCCCACCCCCCGCAGTGCACAACATTGTTCAGACATTCCTGCACCTGTGTTCCCACATTAGCACAGCCTTCGTCATACAGTAATGTCGGCCACATAGTCGGCCACATTCCAGAGGTAGACAACCACTGCAGCCTCTCCACAAATCCTGGTGGCGACACAAAACCGTCAATGCCACCGTCATCGAGCGCAAGCGAGAGCTAAACGTTATTGATTCGTCTGTCCATTTTTTGTCGCAATCGGTTTGTATATCTGTATTTATCTCATGGGACAGCTATTAGCCTGATACGGTGGTCGCTAGTTGAAGAACAAGAACAAGAAAGGAGTCCCATTGTTCTTCTGGCATATTCACTCTTATTGTTGCTGGAAAAGTAACCGATTACTGACCAAAGTGACGAGGTTTGAATCTTTTCTGTATAGAAGCGCAAGAAAACTAAAAAAATGCGTTAAAAAGTCAGAAAGAAATTCCAGTTCTAACACGATTTGACCGATTTCTGTACATTTTGCGGAACCTGTGAAACGCAGGACAGTCAGGTGCGACCGTTATCAGGCCATTGAAGTTCATTCAGCCGAAAACCTAGTTCTGTTCTTGATATTTTTCTTTCTTTAAAGAACACAAAAGTTTGGTGCGTCCCTATCTGGCTATTAGACAGATACGGTGGCGCCAGGTAAATGTTTTTCTGCGTATTGGCCGCAAGGACACAGGACGGCGACGCTAATCTCGGCTGGGTGTGTTCTCTATCCTACTCCACCATTGTAAATCTTAATTACTTTATAGCCCTTGTCCTTCTCGCGTTAAGGAGCAGTCCGGTCACTTTTTGCGCCTTCTGTGAGGTTAATAAAAAACGATTGCACGCGCCGAGCACTCTTCTTTTGCCAACTGGTTTACGCCGTGTGCAAGTCATCGGGAATGTAATGAAGACCTCTTCGTCTGCAGTCGTAAAACGTTTCAAACAAATATCGTAAGAGCAGCACAAACTGAAGGAGAACTCCAACTACTTCGTATAGGGAGGTGCATGGGAGGGACAAGCCCAGCAACTGCATACGTCGGGGGATGCCCAGCAACTGCATACGTCGGGGGATGCCCAGCAACTGCATACGTCGGGGGATGCCCAGCAACTGCATACGTCGGGGGATGCCAGCTCACCAGAATGGCCGTCCCGGACGCATTGTATGTAGGCAGCATTTAGGCACTGCGAAATATTTGTGAATGCAGCTTTATGTACTGGTTGGTGCCTATAAGTGGTACCTCCTCGTTCTCTAATTTGCGGAGATAACATCAGTGACACATGAAGCAGAAGGCAGCCCGACATGTCTATCCTAACTGGATTTCTAGTGTCTCTGTCGCAGTTTTGACCTCATACAACTTTGTAACCAGTGTCACTTGTCAGTGGTGTCACAACTGAGGACTCTGACATCGCAGTGCCTCAATACTGCAAGGAAAAGAAAATAAATTAAGAAGGTACTTGGCTTCTCTGCAATCAAGGCTGGGCCGACCCAGAACCGGTAGGATTCACAAGGAAAAATCTGGAGTGGTTGAGGCTTGAACTTCTATTGTCCCATTGCTTTATATGTAATAGCTTCGACAAACCCTGAAAGCTCCCTTTGAGGATGAAATAGTGCAATAGTGTTTAGCTGAGTTCCCTGGAGTCACATTCCTAACGAAAGATGGTAGAATAGGCACGCTTTGTGAAGGCAGCGCACAGCAAGCCATGCGTTTTGTAAGGCTGTGCTGGAGTTCCGAGCTCTCCCCTTCCAGGTAGCAGTTCCCCTTCGTGCAGCAGTGGACAGTGCAGTGTAGCCAATGAAATAACGCTGGGAAAAACCCGAGCCACCCCGAGCTCTTCCCAAGGTGGTGGTGGTGGTGGTGGTGGTGGTGGTAACCACCCGGCGGCTATTGCGGCCATTAATTCGTACCTTCGACAATAATTGCAACAATGTATTGGAAAGGAACGTGCGTTGAACGGCACGTAGTCACAATATGATGACGTGCTGATGCTCGCATCACTCTGACAGGGAAATCACTCACAGAATCCATCACGAATCACCTGATCTCTCTATCTCTCACATGTGTTTATACCCACACATTCATTCCAGCTAGAAATATCTTATTTGTATCTCAAAATAGCTGCAAATAGCTGCATGCTTCCGCTTCACCGTCGAATGAAAGTAATTTGCAGCATTTCTCTCTTTCTACCAAGCAAGAGGGCCCAGCAAATTTTTGAACCAATTTTGATAAATCGGAAATTGCGCCAGCTACGGTCAACATAAATAGACGTCACTGAGTGTAATGGTGCGGGAAAGTGAAACGCGAGCGTTGTCGGGCCCTTTATTTGTATAATGAATTAATGCATGAATTGACACATGCACTGCAACTGCAACTAACTGAATGAAAACGTTCTCGTGGTATCTCCTTTTAAGTAACTAATAATAAACTGCTAATTGGATAGATATGCAAATACGTGAGAGAGCGGCGTCAACCTGAACCTCAAGCAAATCAGGTCGGGCTCTCTTTGACCACGAAACCTT
Source organism: Mesopsocus fuscifrons (assembly GCA_950004255.1). Lineage (NCBI taxonomy): Eukaryota > Metazoa > Arthropoda > Insecta > Psocodea > Mesopsocidae > Mesopsocus > Mesopsocus fuscifrons. The sequence continues at coordinate 21,167,934 of OX465377.1, forward strand.
TTATATCATCAAAATATTTTTTTGAGGATTTTGAGGTGAAGTATAATGTACCTTCTGACTTCACATTGTCTTGAAGTTTTAATTAATGGTTTTTTCGTCTTATTGGAAGTGATTTTTGTGACTAGTAGGATTTCAGAAGCGATAAATATACAATAGTATCCTCAGAACGTCGACAAACAGCATTTAGTGGACAGCCCTAAGGATCTATAAGTAGACCAAGCAGTGTGAGGAGAGAGAGGTTGTAGTTGTAGGTATATAGGTATTTATGTACGCAAGAAATGAAGATCACATTGGAGGTGTTAATGACTGGGCCAACAAAGCAACACAGCCAACAACTGTGGGAAAATTCCAACTCACATATTCTACAAACTACTATTTTAATAAAACGTAAAGCTGCGTTCACACGTCAACGTGCTGACCACCCACAAAATAAAAATAAAGGGTCCGACAATGGTCGCACTTGACTTTCTCGCAATTTTTACGCCAGCGGTATCGAAAATTTTGATTTTTTTTTTTACGTAATTTATTTTTGTTTGACCAAAATTTTAACTTTTTCTAAAAAATATTTTGCCATACACTGGACAATAATTTTAGGCACCTACTCACCGGATTTCAAACATATCCGTCAAATGGTGAAGTGTCGTTCGACGCGCAAAGTACTTGTTTTCTATTTTCCATGTCACGGCCTTAATTTTCACGTAATTGAATCTGTTGAAACTGACCTTGAAGCATCTATCTGAGACCATTTTCACCAATTTTCAAGGAAATTTGTTGATTAGGGTTGTTGCAAATCCGTCTTAACCAATCAAAAACGTGATTTCCATTTATGGAAAATTTTCCTACGATAATGCCAATATTGGCCATAATTATTATGTTGGATACATTTCGTTCGGTAAAACATCAAACAAGGTTGAAATACACCTCCCTACCAATTTTTATTCAAATCGATCGAATAGTGCTACCGGAGTGACGACCAACGCGTTTGGGCCAAAACTGGGCCAAGTTATTGGCCCACCTCCAAATGATTGTAAAAGACCTAAAAGCATCTATCCAAAAACACTTTCGCAAATTTTCAAGGTTCCAACTTGATATACGTAGCTTCCAGACCTTAACTGTCAAAAAACACGATTTTTTGCATTTTTTGACCATAGCAGGCGCAATTTTTAAGTTATCAAAATTTATCAAGAAACATGTCCAGATATTTACATTAGGTACCTACATACCGAATTTGAGCAAAATCGGACGAACGGTGTGACGTCCAGTTGCGCGACAGACTGACGTACGTACGTACGTCGGACGGACATTTTTTAAAAACCACTTTTTTGGACTCGGGGGACCTCCAGGATCATGGGAAACCCAAAATCTCAAAATCGAAATTTTGCACGAAGACATAACTTTCTCAGCCCATGTATTACATACGGGCGAGAAAGTAATATATACCCACAACACGGAAGGAAATTTGGCTAGTGCGTCTACATGTCCAAAGTGGCCTTAATATTGAAGGGACTGGATTGTATTTTTCATGACATTTTATAGTTCAATGACATTCTTGTTGGATATTTAATATTTGTTCTGAAGTATAAGAAGTACATTTTTAACGTTAGAAACTAGTTTAATATGTTGTAATTAATTTTTGACTATTTTTCATAGTTAAAAATCATTCAGTCCTAAACCACAACTTCTGCGTCTACAGACTGCAGCCTTAACCTAGCTCAATGACTCTAAAAGTAGGCCAAATTTCAACTTGGAGGCTACATGTCGGAAAAGTACCGTCTGCTGTCTGTCTACCTGTACCTGTCTATCCAAAGTTCAGTCATCCATCATAATCGATCTGGCGTCTCACAGGGCGGTCCTTTTGAGTGAAGTACCCGGCAAGTTGCCCGTAGGTATACTGGTAGGTAACTGCCAAACGAGCCAGGTTTTTGCAAAGGCTTGTCTGAAGTAGACGTATTTATCTGCAGAATTACGACTACTTATCACCGGGGCCTTTCTTCTCCTTTTATGGATAGGTCCAGGTATCCTATCAGTACCTGATTACCTGGTGATCGATGGACACTGACGTTCAGTGACTAATCTGAAGCTATCACGAGAGAATTTGTGGTGATGATCACATAGCTGATCACTCCCGAACAAACCAATCCCTCTGCAGTTTTTCCACAGCATGGCCATCATCACTCCCTGCGAGAATTCATTCAGCTCCATCCCTGGTGTGTCTTCTGTTCTATAGCCATGGGCCATGGGAGTACTCTCAAGAGAAAATAGTTATGTTCAAAATACGGCTATCAAACGTCCGAGACAGAATTCTAGAGGAATTTTAGAGGAAAAAATTGGCCTAGCGGAGTTCGAACTGGTTAACCCTTGTCACTATTATACTTAGGTATATGTATAGGTACCTACGTAGGTTATGATTTGCAGGATATTGTCGCAGTTGGGTGCAAATGTAAGTTGTCGCAACATCATTGGGGGCCGTAGCTGTTCTCTATATGTATGTTAAATTATTTTATGCACCTAGACGTTTTGTACCAGCAAAATTTGCTATAACTCACCGAAGCCCTACCTCACCATCATTTGTCTTTGCCTTTGAATGGAGGTAGCAAATCAAGTGACAATTTCTATCTTGTAGAAATACAGCTTTGCACAGTAGGGTATCCATACCAAGGGCACCGATTTTTACGGAGTATACGTAAGGTAAAGTATTTTTTGTTTTTATACGTTATGCTATCCTTGGCCCTCCCAAAAATGGTGTGACTCAAATATAAAAGTACCTACTTTGGGGAAAAATTTTCACCCATCGGGATTTGAACCTAAATTCTACGGCTTAACCCAAAGCGGATGATACAATTTAGCCTACCTGCCTACGGGTAGGATTTGAAGGATCAAAATCATTTTCTACCTTCCACGACGAAACCTGGGCGATAAAAAAGCCGCCTGTTCCCAAATGGTTCGTCGAGAAATGACGATAAGCTACTTTTTGACTTATTTGATAGCCTATATCAGCACACCTTAAGAATATAGAGTGCAGCATCTCAAAGTTTCCGTATATGATTGTACCCATATCTAAGGTAGGAGCAGGTGGGTAGATATTAGGAAGTTTATATGATTCCTCACAAGGTGACTCATCCTCATATTCCTTGGACTATAATCGCATTATAAATTTGTAAATCATAATTCAGTAAGTAGGTAGTAAATGTAAAATAACTACAGCAGCAAGCACTAAAATTTGTCACTATATCTTATAGATCATTTCAAGAATTATTATCCTCGTGCTCAGCTGCGACAGCACTGGGCAGCACTAGCACTACCCTAAGGCCTACCTCATCCACCCCAAGATTCATAGCCGTATCCACAGGGGTTAAATCCCCCCCCATGAACGGAAAATTAACATGGTAATGCCAACGTGAAGCAAAATAAAGGGTCCGACAACAGTCGCACTAAACTTTCTCGCCCCATGTGATTTTTTTTTTTTTTTTTTTTTTTTATTTCTTTGAGATTTTTTTGCGGGCGTAATTTTTAAGCAATCCAAAATCGGTTGAAAATGACCCAAGAACATCTATCTGAGATCACTCCCACCAAGTTTCATGGCTGTCATTCTATTACTGTAGTCCCAAATGCGTTCTAACCATTCAAAAACGTGGTTTCTCATTCTCAACTCATTTTCGACACTTTTTTGACAAAAACGGCCGTAATTTTGAAGATAACAAAATTATGTTCGACAGATGTTTAAGTTACATGGTTCTACACAAATTTACCAAATTTCATGACAATCGGTCAATAAATGTGAATGGCGCCGAAACGATCGAACTTTGGTCCAGAACGGCCGTAATTTTCAACCAATTCAATTTTAGTTGAAAATGACCTCGAAGCATCTATTTGTCAACACACATACCAATTTTCAGTGTTATAGATTGAAAAGTGTACCGTCGGCGCTTGTCTAAGTAACCAAAAACACGATTTTTGAATTATTTTGGCGGTTTTTTGACAATAGCGGCCGCAATTTTTGACCAATCAAAAAATCCTTGAAAATGCCCCTCGGCAGTAATTTTAGACAGGTTCATACCAAATTTCATCAAAATCGGATGAACGGTATAGGCGCTAGAGCACTGCACGGACTGACTGACGGACGGACTGACGGACGGACAGACTTTTTCCAGAAACCACTTTTTTGGACTCAGGGGACCCCCAGGATCATGGGAAACCCAAAATCTCAATTTCGAAATTTTGCACGAAAACAATACTTTCTCGCCATATATGGCTAGCGAGAAAGTAAAAATATAGGCTAACCCCCCCCCCTTGATACTAACCCCCCCCCCCCCTTTGATACTAACCCCCCCCCCCCTTTGATACTAACCCCCCCCCCCATAACCACTTTCTGGATACGGGGCTGCCAATATTGTTACGTAAACCAAAATTTTAAAAATCTAATAGTTAAATGTACTTACTTCCGTATGGATTTTTTGGATAACCGCCAACAGGAAAGTGGGTACCTATAGGTACGTAGCATAACCTAAGTATCAATAAATGGATCTTGAGTGTCGAAGACCTTGACGTAGTAGGTAACTATAGCGTGATTGACACATGCAGACAGAAACATTCAACTCCCAAGTCCAGCTACTGATAACTCCAAAAGTGAGTGAAAGCTTGCTAATCTGGTTTGCTACTAAGTATTTCACGGAGCAGTGGCGGCTCGTGAAATTTACGTGCAGCAGACAAAACTTTATAGAAGGCTACAACTGTGGTCTAGTAGGAAAAAACTAGACTCACACGACTGAGGTCGCGGGTTCGATTCCAGAAAATATTCTGTTGGAAAGGAAAAGGACTTCCAACATACCTGTAAAATGCATTGGTAGAATGGTGCACAACACCAATGTAATGTGCATGAGTATACATCATGTAGTAACTAATGGCATTAATTAAATTAGGGCGGTATCAGGATGTCAATCGGACGCTAAACCTGACTAACAAATAAAGTTGCAACAATATTTCCTTATACAGGTACCTTTCATTTGTATTACGTAAGTCTATTTATTCTCTCTATTATTCCTATTTATAGTAGCGCCCAACAGTTGATTTTTCTCCCAGCTGGTGTAGGCCAGACCCGGAGGACAACATCTCGATCCATCGTCCTCTTGTGACCCAAAAAATAAAGGAAAATTCTGTTCCAGCAAACTGTTTACGTTTTTTGATTCATAAACAGGGGTAATAAGGAAAATGGTAGGTGGTCTGAAGGAACATCAGCAGGGAAGCCCATTACTGTCAATACACCCAATGGCGACCTCAACCACTAAACTATCTATACCTGAATTTTAGTTTATGTTTGTTCTGGCGTGAGGAACAAAGTTTGTTACAGGTAGAACACATGTTCTATTTCTATTTTATGGTTTCTGGAAAAAGTTGGTCCGTCCGATTGTCCGCTCTTTCCCTGCTCCACAACCTATACCGTTCACCCGATTTTTATGAAACTTGATATAGGTGTACCGACGAAATTTTAAGGAATTTTTGAATGGTCGAAAATTGTGGCCGATACTGCAAAAAAAGTCGCAAAAATGATTAAAAATTTGGGTTTCTGATTAGTCGGAAAAACGCCTTGGGCGCAGTTTTCAATCTATGAATTGAAAAATTGGTACCTATTTTGTAGAATGTGTTGACAAATAAACGATTCAGGGTCCTTTGCAACAAAAATTGAATAAACGGAAAATTATGGCCGTTTATTTTGACCAAAATTCGATCGGTTCCGCGTTAGGTATACACATTTATATATATATAAAAAAAAAAAAAAAAAAAAAATCACAAAAAACGAAAATTGGATATGTGGGAGAAGATCAAGTGCGACTATTGTCGGACCTTTTATTTTTTGTTCTGTGCCTGAGGTCCATTCAACGAAAATAGATAGGTACCTCTTCATCAAAAATCAGGTGACCGTGACACCAAAAACTAATTTGGTAATGAAGTGGTAGGTACCTATAGGTACCGGTTTCGCGATGGACATTATAGGCAAAATCGCCCAAGAAGAACCTTCGGCACCTCGTAACTCAGCATTAGGTATTACTATCGATATTTTACTTTTCGCCATTAGCAGCTGCGACGCAGTCACGGCTGACAAGAAATTTCACGTAATAGCACCTTAATGTGCGACTCTTTCAAATATATCATCACTAGCGACCCTTAACGTCAGGCTTGCTGGACACATCAACTCTGCAGGATTAGCAAATACCAACTACTTATTGTACCTACGTACCTGAATCTCAATACCTGATCCCTGATCTTTACCAGTAACATATAGGATTATACTACAGCCTCAATAGGTGGTTAGGTGTTCGATCCCGATCCTAACAAAGTTTTTCCAACCGCCATGTTCTGCATGTCCAGTGATATCGAGGCCCTGGTGATGATATTGTCAGAATCACGCCCGAGAGTCGAGTTTTTCCAGGCCCGGAATTGGGCAAGATCCGCAACATCCACCAGAAAAAAAAATCATAACTTTTCGGGACTAAATGGTGGGTCTTCTTGCTTCCACAGCTCATAATGTCCAGTAAACAACCAAATATAGAGGGAAAACTCTGATCCCTGGAGGCAACGCAGCGCGTTACCCCATCGACCCAGAGTGATCGCCAACATCGCGGAGTTCCGTATTTACTCACTAGATGACACAAACAGCAAAATATAGTTGCAATTTGTAGTTTTTTTGAGGTATCTAGTATTTACTCTTAAATTGGGATGCACTATACCGTGAACAATATTATAGGAAACTAAAGTTTTGAATTTTGAAATGGTTTCAGTTTTCAGTTGATTGACAGTGAAGTTTGAAGGAGGCGCAAGAACGATATATAGCTGACTGGGTTTGGAAGGGTCTGGATATTACTGTCTTCTTGTATGAACGCATACAATGGGACCTATATACATGTAGATAGTTAATGAATTGTAACAGTGACATGAATAGGCATTAACTGTATTTACTTCTACAGTGATATTGATATAATGAACGAATTTTTGAAAGGTGGGACATCGATCCCGCCTCATATCTCCTAAAAATATTGAAATCAGGTATTTCAGGTATGGGCTAATAATTATTTGTGTAGATTTGACAGGGAACTGGATTTCAGGTACTGGTAGGTACTTTTCAGGCGAGGGGGTAACCACTCCAGAGATTCCTTGCGATTCCACAGAGTTTCCATAAAGATTTCCAAAGATTCCCAACGATATTCATAGAAAGATGAACCCCGAAGGGGTAACCACTCCAAAAAAACTCCAAGATTCCCTGAGATTTCATAAAGATTTCCAATGATTCCCAACGAGATTCTCAACGAGTGGTTAACCCCTCGTTTTCAGGTATGGCTATATAGATATTTTGACTCCATTCGACAGGCAAATTGTTTTAAGGTACAAATAAGTACATTTCAGCTTTCAGGTGGGAAGGTAATTTGTGGAGATTCGACAGGGAACTCATTTTCAGGTACGAGTAGGTACTTTTCAGGTATTTCAGGTACGGGATTGGTAATTTGTATAAGGTTGACAGGGAACTGGTTTTCAGGTAGGTACTGGTAGGTACTTTCCAGGTATGACAAGGTAATTGTTGTCCATTCGACAGACAATTGATGTTTTACCCACTACTAGAAACTAATGTATACCACCACAGAGGGTATAGTAGCGCCACGCTGACCTGCCTGGCCCGAGGGCATTCTGTGAACAGTGCAGAATGCCCTCGGGCCAGGCAGGTCAGGGTGGTGCTACTATACCTTACAGGGTACCACCTTACAAAAATTGTATGATATCCGACCAAAAACACCCCGTGTGAAAAAACAGCCAAGTTTGTAACCCTCCAAAAATTAGCCTAACTCAACAGCCCTTAAAAGGGTTTGATATCAAAAATGTTGGCCAAGTTCTCCACATTCCCGCTGTCACTCAGCCCCCAAAATTAGTGATATCACTTATTACAGGGCCAAGTCCTTGACGCGAATCACAAGGATGTTGGCGACATAATTTGTCAAGGGAATGCCTGCTCTGCAGGATACCTGCTTTCCAATACCCCCGGACCGCAGCCCCCATCCAACCTTAAAGTCTGTGTCTATGACCGGCTGTGAGGCTTACGTGATTTGCGCCAAGGACTTGGCCCTGTAATAAGTGATATCACTAATTTTGGGGGCTTGGGAATGTGGAGAACTTGGCCAATAATTTTGATATCAAACCCTTTTAAGGGCTGTTGAGTTAAGCTAATTTTTGGAGGGTTATAAACTTGGCTGTTTTTTTACACGGGGTGTTTTTGGTCGGATATCTCCTGAAAATAGCTAGCCAGATATTGCTATTGCTATTGCTAATGCTATATATTGCTTGCCCCTGGATAACCTGCTATTGGTTGCTGGTTTTTCCGGACTTCCTGAACATTTTTTAGGACACTGTTGGACATTTAAAAAATGTTTGTAAATAATATAGGTAGGTAGTATGTCTATGATATTACCTATGTGATGTCATGTCATACATTACTGGCGTGTTTGGGAAATTTTTACTTTCTCGCTAACCATATCTTATAGCGAGAAAAAATGTATTTTTTTCGTACAAAAATTCAAAATTGAGATTTTAGGTTTCTCACAATCATGCATGGGGGTCCCCTGAGTCGAAAAACGTGGTTTCTGGAAAAAGTCCGTCCGTCCGTCAGCAAGTCCGTTCCCTGCTGTACAGCCATTTCCCCGATATTGGTGAAATTTGGTGTGTATACCTGTCTAAAATTAAGGCTCAGCTGAGTTGCAAAAATAATTCAAAATTCCTGTTTTTGATAAGTCAGACAAGCGCCTCTAGAGCACAGTTTTCAATCTATATAAAATTGAAAATCGGTAAGTGTGTTTACAAACTAATGCTTCGAGGTCGTTTGCAACAATAATTGAATTAGTTGAAAATTACGGCATGTTAAAATAGTATATTATATTTCAGCCCTATCAACACACAACAGTTTCCTCAAAAAATTGTTACTGAAAAACGCCAACAAACCGCACTGTGTCTGCCTGAAGTGATATGTAAGTTTGCCTTAAGTGCCTAAGTGTGAAGTTCGATGCCCCTATGTGATTTAAATAAATTTGCATAGAAAAATAAAGGAAGGCGGCCGGGGGCCTTAGGCATTACACATCACGTCATTAAGAAGTTTAGCTTTGGAATTTTACGATTCACGTAGGCTAAACACTAGAATGCAGCTAGACACCGATTAAGTTATTAATTTAAGGTATTGGAAGTTTTTATTGTGGTAAAATTATCAGCTGAGATCTCACATAACGTACCTGTAAGTACCTACACGCATTGTTTGATATCTATCGATGATGAATTAGGTGTCTAAGGCCTAAGTTATATGCACTCATATTTTGTTTCAGTAAAATTGTATCACTGTGGTCTAGTGGGAAAACACTAGACTCACAAAGCTGAGGTCCTGGGTTCGAATCCCGGTAGCAGCAAATAATTTTCTGCTGGATTTCACCCTTAATTTATAGTATTCATATGGGGTATACATATAACTGGGTACCTATAATGATTGTATCAAACTGTGTGACTGAGGCCTAACTTGTCGAACAAAAACAATGAATAGTGATGTGGTCACTTTGTTGGACAGATAAGTACTTATTCTCTCTATAGTGACTCATCTGATGACTCAGGATTCATGCAATCATGACTCACTTTATATTTATTTTATTTAGCCAAGACGCTACGGTTCCTTGGCAAACTCTATCTCCATTTCACTCATTTGAAAACTCTCTCTATGCCGAGCTCTCTTTATAGCGAGCAAATTGACATGGTCCCATGCCGTTCGTTATAGAGAGACATGCACCTGTATAGTAGCCAACTCCATAGCAACACAACCCTTGAAGGGCCAGTGGAATACAGGGTGCCAACTTTCGTGAGCTCTGTCCCCAAGGGGTGAATTGGTGATAACTATAGGTACTCTCAACAGTCGAGTTTTCCCCCAACCGGTGATGGCCGGAGGTGCCCACCAGGGCTGGGTAGGGAAATTTTCACCGGGAAAAATCTCAGTTCAAAACTAGAAACAAGCAATGTTACAGGGAGAAATTGTCTCGATTGTCCCCAGTTAGGTACATGAGCAGATACCTGGAAGCAACTGGAAGGAACTGGAAGGTACTAGAAGCAACATGAGTAATAAAGAACAACTGAAGAACATGGAAACAAGAGAACAAGAGTAGAATTCGTGTTCTGTTAATGACAACAAGCCGGCTACAAAAAACACTTGACATGCTACTGGAGACCATCTCATTTTTGACTACACACTTTTTAGTAGTTTGTTACCTCCTCCCAGTACTCCCACGTCTGGCAAAGAAACATCCTCGATAGTCGCGAGACGGTTGTGTTTAGAGGAACACTGAGAAGTAAGCTTATTCAATCCCGATCCTACCACATTTTTTCTGTTCGGGATTCACCCCTGATAATGTTCCAAGGGAAATGTATATCGAGGCTGTGGTGTTTCGGAACCCACCTGAAACGCTTTTTACATACTGCATCAGGAACCAGTAAATACCTATACCTGAACCTGACCATACATATAGAGGGGATTGTGAGAGCAACAAAGCACACTATTGTTCCCAGATTTAAAGCAATTGTTACACAAATTCCCAGCCAATAACAATGTTGTTGTTAAATCAATATTTGTGTTAGTAGTTTTCAAGTGTTTGTTTACTGTCGAGAAGAGTGCCTACTGGCCAATGCCCTCTCTGTTCTGCCTGTATCTTATATATTGGATAAGATATTCGATAGATTCTGGTACTTGCACCACCATGAGCGGCCGTCTTGAAATATCGCAAGTGGTGCCACGTGCTGGGAAATGTTTATAAACAAACCAAACCCATCCAACAATAATGCAACATTCACTTGTTCAATGAACAAACAGGTGCGACGATACCTCAGAGACACATAGCGGTTATCATGGAAACCATAGAGTAAACTTTCGATATTATCGACCGATATTTGAGGCAAGATGGTGGTGCTGTTACCGGTATCGATAGTTTCTACAACATAGGGGTCGAGAAACTCCCACTACTGTTTTCTTAATCATATTGAAGAACTATGAAATAGAATTTTGCTATAGGTACATTGTTTTGGAAAGGAAGGCTCCAGTTGTCCATGAATTAACAATAGACGATAAAGTGGCAGCAGAAGAAGCTTTGACCCAATAACGCATTCTCCGAGCTGAACCAGTTCAGGTATGCGTACAAGATGACGTGGCTCTAGAATGATTAGTCGTGGCTCCAGGGCGCAGACCTGTTGGCGCCGAGGGTCCAAGGTTCAATAGGTCACTGATTCAGAGGTTCATAGGCGCCCACACGGTGCAATAGAAGTGGCACTAGACAAGTTTTTTGGCGCCAAACACAATGACTCTCGACAGACCCACGCGCGTCTCTCACTGGCGCCTTCTCCAAGTGATAATTTGTATTAATTAATTTATACAATTTTAAATGCAAAACTTGCGAGTTAAACATACAAGTAGGTGTTGCAGGTAGGCAGGGACATGGCCCAGGCACCAGGCTGCACTTGGTGATTGTAGATCAATTCGATTGCATGCACCGCTTAAGCTTGTCTATGCATTTCCTCTGTCTATACATTGCCCTTTGTTTACGTTTTAAGGCCCATTTTTTTTTAGGAACCTCTTGGTTTGTTCTGTAATATAATAGAATGTCTCAACAATTTCCTACGAAACGGACACTAAAAAACGTCAGCAGCAACAGAAAAATAGGGAGAAGCGACCAGTGAGCATCAGCATTATCATCGGGCTAGATTGGTCATACCCTCTTAACCATATTCATACTATTCCAATTGGATTGTACGATACCAAAAAACTAGGTCAGTGATCAATCAGGTACGTTTCCAGTGGCCCATATGAGAAGTACAGGTATGCCTTTGATGGAAGATGTTCGCTGGGGGCGTTAGTTAACGTTTGCATTGCTACAGATGCTGCTTAAGGTCAGGTTAAAGTGTCAGTTACTTTAGTCACTCTCATTAAAATCACCATGTAGTAGTGGCAGAGCAACTATACAAAAACCAACTTTAGCGCAGACCTGTCTATCTGTATCTATTATCCTAAGAAGACTAACACTTTGTTTGAGAAAGAAACAGTGTTCCTGTCTTCTTAATAACAGGCTAAGAAGACTGATGGAGTGTATAAGCAAACAGTTGTTACTGGCCCATCTTACAAAGTTAACCGCGTCATATGTTTTCGTAAGGTGACCCTATCAGACCCTTCTCTTATACACTACCACCCTCTTCTTAGCCTGTTATCTAAGAAGACAAGAACACTGCTTCTTTCTTAAACAAAGTGCCTGTCTTGTTAGGATAATAGAGACGGATAGACAGGTCTGCGCTAAAGGTGGTTCCATCATAGACCATTTCAAGAATTATCCATCGTGCATGCTGTGCTCAGATGGCAGCAATACCAAATATAAGCTCACCACCGTGTTAGTAAAGGATGGGGACCTACAGTTTTAGGTGGGTATTCCGAACCGCCACAGGTTTTATTTTAGTCGTATTTACAAAATAATCCATTAAAGTAAAAAGCGCCAAAAAAATTTAACAAGTCCATAACAAATGAAGGTTGGAGAAAGAATTCCATTGATGATGACAGCTCGAAGAGGGATGACGGATGAGGGATGAGGGGTCTATTTCTTTCAAGTCACTTAGTCAGTCGAAAATAAATATCCAGGGGTGTATAGCTATAAATTTGGGGGGTAATTTGTTGCGGTGGTAATGTGAACTAATTGAGTGTTGGCACCCCCACCCCACTATCCATCATATTCACCCTGCACCCCGCCGCACAATATCCACAACCGCTACAACCCTTAAGGGGTCTGTCCATTTTATCCAACCTCGACTGATTCCCGGAGAAATAGCCAAATACTTTATCCTGCCGATAAAAGTCCACTAACAGACGTGAAGATGAGGGCTATCGGCAGGTTACTGAAAGACAACTTTTCTCCTTAGGAGGATAACGATATAGAATACATACTTTTAGGGTGCGTCCCACCATGCCCAGTTCTGGTTAATCTCCAGTTAAATTTCAGTTATTGCACGGTAAAAACCGAATTTAACTGGAGATGAACCGTTAACCGAGTATGGTGGGACGCACCCTTAGGGTATGCTATAGTAACCGAGTATGGTGGGACGCACCCTTAGGGTATGCTATAGTAACCGAGTATGGTGGGACGCACCCTTAGGGTATGCTATAGTAACCGAGTATGGTGGGACGCACCCTTAGGCTATGCTATAGTAACCGAGTATGGTGGGACGCACCCTTAGGGTATGCTATAGTAACCGAGTATGGTGGGACACACCCTTAGGCTATGCTATAGTAACCGAGTATGGTGGGACACACCCTTAGGCTATGCTATAGTAACCGAGTATGGTGGGACACACCCTTAGGCTATGCTATAGTAACCGAGTATGGTGGGACACACCCTTAGGCTATGCTATAGTAACCGAGTATGGTGGGACACACCCTTAGGCTATGCTATAGTAACCGAGTATGGTGGGACGCACCCTTAGGGTATGCTATAGTAACCGAGTATGGTGGGACGCACCCTTAGGGTATGCTATAGTAACCGAGTATGGTGGGACGCACCCTTAGGGTATGCTATAGTAACTGAGTATGGTGGGACGCACCCTTAGGGTATGCTATAGTAACCGAGTATGGTGGGACGCACCCTTAGGGTATGCTATAGTAACCGAGTATGGTGGGACGCACCCTTAGGGTATGCTATAGTAACCGAGTATGGTGGGACGCACCCTTAGGGTATGCTATAGTAACCGAGTATGGTGGGACGCACCCTTAGGGTATGCTATAGTAACCGAGTATGGTGGGACGCACCCTTAGGGTATGCTATAGTAACCGAGTATGGTGGGACGCACCCTTAGGCTATGCTATAGTAACCGAGTATGGTGGGACGCACCCTTAGGGTATGCTATAGTAAACTTGGTAAAATAAATCCGAAACTATAGTTTGTAACATTAAAAAGACATTTTTATTTCAGAACAAATAAATATGCAATAGCTGAGCCGATAGGCCACTGTGTACTAAATAGAAATATGTTGGAAAAAGACAATGGGAACCCGAATTGGGGAAAGGAGGAAAACAAAGGCGTGCCGCTGTAGGTACAGGTATAGGGTGCAAACTACTAACGCAAACACCACTAAGCCTTTTATACCTACCTTAACCTTAAGGGTGTTGACTGCCATCTTTCTGTGGGAAAATCCCGAACAGACGAGGCCTTTCTTAAGGCTGTGCTTCACCAGATGGTGCACCGTAGGTAAGGTAACAAACTGTATAGACGCCCTTAAGGGGTGGATTATAATTTGGCGGCATCAATCATTTTCAAATAAGGGTGCTTTGATCGAAGCCAATAACGTTGGTCAATCTATTTGTATTTGGATATTTATGTATTGGACCCCTGGAGGGTGCAAACGTACGTGGGAATCATGAATAAAACCAATTCTTACCTTTTGTCATTTTGGTAAACAGATCTGTCACTGGTTTGTCATTCTTTCTTAACTGTCACTTTGAAAATGAATGTGGTGAAAACAGATTTCAAAAAATAATGGCTCCGTCCAGAATAGATGACAACACCAAGTTCCCATTTCAAATGCCACTATTTTAAGAAGTTGAAAACCAAATTTCATCGAAATCGGTCCAGTAATGTACAGGCACTCGACCAAAACCATTCTTGGCAACAAAAAAAAAACTTTCCCAAGATTTTCTGGTTACCTAGCGAGATATTAAAAACCTGAACCTACAAGTACCTTAAAAGTTTTGACACAACCTATATTTTATCTTGATCAAGCCAAACTTGCGACCTAAGGTGTGTCGAGTACCTAATAACCAGACAGTGACAGTTACTGGAGATATATGTCATCGTACTTTTGTGACTGAACATCTAAAGGTACCTATAAACACAACACTTCCATCTTATAAATTGCTGCAATGTTGCAAATGTTTCTGAGGCATTTCCCACATATACGTGTCTGGAAGGAAATTATGTCATTGGTTGAAAATTAAAACTGAATGGTACATTATGAATTACTCGACCGTATAAAAGCACAACATAGCCAGTTCATTTCAGTCGTTTAAACGACACGTTATATTTCAGAACACGACTGTGTCCTGACCCTTAAAGGAAAATATCTGTGTACGGATCTATCTACAAAACAAAATAAACATATGGAGCTTTGTTTCTCAAAAAGAAACAATGGAGGCAATAAAGTGTCGAATTTACGAGGGCTTTTCAAGTTAACTGACAGTTAGTAGCAATGTGGAACTCATAAAGTGCAGACAAAAGCTCACTTTAAGCTTCCTGTAGCTATAGTGCAAATGCAAGTAAGGGATTAGGGAGCTACTCTAAGGGATTAGCCCTCACCCGGTGATTTGTGACTCATTGTGTTCAACTATTGTTCCAATGTGTTCTGGGGGTTTGGTGTATTTCTAGTGTTGTAACTGACGAGGCGGTTGAGGGGGACTAGACCAACTGGACCATTTTAAGAAGTATCCATCGTGCTCAGCTGGCGTGTGAAAAACTTCTCCCCAAAAGAAGGTGAGAAGGCGTGAAAAGAAGATACAAAATAATCCGATTGGATAGCTAATCCACCTTTTAGCGATATTGTTATGTAAATAAACCCTTATTGGATTATTCCGCACGATTGGATAATCCAAAAGGTTATACAAAAATGTGTCGTGACCCTGCTCAGTGCTCACTACCTGATTTAATATTGCCCTCATGATAACACTTCACTGCCCACAGACCGCAAATTTCAGCCTAAGGACGCAGTTAAATAAAACGAGCCTGTTATAAGGATAAACAAACATTGATTACGTGATTGGCGCGTGCGGCGGTGCGAACCAATCACGTTCAGGGTAAACAATGGGCGGGCCAATCACAAGTTATTGTGTCAGGGTAAATAACTTGTAATTGGTGCCCACGTTAATGTTTCTGACCAATAGGGAGCAATCGGGAAAGTGTTACTTCTCTGTAGAATGTGAACAACGTCCTTGAACGTTATAAGGATTTACGATAAGGCCTATGGCCGAGGTAGGTACCTAGGTAAAGCTTTCATAGGCTGATTTACGTCACCAATACGTCGCGGGTTATTAAGCGTGAAAACACAAATTAAAATTGTAAATTTGACAAAACTGACGCAAAAATTTGAAATATTTCTTCTAGATAACTTTATGATGTAGAATAGAGACTATATAGTATTTTTTTTTTTGCCTTTGAACCGTTGAGGCTGTTAATAAAATTGTCAGTGACATCTGATAATATATTATTGGCTCTTTATTAGTTCTGAAATATAGTATGTCCTTTTGACGCTGACACTGTTTCTTTCTCAAACAAAGTGTCTGTGTTCTTAGGGTAATGGAGACAGATATACAGGTCTACGCTAAAGCTGGTTCCATCATAGTTGGTGAGCTTGTCCTTCCCCCCCTCTCCTACAACCTGGTTCCTCAAAATTCCAATTGGGTTAGGTCTCTCTAGAGTCTAGAGTATAGGTACGTACGATTGGTTATAAAAGCGGCATTCTTACATATTTAGGCCTCTTCACACATTATTTAGATGGGAAGTCCATATACCTCAGACCAATGAACGACTAGTGTTTACTGGCATTCACCTCATTAAGTACAAGCACCTTAAATAACCGAACTCTCAGGACAATAATGCACTTTCTAACAAGCCAATAAACGAATGAAAATAAAGCAAGAACCCTATGGTGAGAGAGACCGAACAACCTTCAATTATGCCTACCTCCCTGTACCTATTTAGGTGTCTTACTTATTAACAGGACATGGGAAAGGTGGGATCTATTTGTTTTCGTTTGAAACCAAAACAGAGCACTTTTTCTTACGTCATCGTAGAAACTAAACCTCCTTATTGGAATAAAAACATTGTAAAAATTCATCAAAGACTTTTGGTGTTTGAATTAGCAGACATCAACTCTGTATTTTGTATCAGTGGTTTGTTGATGTTCGGTAATTCACATCACATATCCCATGTCACCTTAACGATGACTCATCACTCCCCCCGAAAAATATTTCTTTGTAGAACAATTTTTCAAATTATAGTGGGTACAGAAGGATGTGTAACATAATGAGTATATTCTGAGTCTTTTGGAATAGGCAGGTACAGGTAAGTACAAACCTATTCAACGGTTTTTGTCTAGCATTCTAGCATTTAAATCCAAACCAAGGTCCATCATAATTCCAGTGACCTATTGAAAAAATTTTAACATAAGATAGGTCATTGAAAACTACATAGCAAATCTTATCAAAGTATATTTTCGAAGGCACTTGGTACCATTACTGTGACGTCAATAGCTGTGGGACCAATAGACTGGTCCCATAATATCTCAGTGGGAGTTATAGGTACCTACTTTATGAGCAAAATAAATATACCTTATCATACCTAGTTGCCTCGTTCCAATCTGAAACGAGGTTGAAATTGCGATATTGGGTTGCTGCTAGCCGAGGTATCTGGTGGATTCGAGGGGGTAACCACTCCAGAGATTCCTTGAGATTCCCTGAGATTCCATAGAGATTTCCAAAGATTCCCAACGATATTCATATAGAAAGATGAACCCCGAAGGGGTAACCACTCCAAAAAAATTCCAAAATTTCCCTGAGATTTCATAAAGATTTCCAATGATTCCCAACGAGATTCCCAACGAGTTCGGTACCCACCCCCAGTTCCACCCCTCGGATGGATACTTTTCTATTCCAGTTCCTTGTACCATATTATAATACGCACAAATTTTAGATCCATTAAACATCCAGCAATGGCTTTAGAAACCAGCATTGTATTAAAATCTACAGATCAATTGATTTCTTTCCCATGAACGGAATGATAAGAGCTGGTGTGTGTAGGTATTTAGTAGTGGTAGGTACACACTTGACACTACAGTATAGGTAGTTAGTAGTTTTAGGTACACACTACATTCCACCTAATACACTTAGGTATAGGGAACCTTAGATCGCCCTACTAGGTATCGATAAACAAAACAGCTTTCCACACTGTCTTATTTTGTTTACTGAACCATGCCTATTTAAACTAGGGCCAACACTTCATATCGAACAGTTAGGACCGAGCTGGTATTTGATAGTGCTGCCAGGTGAGCACGATGGATACTTCTATGGGAAAATATGAAAACAAATGAAACGTGTAGGCAGTGGATGAGAATTGAAAACAACTTGTTCCTGATTAATTCACACCTGCACCTTAAATTCGGTTATAAACGCATCCACGGCCATAGACCCTTAATTCCATACCTACTAAACGTTAATGTACACAACTATAAAATCTCACTACTCCCGGATCACAACTTGTACCTGTATCTACCTAATGAAGCTGTGAAGCAAGAGGACCAAGGATCTGGTCTCAGACTGTTGGGACTTTTTTCCTGGGCCGAGACAGCTCTGATGAGTATTCTTGGCTCCAGTAAACGGCGATCGAATGAGGGGAAATTTTTGGTTGGAAGGTTCCCCCTCCCTTCAGACACTCGTTTGCAAGGTATCGTCAGTTGCCAGACGGGTGACGTCAGGTGGTCATCTCGGCATGGGCTTCTATAGCCTTGATGAGAGTATGCAGCGGAGGAAGAGAGGCGAACGTTCGAACCAAAAATTTCCCCTTGTTCCCCGCCGTTAGCTGGAGCCAAGAACACCTGGTGTTCACCAGCTGGAGGAAAACTCGACTGTATTCTCATTAATAAACTCAAAAAATCAATAAAATAGTGATTCAAACCAGGCCTGAACATCAAAAGGTTTGTACAGAATTTAGTATTGTCCAACTGTCAAAACATAATACCAGAGTGGAGGCTACACTTAGGTAGCCTGTTGTTAGGAATATTTAGAAAATATCATTGTAACCACTGTCATATACGACAATAGAGGTATCTTCCAGTGGTTAGGCATAGTGCCCCGTCACGCCCTATGCCCTGTGTGGTATTATGTTAGTTGCTGTGTTTACCCAAGACATACCAGTAGTGTTGACTGCTATTCCGACTAATGCAGCAACTAGACCGTTCAAGCTCAGCTAGCACACGAGGGGACCTACAGTTTTAGGTGGGTTCTGAACCACCACAGCCTCGACGCCTACCTCTAAGAACAACAATCACGACAACTCTGCTGTGTCCGCAGTATGTAAAGAAAAATAATACGAAGCAGATGGTGACCAGCGGGCAACAAAACTGACAAAAGAATCTTTTCAGGCGGGAAAGAAATAGAAAGAAGGACAATAGGTACAGGGTCAGGTAAGGCGCCCCACACTATCTGGCTGTCACAGCTAGAAATCTCTCAAGAGGAATGAACGGACGATTCATTCTGACAGCCGAATGTGTGCTCGCGCCCTAACGCTTGCTTCACCCGAAGTCCGAAACCAAAACCAACCTGTCTGTACGTACCTGTACCTCATCGTTGCTTAAGACAAAATGGGAGCAAAGTACTTTTTCTCCTGTTATCATATAGAAACTAACCTCTTTATTGCAATAAAAACATGAATAACATACTTTTGGTTACTTCACAGAGTTTCCACAACCAAACACCAATAAACCCACTGATCTTTTGTTTTGGTTCAGGTGAACATAAATAAAAATCACCTCTCCCATATCGTATTAACTCAGGATCGCAGCAGGTTGTCAGGAAAACCATACAACAAAAACAAACCACCTTTCGGTAGACCACAAACCACAAGTCATAAATAGGTTATATAACGATTTCACTTGCATTTCGCACTTGCTCCGTACATCATCAAGTCAAACCAATTATGGAAATAGCGTGTTACTGAGCCACTAAGCAAATATACCAGCGTTTTCAATAAATATGTGAGATATCGTAAACACAACGTGTACTGGCAATACTGGCATTCATGCTGCACTTCCCAGCACGCAATCAGCCTTTCGCAAACAAAAATTTCTTCTACTGAAGTGTGCGGAACCACTAGAAAATTTAATACTCGTCCAACCCAACCCAATAAAATAAAAATATTACAAATGTCCAGATAGTCATGCAGGTATACTTACCAGTCTATTGCAAAAGGCTATTTGGAAAAGCTGTTGGGTCAGGAGACAAAAACTGATATCAAGAACAAGCGGTACGACACGGTCGGACAAAACTTTACCTGCTTATTTGCGTGATTCCTAGAAATAAACCCTTGGTTAAATGATTGGAGACGGAAAAACTTTTTGACGAAAGGAATGGCCCCAGAATGTTCTCCCAAGTACTTAGCGACCCCACACGACATACTTCGGCAACCACCCAAAACTACCCCCTAAAAGGAGGTGGGGTGGATGTGGAAGCTCGAAAAAACGTTTTGACAAAATAAATTGCCTCAGAACGTTTCCCTGAGCATTTTGATACCCCATACAACGTACTTTGGAAAGTATCCAAAACTCCCCCCATAGGGGGGGGGGGGGTGTGTGGCGAAAAATCATTTTGACCATATAAATTGCCTCAGAACGATCTCCCGATCATTTTGAGCCCCCACAACCTATATTTCGCAAACCACTCAAATCTACCCCCCTTAGGAGGTGGGGTGCTTGGATACGTTCAGAAAAACTTTTTGATACAAAAAATTGCTTCACAACGTTCGCCCGAACAGTTTGAGACCCCATAAGCCGCACTTTAAAAGCCACTCAAAATTGCCCCCCCCCCCCCCCCCCCGGGGGGGGGCTGGAGATATGCCATATACCATTTGTGACGAGTATGGCCGTTGTCACGTGTCATATCCAGAACTACTCATATACCACAAACAACTGAATCCACTGATTTCACCCTTTTACAGGTCCAGGGGGGACTTCCCCCCTTCCAGGGAGTTATGCGGGGGTAGTGGGTGGTATCATTGGATTCGTAATTATTTGTTCTATAATTGTCCAAAATTTGATCAAAATCGTTAGAGCCGATTTTGAGCAAATATGTTTTTTCTACCTTTTGGGGGAGTTTTGGGGGGGTAACCCCCCTTTATTTTAAAGGGGGGAAACTGAACTTCCGGATTCTGATTTCTTCCAATTTTAGAAAGATCACTACCGATTTTGAAGAAAATCGGTTGAAAAGTGCGCCGTCCAGGTCAATGCCACATACATAGCTAGCTAGCTACATACATACATACATACACACACACACACATACATACATACGTACTGACACGGAGTACCTGACCTCTTCTAAAAATTCCTGTGGGCAAACTTTTCGTTGGAGGAAAAAAGTGAGATTATTTTCACATTCCGAAGGAATGGACGTTTCCAAAAGGTTTATGAAAGTTTCAGTCGCTTTTGTGGTTTGGGAGCAATGACGGTTCAAAGTTGAGGTTTGCCGAAAATTGGCCCGCACGAATACAATACTTTACCTTACGTATACTTCGTATACAGGTAAAGTAAAAATGAACGTCTAATCTGGGCCTAACACACTTCATCAGATCAGACATAGAAACTTTACGCTTCCCTACGCTAAGAATATTTCTTTCTTTCCCCTGCACCACAAGATATTATGTTTGTTGTGGGCGAGGTGGTCAAACAGTTTAATGTGTTGGTACATGTGACAGTATCGAGGCTACTTATAAGCTAAACATAGGCGGAACTCTCGAAGTTGTGAGAGGCGCCACAGTGGGGTGCTAATCAGGTACTACTTGTAGGTACGATGCGACAAACTCAGGCTGAGTCACCTCACCTATTGCTCGCGGCAGTCTTGGCTCACCCGTAAGGTTAACATTGTGAGGTAGAAATGTTTTTAATTTTTTCCCTTATCGGCCATCTTGAAGTTTCGCAGCTCTCAAATGAGTCACGTGCTAACTTTGGTAAGTGCGACGATAGCACAGATACACACAGCGGTTACCATGGCAACCATAGATTCGACTTCTACCGGTTGACATAGTTGCGACCATGGTGGTGCAATTACTGGTATCGATACATTTGGAAAGTCCATCTTATGATATTGTTGTAAATAAGTAGATCTTGTACTGTACAGAACGGTTTAACCACCAATGGCGTCAAAGCGGAGACTATTTAGGTTGTAATACATGAAATAAGGCGCCTTTTAGTTAAAGTGTGTTGACGCCGCTCTCTGCACGCACCATGCACCGCATTTAATAATTACATCTATCACTATTATCATCCGCTGCACGGCACCTCCTGCCTCCGGCGCCCTCACTCTACGCAGTCCCGTAAAAAGAATAAAGAACAATGACTGAGTTTTCATCGTTCTTGTTCTTGAAACGTGCTACTATACTAGTACAAATCACCCCAGTGTAGAAGAAAGATGGAGGGGGCAAGCCCAGCAACGGCAGCAACTAGACCATTTCAACAACTATCCACCGTGCTCAGCTGGCAGCACCCAAATACCAATGGAGGCGGGGACTGCATGGTAGGATCGGGATCGAACCGGTGTGACCCGGCTCTCTTTCACTAAAGACCTACCGATGTTGTTCCCAACCGCCATAACTACCAAAGCTCGGTGTGCAGGTACTGATAGGACAGGTAGTGCTGCTCTGACATCTTAATCAATAACAGAAGAAGATGCAAAAGACACCGCCGAAGAGCGGAGACGTACAACATGACATGGGGGAGGAGGAGGTGACGAATGTGTCTGCGGAGTCGAGAGATAATTGGTTAATTAGTCCTCGAGCCTGATACCTGATGACGTCAGTCTATTACCGGGCCAGGCGGCAACATCAGTAACATCACTCCACAGGTTTTCCGCCAACCGCGAGCGTTTCCCGCGCATTCATTAGACTCACAGGGTGATGCAGTAGAAGAGGGGGGATGGGACAAGTCCGGCAGCTAGACCATCCAAGAAGAATCTATCATGCTCATCTGGCAGCACTACCCAATACCCATCCTGATAAGGACACGATGGGGGTCTCCGGTTTAGGTGACCACGATTTTTGATAGAATGGCAGCAATCTAGACTTCTTGGCTACCGCGAAGCTGGAAATATTTGTAGCAGCAGGATGAGGAAGCAGACGGTTTCGTCTGGTCAAAAACCTTGTGACGTCAGCCTTGTTAACAGCCCTGGGCCGTGAGCCATTACTTATCGCATAGGTTCCCATCGCTCTGCCAGACTCAATGAACCCATTCAGGCAGAGGACGATAGCAACCTTGCGCCTATACCTACCTGGTTACCTCAACCACTCAAGAATGCGCCTTTTCGCCCCTTGGCGACTTCTTCACTCAAATACTCTATCCTACGAGCCTCTTTCCATGTTAATTAGGTCAATTATGATTGAGGGTCGACCTGCTGCAACCGCGTCCATAGAGAAAGTATGGCTCATCTTATGGATAATGGGGCACAACACGATTCTCTTCCAAAACGTCGAAGGCTCTAGAAATTTTGTCCCTTCTTCAGAACTTCTACCATCTCTTGGCTCTTGCGCGGATTTAACTACCCTTCGATAAAGTTAACTGAAGATTAGCGTAATGGACGAATCAGCGCTGTGGCAGGGCGTTGACGATCCTGGACTCAGGGCCCTGATATGGCTACCTTCCCTTCATCTGCTGATGCATGGGGAAAACTTGTCTGTCCGCTGTGATTGTAAAAAAAAATCAAAAAGAAGTCACGAAAGGAGGCACCAGGCACCCTGTACCCTACTACACCCTGGCCCCCTGCTGCCTGTAGTGCAAAGAACTCTTTTGGAATCGCGGACCATTTGTTTCCTCTTGGAGGTGGCATGATCTTGTGTGGGCCGGGTCAGTTTAAAAGAGGTCAGGCCCAATAAAGCAGAGTGATGGACGAGGAGTTTGCACGGGGTGACGGAAAAAGGTACGAAGGTACCCCCGATGGGGCCTGGGACAACTGAAACCTGAGCCGACGTCCGACAAAGCGCCCTAAAGTCCGAAACCGCTCCATAAAGCAGGGCAGCCTGTCAGGCACACGCTCGCCGCCTCAACGCCTCTACTCTTCTCTGGCTTCACCGGCTCACCGCAGCTTTGACAACGGTCGCACTTCACTTTCCCGCTAAGGCACATGAAATCATCTTTCGAAGTGACAACTGGCACAGGTGTTTTTTTGAATTTTGGAAATTCCTGCTAAGGCGATCAAAAACAAATAAAAAGGTAGAATGGAATGCCCTTTCCATCCTAAACGTTGATCGGGCAGTTAAATTTTAACGGTCGGTAGGCAGGAGGCAGGGCGCCTTTGAGGTCCCCTGATCTCCACCGCTATTTGTCAGCTGCTGATTTTACGGCTTTTTTATTGGCTCGGCCAGATGTACAAATGTTTTATCGACGACTATTTCTTTAATTTGTTGCATGTCACGGCGTGATTTCGACCATCGTCATTTTATTGTTGTCACTTGGTATTTTTACGGTCTTCCAATATTATCTTGTCTATTATATAAGTTCTGTCCATAGGCACCTATGCGAAAGGTCCAGGAGGGCCAGTGCCTAGTGGGGGACTCCCGGGGAGGATTTGGTAGAATCACACCCGAAAGCCGAACTTTCCGCCAACCGAAGAAGGCAGGTACTCTTCAAAGTTGGCAGTAGAAAAACAGAGGGGAAAGTCAATCATTTCAAGAATTATCCATCGTGCTCCGCTGGTAGGACTACCAAATTCCAGCTCCCCACGCATCGAGTTAGTACACGACGAGGACCTACAGCCTGAATACTTGATATTTATGCTGAACATAATATCAAAGGTGAATGCCGATCAGAAAAACTTTGATAGGATCGAGATCGAGCCGTCGTTATCCGGCTCTTACTGTGCCTCTACAAAGACCAGTGGTTACGGGAATACACTTTTCGGCACGTAGCCGAACCGTAGTTCGGTTTGTACAAGTATAGAACCATTAAACGATCTCTATGATACATGACCAAGTGCCGTTAATGATTACAGGCGGCGTTAACGTCAAGGCAGCAATCCTTACTGGTCTAAATGATTTCCCATGTAAGTAGAGTTATACCGAGGCGTTTGGTATCATATTTCACTATCACCTGTCACTAAATCAACGGGACCAGGGAAATTGACCAAAACTGCCCCGGGAGTTGCCCCGGGCGCTTCCAGTCCCAACTAATTTTATAGAATAAGGTTATAAGAAGTTGATCAGAGGAACATTGAGATCCGGGTCACTAAGGTTCGATCCCGAGCCTATCCAAGCTTTTCGGATCAGCATTCACCTCTAATATGTTCAGCATATCTAGTGAAATACATATATCGAGGCTGTGGTGGTTCGGAACCCACCTAAAACTGTACACCCCCGTCGTGTAGTAACACAATGTTTGGTAGTGCTGCCAGCTGAGCACGATGGATAATTCTTGAAATAGTCCAGTTGCTGGGCTTGTCCCCCCTTCTGGTATATAGGTGGGTTTATAACTTCATGCCCAGACGCTGGTCGGAACTGAAGCAAGGCACCTGCCTTTAAACAATTTTTTAACAAGGTAGTTATGAAGATAATAATTATAATCTCGGGTGTGAGCGTACAAAGAATCAAGTGGCGGAGAAAATCAATATTAAACAGTGAAATTAAGATGTTGATCGATTCGACGCGCCTAAGCCTTCGTAATTATTGGATAGGTCGCGCCTACCTACCGGCACCCCACTTTATATATTACTTATCTAAAAACCTCAAGGTGGAAGCTTCATGGTCTGTACTGAGACTTTTCCCCTCAGCTAACTGACTGTATAGTTTTGGGATTCAGGTATCTGAATGTGAGATGAAGATATTTGGGAAGTCACGACATGTCAATCTTTTTCCTGTTGGATTTTCCATACATACAAGGAACACCTTAAACTGTAGGTCCCCATGCATCAAAGTCTGTCTAGGACGCTTGAGGGTAAGCACTCCCCATGGTGTTGTGTCGGTGCGGGAAAACTTCAGACGGGTTGTATCCTTCGGGCGTCAACATCCGAAGAAAGACATATAGCTAATAGCTGAGGGTTGGGGGGGACAAGCCCAGCAACTAGACCGTTTCAAGAACTATCCATTGTGCTCAGCTGGCAGCACTACCAAATACCAGCTCCCCAGCCATCGTGTAAACGATGGGGACCTACAGTTTTAGGTGGGTTCCGAACCACCACAGCCTCGATATACATTTCACTTGACATGCTGAACATATCAGAGGTGAATGCCGAGCAGAAAAACGTTTTGGTAGGATCGGGATCGAACCGGTGTGACCCGGCTCTCACTGCTCCTCAAAAGTCGACCATTTAGTCCACTGGGCTATCGAGGCTGTTAAGAAAGACATAAGTCCCAAGGAGAGCTTCCGTATTTCTTGAGGTGAAGGCACGGTGTCTCTTGGTACGTACGGCATGTACCTAACCCGTAAAGAATGCCGAATAAAAATATGATAAATATTGAGATGAGGCGCTAGCGTATAGTGTGGCGGCGGGACATAAAAAGCCGTTGAATGCGCCTTGAGGGACTGCGCCGACGAATAAAAACCTGCGAGCTAATCGAGAAGGCAAACATACGTCCCAACCTAAACCCACATAAGCAATATCACCATTCCCATCGACATGTCTGCCTGCCTGATCAACCTTGCCGCGGGCGGTGGCCAGCCACGTCCAGATCACTCCAAGCGGAAGAATCAAATGCAGTCCCAGAAGGGCCAAGGTGCAGTGGGATGCACGCTTCCATCTTTCGTGAGCTCAGTACACAAGGGGGTGGTTGGGTCACCTTCGTGGCTGGGCAGGTCGTACAAGACTCTCGCTTAAGTGCCACTACATTTGCGCTAAAACCGTATTGTGCACATAGGAAAACCTGGATCGGTGTATAAGTTTTGATTCCACACCAGTATACAGTGGAGCGTGTTAGATTTATCGAACGCACCGGCCTATAGGTCAAATCAGCCTGAAAAGTGCACTACTTCCGCATCGAACCATGCAGTACAAGTGTACCTACGCGGAGGGTAACATTCAAGTGAATGTAGTAGCCTGGCTTTTCTTGGGCTGTGCACACAGTATAGGTCTATTTGTTCCAAAACACTGGGTATTACCCTGTAGCGATTTAGTCATGTACTATTTAGGCACAATTAACGAGTGGCGTGAGTGTTAAGGAATGCGCATCCTGCTCGTCATAAGACAAAACACACTTGTCTACTACTACTAATTAAACACCAGACCCTATAGCCTGCACCTCTCGCGTACGGAAAATCGTAAACTGGGTCAGCACCGAAGCTAGGACCATACTCCTGGATTGCAGTCCCTAGAAAACGTTGACCTGATCAAAAATGACTTATCTCCAGAGCCACCTGCTACCACCCCAATTCCTCCCTGTTCCAAAAGTGGGGACCAGTTATTTACATTCAGTTCCCAGTTAAGTATACCTGGACAATTTGAGTGTGGACATGCAACAAACCTGTCTGTGTGCTGGAGTGACGCCTGCTCATGCGTCACAGCCGGAAAAACAAATTGGTTGTGCAAACACAAATGAAGCACAAAGTGTCTGTACCTATACCTGTAAGCTAAAGGCCCTGACCTGCCGCAACTTATAACAGTTTCCTTGGGATTTCCTAGGTTAGTTCCGGTTCAGGAAAATTCCCTTTGACCTCTTTAAGTCTTGGTTTCACTGCGAGCTGCGAGCTTTTTCCTATTGGTTGATAAACCTCTGTTTCTATAGGGGCAGACTTAGGCAGGGCAGATACTTATGATGAAACCAAGAGACAGATAGACAGGTCTGCGCTAAAGGTGGTTTCATCCTATGTGAAGAAAATTCCATGAAAAATTTGGAAACCTCTCAGCCCACGAAACCTCTTTTGAAACCTGCATATAACAAGGATCAGTGTGAAGTACAAAAAAAGGTCCCAAAAAAAAACTGTCACAGAACCATGAAAGGATAGCAGTTAGAAACCCTTTTCAGTATTCATCACCAAATGTTTTTGCCCCGTTTAGGTCAGTGACCCTTTTTTGGCACACGTCAAAATAACAGCTTTGGGAGCCGTCACTGTCACTGTCATGATTAGTCTTCTGTTGCTCTGTCTCTTGTTATTGTTTACTGTGCTCTCCTATCGCTCTATATTCTCGAGGGATTTCGGGCAATGTGTTCCACACACGTGCGTCCATTTTTGTCATGCCTTGGGAAAGAAATTAGCAACCACTATGGACTTGGGGTGTCAGTAAAAATGGGCTCTGGGATCCAATCCCGGGAGCAGCAATTTTCTATTGGTATAGCATGGTAGGTGGACATTCCTACTTATGTTCCCCTGGAGATCCTTCATTACCTGTAGGGGAGACGAGAAGCAAGCAAGCTATTTTCCTCAACTCAGGCATTGTGCGTGATAAAGGTTTGGTCACTATTTTCCACGGCCATTAGGTCTACATAGTAGGCAAAATATCTTCTTTTTTTTTAAGTTTTAAGTTTGTGGGACACTTAGAACGGAAAATTTCACTTACCCAAGAGCAGTCCAAAAATCCAAAATTAGCGACCATCCCAGCACAAAAAGCACCCCAACACTGTCACTCCCCACATGTAAACATCGCTCACAACGCGCACCAAATCAGCCAAGTAGGAGATTTTTTTAGAACTACACTAACTTATCGAATAGGTACTTTCGCAAGAATCAAAAATAGTTGAATCTGAGAAAGTAAAAACAGAAATTTCTACCAGTTTTTGCGAGTAGTATTGAAAGTAGGTATAGGTGCAGACTTGTGAGGTACCGAACTGTTCGGAGTGTGGCCACGCACTGACACACTGCAGGCCACTAGGCCTCCCTTCCTCTGCCACTGTACCTGACACGGAGCCTCCCTCTACCACTGTACCTGACACCAAGCCTCCCTCTACCACAGTACCTGACACCGAGATTCCCTCTGCCATTGTACCTGACACGGAGCCTCCCTCTACCACAGTACCTGACACCAAGCCTCCCTCTACCACAGTACCTGACACCGAGATTCCCTCTACCACTGTACCTGACACCAAGCCTCCCTCTACCACTGTACCTGACACGGAGCCTTCCTCTGCCATTGTACCTGACACGGAGCCTCCCTCTACCACAGTACCTGACACCGAGCTTCCCTCTACCACTGTACCTGACACGGAGCCTCCCTCTGCCATTGTACCTGACACGGAGCCTCCCTCTACAACGGTACCTGACACCGAGCTTCCCTCTACCACTGTACCTGACACGGAGCCTCCCTCTACCACTGTACCTGACACGGAGCCTCCCTCTGCCATTGTACCTGACACGGAGCCTTCCTTTACCACAATACCTGACACCGAGATCCCTCTACCACTGTACCTGACACGAAGCCTCCCTCTAACACTGTACCTGACACCAAGCCTCCTTCTGTCATTGTACCTGACACGGAGCCTCCCTCTACCACTGTACCTGACACGGAGCCTCCCTCTGCCATTGTACCTGACACCGAGCTTCCCTCTACCACTGTACCTGACACGGAGCCTCCCTCTACCACTGTACCTGACACGGAGCCTCCCTCTACCACTGTACCTGACACCAAGCCTCCCATTGTCACGTGACATCAATCCTCCTTGTACCTGACACCGAGCCTCCTCCTTCTAAAATTCAGGCACCACTGGGAGTCAAACTTATGAGACCTCCCTAGAAAACTCTCTATAGGAGTCTCTATAGAGTCGGCACATAGTTGATAGTCCGTGGTTGGTGGGCTATTGAAGCCCCGTGGAGAGGCCGTTATCGTAAAAAGCCTGAAACTGATGTGACACACTGTATCTACCATCAATTGGAGCCCTTACCTAGCCAGGTACCACCCTGTTAACTAGTCATCACCTACCAAATAGACCTGTTACTCAACCTGTTATAGCTTTCCGTTACCTACTTCGACTTTAGGTCTATTGAGAACTGATCGACAACATCTTTTTTTTTAATTTTTTTTAAAGCTACTACAGAATTTAACAACTTCCAGTCTGCTATGCAGCGAACAGCCCGGATAGCCCAGTTGTCTCAGTGGTTTTGTCATGAGAGCCGGGTCACACCGGTTCGATCCCCCTACTAATATTTGGTAGGTACGTCGGCTAGGAGTCTAGACCCTCTTTACGACTGATAATTTATCAGAGTATTAAAGGATCATGACGAAATTCGAGAACTTCTTTAAAAGCACCTTACTAGGATTAGCCTCCACCAAGCCACTGCACTGATATAAAAATCAAAATTAATCCGAAAAAATTTAAAAACAAAACTCGCGCAACGTTTGAGCTCAAAAAAAAACTAAAACTATCCGATACGCGCGACAAACCAAAACATACTAACCAAACTAACCAATTTAGACCAGCACTAACTAAAAGACATCAAAACACAACACAGCGTGCTGCATGCTCATGCTGAACTTATGGGGCATACATTTGTGATGGTTCTTGTGCAGCTTGGATGCTCAGAAAAAATGAGGCATACCCCTCCAGCTCCTGGAAGCTGCACCCCAGTCCCGTCGTCATTTGGAATAAGGATCTACTCAGGATCTACTCAGGATCTACTGGTGATGCATTTCTGCCATGAATTTCTTTTATTCTTCTCAGCGTTGGAGGATGCCTATAGATGTAACATAAGCATGTTCTAGGGATAAGAACATGGCAAATGCCCCAATTTTACTTTAGTATTCGCGATATCATTTTGCTTTCCTTAAAAAAATTAGGTAACACCATGTTAGCGTTTCCCAAACTGTTCAATTCAATGAAAAATAACCCCCCGGGGATATTGAAGAATCTGTCTCAATACGTCCCTGCAACACTACTAAGGCTATAAAAAAAAAGTTTTTAAAAATAATTCGCACCTTGCAATGGTGCATCTTGAGTAGCAGCATAGCCTTAAGCAGCAGGTAAATATGTGAGATGGGGGCGGGACTGCGCCGCCGTGTTCTCACCTTCACACCGTGTGTGTGAACGTCAAAATAATTACCCTGTAATACCCCCATGCCACCCTCTCGTAAGCTAAACATGGAAGGGATGCACTCTTGTCTCTATCACATTCGGATTTGGGATGAAAATTCATCTCTACTTCTGTATCTGTCAAATCAAGATTACATTGGAAATTGCAGAAATATGTCCAAGAAAAAAGTATGGCGCTTAGCAAAAATCTCGAACTTTTCGTTGCTACGTGTTTGCACAGTCACCATGGTGATGGGTCTCCTCAGTGTACCTAGTATCAAATGTATCAGTCGGTATAGCTGTATGTATTGTGTTTCTATGTACCCAAGTGGTCTATGTTGAATTCTATGTAGGTGGTTGGAGGGGTTTGATTGGAACTCCAAACAAGTGAAAACATAACAAGGCATCGATTAATGGCTCTTCAAAGGGGTAAATATAATATTACCTACACCTTTTTGGGAGAAAAAATCAAACCGAACATTATTAAAATCGCCCAGAGTGAAAACGATCCTTTTTTTGTGGTTCCACGGAAGATAGGTACAAGGTACAGATTAGGTTAGGTAGGCTAACACGCGTTATATCCCGCCACTATCTTTATGGTGAGGAGCTCTTATAGTTGGTCCAGCGGTTGTTGTAAATTCACATGGTAAGTGCCGTGTTACATTAGGTACTGACTAATATTCTCACTATTCGAGTGTTATTGCAGTACACCTACATCCCTATACAATTCTATTACTATTCCATCCTACTCAATTGTTTACATTCCGACATGAGAGTCGTTATTAGCCGGATAGGCAGCCCATTGCTCACTCAACGGTAGTAAAAATGATTCGGTTCATTTGAGGCAGGAGCCATTTCAATCATTCTTTCTTTTGCCGGGCTTTATGGAGCTTCTAATTCCAAGTCGGAAATGTATCGCCATATTTTTTTCTTCTTTCTTTTCTCACTATAAGATGAATTATTGTATGCCCCAGCCATCCAAGTCCGATCACTCCCGAAGAAACCCATCCCTTTGCAGTTTTTCCACTCCTTGGGAGAATTTATTCAACTCAATCCCTGATGTGGTTATCAAGCGTCTCAGACAGTCTTTCGTATGGGGACCGACAGTTTAAGGTGATCTCCGAACCACCAGGTATACGCACTGCTCCATTATCCACAACCGAAGAAAATTGGAAAATCTAGGAGGAAAATTTTCGACCCGCCAGGGTTCGAACTTGCAGGCTCCGTCCGTACCATTCAAACATCCGAGGGTAAGTAAAACAAACAAGAATGGCTGCAACTTTCCTTCCTTTTTCCTTCGAAACTGTGATTTCTGGAGCAGTTCCGGCCGGTATTAGGTACATTTCGTACCAGTAGTCTCACTTTTGACAATACCTATATTTTACAGAACCTGACCCCCTCCCGGACAAACTTCCTCCCCAGCCTCTGCAATACCCCATATTTCGAACCCGTACAACAAAATTGGTGCGATCCTCGTATCAAAAATCTTCAGAGAAATCAATATCGCCATCTCCCAGCTCCCAGTTTATCGACAACCTGGCCACCCCCGCTTTCCGAATCACCTTTCTGACACGCACCGTCCACCCCCAAAACTCTGGAACCGTCAATCCCAAATACATAAAATTGTCAACTACCTCCAGTTTCCCCCCCCCCCCCCCTTATAACAGAATACATCTATATCTATCTATATATTATATCTATCTATGTAGGTATATGTATAATTCACTTTCTTGTAAATACTCTAGGAGCCGTATTTTTGAAAAAAAAAAATTGTTTTGACTAAAAATATAAGGAACCAAAATCTCGGTCGAGTTCGTTAAAGGGGGAAATCGAACGAAGGGGGGCGAAATGGGGGGACTTTTTCGAAATCTAGTTTTTGGCCATAACTCCCTTAATATTGCAACTAATGAAATTTGGTTTTTTCCGTGGGTCATGTAAGGGTTAGGTCAGGTTAGGTTAGGTTAGGTTAGGTTAGTTAGGTTAGGTTAGGTTAGGTTAGGTTAGGTTAGTTAGGTTAGGTTAGGTTAGGTTAGGTTAGGTTGAGTGTGCCGGTGGCTCTCGTCGGCGTCGGACGTGCCTTGAGGTCCTCTCGTGCCCCGCGCGCGCTCCGTCGCTCTCCTTGCCCCCAGTTCCCTGTGTGATATTTCATTTTATTTTATTTTCTCTCTTGATTACTTGTTACCTGTGATAGGGTAAGGGTTTGTGTTCTTCCTAAATTGTTCAGTGCTTCTCTAATAATGGGTTGAAAGTGGTGATTTGTCCCTGTGTCCACTCCCGCCCCCCCCCCCCCCCCCCCCACGCCGTCATGGATACTCCTGCCGTCACCCTGATCGTCGGTTACGGATAAGTACCTGTTAAACTACCAGTCTGTTTGTTTTGTTTTGTTTGTGTTCGTAATTCCACCTCTTTTTCAGCTGTTCGTGTGTTCGTATTCTCATAATTTTGACGGTGTCTGTTTTTTTTTTCCCACCCACTCTCATGTAGTATTCATCCCCTATCGGTTGTCGGTACGTAGCGCTGGTACCGAGCCCACGTATAGCGGCCATTTTCCCATATCTGCATTGGATCGACAGACAGGCAGGGCTGCTAGGCTAGGGTAGGTTCCCGTTAGCCGGCCAGCCCCCGCATTCCGTTCCCGCGGTGTCAGTGCCGCATCCAGTCCGTATTCGTCTCTTGTAATATTTACCTAATATTATTCATCATTTCTATATTCAATTTTCTTCAATAGTTGATCCTCAGATGCTATAGATTCCCCCATTTACTCATACGTAGGTTCGTAACCTGCCATTCCTCTTATTCCTTATCTTATTATTTATTACTTCTCTTTCCAGTTTAGGGCACCCCATGCTGCTAGTGTTCTTGTGTTAGTGTTAGTACCTAGGTATACCTTTAGTTTGATTTAATTTTGTTTTCAGTTCATTATTCGTGGACGTGCTTGTGGAAGTGTTCTTGTGTAAGTGTACATTTCATTCTTCGTGTGAAGTGTCAGTACGTAGTGTACAGTGTAAGTACTTGCTACTCCAGTTTAGGGCACCCCCCCCCCCCCTTTGGACCATGCTGTGCAAGTGTTAGTATTAACTTGTATTGCCTTTTATTAGCTTTTATTAATTTTTAATTTAACTTCAATTTTAATTGGTTTCATTTGATTCATTTGATTGATTTAATTTGGTTTAATTAATTAATTAATTGAGTTAGTTTGATTAATTATTAATTAATATTACACTTTATTATTATCCATGTTAACTTTAAAATATACAATAAATATAACATAAATATAAAAACGATATATAAAATGAATAAAAATTATAAATATCAAAATAAATATATAAATATTTTCAGTTCAGTTCCTTATTCGTGGAAGTGCTTGTGGAAGTGTTCTTGTGTAAGTGTACATTTCATTCTTCGTGTGAAGTGTCAGTACGTAGTGTAAAGTGTAAGTACCTGCTACTCCAGTTTAGGGCACCCCCCCCCCCCCTTTGGACCATGCTGTGCAAGTGTTAGTATTAACTTGTATTGACTTTTATTAACTTTTATTAATTTTTTTTTTTTTTTTTTTTTTTTTTTTTTTTTTTTTTTTTTTTTAATTTAACTTCAATTTTTTCATTGGTTTAATTTGATTCATTTGATTGATTAAATTTAATTTAATTAATTAATTGATTAATTATTAATTAATATTAAACTTTATTATTATAAATATTCACTTTAAAATATAAAATAAATATAAATAAATATAAAAACAATATATAAAATAAATAAAAAAAATTATAAATATCAAAATACATATATAAATATTAAATTAAATTAATAATAATTTAATTTAATTTCATTTACTTTAATTTCATTTCAGTTCAATATTCGTGGCAGTGTTCGTTTTAGTGTACCTATTTAGTCCATCGGTACTGTCAGTGTTAATGTGTAAGTGACTTACGATGGCTCTCCTACGCCTCGTTCAGTCTGTGCGTGCAGTTCATGATCTTGCTTGCTCTAGTGGTACTTACAGGATCCGGAAGGACTTGCGTGCCCTTATTGAAGCCGCCTTTCGTCACGCTGTGGCAGTGGAAGCTTCTGGCATCGCACTTGAGGTACCCACGACTCCTCTGCCGCCCCCGAGAATTCGTTCCTCCGCTGCCGCCTCCCAGGAAGCTGCAGGTGCGCGTGATGTGGCTCCGAGTGCTCGTGCTGCAACTCCGCGTGCCCGTGCTGAGACGCCGAAGTCCCAGCGGTCCTCCATGCAGCGGCAAAGGAGTCTCTCAGAAGGCGATCACCTGTCCCCCACTCCGCTGAGCACCGTGCCCTCTTCTGTTGGGACGGCAGTGCCTGTACTGGCTGGCTCACCGGTGTCTCCCCCCCATCTCGGTTCCCCGCCCTCGCAGACTCTGGCTTCTTTAACGTCCTCTCCAGAGGTCCCCGTGATAGGCAAGGATCCCCCGGAGCCAGCTGAGGATGCTGGTGAGGGGAGCACAGCAAGTGGCTGGACCACCCAGAAGAAGCGCCGGCGGCAGCGACAGAAGAAGCCCATCTCCACGCCATCCACATTGGAAGAGCCGGTCCGGGCGCGGCGTCGGCCCCATGCTAATGGAGCGGTGGTGCTGACTGCTCCAGAGGGAGCCTCCTACGCGGACGCCCTTAAACGGGCACGTCAGGAGCTGGCTGGAGTGGATCATGGTGCGGAGATCTGCGCGGTTCGTCGGACTCGCCAGGGTGCCATGTTGGTGGAGGCTCGCGGGAACGTGGACCGCTTAACGGAAGAATTGGTGCGTGTGCTACCATCTTTCGTGGTTCGTCGTGCCTCTAGGGCGTGCCGTGTCCTGATATTGGACGTGGACGCTACAGCCGAGGAGGTGGACGTCGTGTCTGCTCTGTCGGCCCAGGGCATGGTAGGAGAGAAGATTAGACTCCGACGGTCTCACAATGGGTGTCTGACGGCGTCAGTGTCTCTGCGCCCACCTGACGCGGAAAAACTTCTCTCTGGTAAGTATGTTAACGTCGCCTGGAGCCGGTGCCGTGTGAGGGCTGCTGCGGGTCCAGGTCATGGCTGCTGCTTCCGATGCCTGCGCCCGGGTCACGTCGAGAAGCAGTGCTCCAGTGCCGCGGATTTCCGGGACGTCTGCCATAGATGTGGCCGAGTTGGGCACCGTGCCGGTGGTTGCCGGGCCCCTCCACAATGCCCACGATGTGCGCTGGATGGTGTCTCCGCGTCCCACGGCTTTGGTGAGGGCCGCTGTCGCCGTCAGCGTCCTGTCTAATTATGTCTGTTTTCCTCCAGGTCAACATCAACCACTGCCGCGGGGCCCAGGATCTCCTGTCTCACACCGCAGGGGAGCTGGGCGCCGCTGTGGTGTGTGTAAGTGAACCATACAACGTGCCGGATGCTGCTGGCTGGTTTTCTGATGTTTCAGGCCGTGCTGCCATCGGAATTCTTGCCAGAGCTTCCGTCAACCATGTGGAGAGGAGCCAAGGGTTTGTGTCTCTGCGCTGGAACGGGTTGTACGTCTACAGCTGCTACATTTCGCCGAATGCTAGTGCCCAGGCGTATGAGGTCTTTCTCGACGCTCTGCTGGCAAGTCTCCGTGCCCGACGTGGCTACCCTACCCTCGTGTGTGGCGACTTCAACGCGAAGTCTGCAGCGTGGAACTCGCCCGTCACCGACGCTAGAGGGCTCCTGCTGGAGGATATCATGGACCAGGCTGGGATGGTCGTGCTGAACTCCGGGACTGCTTTCACGTTCCGCCGTCGTGACTGCGGCTCCATCGTCGACCTCACGTGGGCCACGCCCGACGTGTCCCGTCGCACACTTGAGTGGAGAGTGCTCACGGACGAAGAAAGTGCCAGTGATCATGCCTACGTGACGTTTAAGATTGATCCTTGCAACTCTCAGCTGCCTGTTCTAGGTTCTCGGAAATTTGGCTGGGCAACAGATGGGCTGGTCGACGAGGATTTCTTCATTGCCACTCTGGAGGTGCTTGCCTTATCGCAGACACCCCGAGACGCCCTGCGTGCTGAAGAGGAGGCCACTGCCCGGGTTGCTCATGTTGCTGCAGCGTGCGATGCTACTTTCCGGCCACGGTTCACCGGCGGCCAGCGTCGACGCGCCGCTCATTGGTGGACGGCAGAAATTGCTACGCTGCGTCAGACCTGCATCCGTAAGCGGCGTGAAGCCTCCAGGCTTCAGGTAAGTAATTGCCCGGCGCCCGAACTGGATGCAGCCTTCGATGACCTGCGGGAGGCCCGCCGGACCCTCAGGCATGCCATAAGGGACAGTAAGAAGCGATGCTGGGGTGAACTCTGTGAGCTGGTTGATGATGAGCCATGGGGTAAGCCGTACAAACTGGTCATGAAGAAACTGCAGGGGACCGCTGCTACCACGTCCATGGAATCCGAGTTCCTGGATGCAACAGTGAGGACGCTGTTTCCTACGAAGCCTGCCCTTCCGGCTCAGGTAGGTACCCCGACTTTTCAGGTCGATGAGGTGGACCAGTGGGAGGTTGACGTCTGCTTCGGCAAAACAGGTAAGACAGCTCCTGGACCTGACGGCATCCCACAGAAGATTTGGCGGATCCTGCACCGGTGGGACCACGAGTTGCTCCCAGGGCTCTTCACGAAGTGTCTAGCATCTGGAGTCTTCCCCGTTCCATGGAAAAAGGCTCGTCTCGTCTTGCTACGGAAGAAGGGACGTACTGGCGTGGAGCCCTCGGCCTACAGACCCATTTGTCTGTTGGACACGGTAGGTAAGGTGTTGGAGCGGATCATCGCTCGTCGGATAGGCACTCATCTTGCGGAAATGGGGGACCTCTCCGACGCTCAGTATGGCTTCCGTCGCGGACGGTCTACTACCCAAGCCATCCAACTCTTGACAGAGAAGGTAAGTGCCGCGACTGCCGACGGTGACCTGACGATGGCTGTGAGTCTTGACGTGAGGAACGCCTTCAATACGGTAAGCTGGCCGGACATTTTGTCCGCGTTAAGGGATTTTCAGGTTCCGGATTACCTCCAGTGTATTCTTCGCAGCTACCTGGAGGACCGACAGTTGGAAGCCGAGTCTGCGGTGGAATGGATGCAGTGGAGGATGTCTTGCGGGGTTCCCCAAGGGTCGGTGCTGGGTCCTCTGCTGTGGAATCTCAGCTACGACAGTCTGCTTCGATCCCCTCTACCGGATCAGGTAAGTCTCATCTGCTATGCTGACGACGTGCTCGTTGTGACGAGAGGAAGCACCATCCCCCAGTTGGAGTACAGGACCAATGAGGCCCTTCGCCTGATCTCCACGTGGATGGGTGAGCATGGTCTGGACCTCGCAGCGGAGAAGACTGATGCGGTGCTTTTCCCTGGCCGTCGTCGGCGATTCCGGGCACCCCGTATCGTGGTGAACGGCGTGCAGGTCATCCCTTCGCCGTCAATGAAATACTTGGGAGTAATTGTTGATTGCAGGTTGACGTTCCGGCATCACTTCCAGTACGCTGGAAGCCGTGCCGACAAGGTGGCGTCCACTCTGGGCCGGCTCATGCCCAACCTTGGTGGCCCCAAAGAAAGCCGACGTCGCCTCCTGATGTCGGTGGTCAATTCCATCCTGGTCTATGCGTACCCAGTGTGGGCACACAAGCTGGTGGTGCAGCGTAACTTGGAGACGCTGACCCGAGCCCAACGGCGTGGGGCTCTACGCTGTGTGTCTGCGTACAGGACCGTCTCTGGCGTCGCGGTAAGTGTCCTTGCAGGTGTCCCTCCCATCGACCTCATTGTGCACGGGCTGCGAGAAGTGCGAACTCTCATGGAGGCAGGTCGCGACAGGAAAGCTGCCAAGGAGGCCGCTCTCGTGGGGACTCTCCGGTCTTGGCAACGCCGCTGGGAGCGACCGGAGCCCAAGAACCAGGGAGCCTGGACGAAGACACTTGTCCCCGACGTCAAGAAATGGGTTGAGCGGGATCGTAGCAAGATGCGGACCTGCTACCGGCTAACCCAGGTGCTGACGGGCCACGGGTGCTTCAACGCGTTCCTGCATCGGATTCGGCGAGTGGACGACCCCGCATGTGCCCACTGTGGTGCCTTCTCGGACACGGCCCTGCACACACTCCTGGAGTGTCCAGCGTGGGCCCGTGAGCGTGGAGTGCTGCTCACAGTGATTGGACAATTTGTGCCGGAGGATATCGTTGAGAAGATGCTGGCGGATGAGCAACGGTGGAATGCGGTGGTCTCCTTCTGTGAGGCGGTGATGCTGCAGAAGGAAGAGGCTGAACGGCTTCGGGAGCGCCAGCGTCGAGCCGTCGTCGCTGTACCACCGTAATCCCATTACCGTGCCCCATGCCCATCCCACCCCCACCCCCGGAATTATTGTGTGTCTTCACGAACTGTTTAGTCGTGTTGTGTGTTCGTAATTCTGTTGTTCACGAACTGTAAAGTCGTGTTTTGGTGTGCGTAAGGTGTTCACGAACTGTAAAGTCGTGTCAGTGTGTGAGGTTGGTATTAGGTGTTATAAGGCCTAATCCCCATACCGTGCCCCTTGCCCCTCCCTTTCCCCTCCCCCACTCCCCCCTGAATTGCTGTTGTCACGAAGTTGTGACTTGTGTGTCATCACGAACTGTAAAGTCGTGTTGAGGTGTGCGTAAGGTGTTCACGAACTGTAAAGTCGTGTTAGTGTATGGGTAATTGTGTTTCTTTTTCCTTACAGGTCTGGCCCCAGCGAAGCTGGCTTGTAGGGAACCCTCCGGGGACCTAACCTAATCTAACGTAGGTAGTTAGAAAACCCCGGAGGTGAGGTGTTGTTAGGGCATTGCCCAGGTATTCGTGCAAATGATCGTGCAAATGATCGTGAATGACCAAAGATGGCCTCAAGACGTAATGTCGGAAGACGGTTCCTTGGGGTCATCCTACAGGTAAGGTGTGAATGAAAAAAAAAAAAAAAAAAAAAAAAAAAAAGGTTAGGTTAGGTTAGTTAGGTTAGGTTAGTTAGGTTAGGTTAGGTTAGGTTACTTAGGTTAGGTTAGTTAGGTTAGGTTAGGTTAGGTTAGGTTAGTTAGGTTAGGTTAGGTTAGGTTAGTTAGGTTATGTTAGGTTAGGTTAGGTTACTTAGGTTAGGTTAGTTAGGTTAGGTTAGTTAGGTTAGGTTAGTTAGGTTAGGTTAGGTTAGGTTAGGTTAGGTTTTGTTAGTTATGTTAGGTTAGGTTGGTTAGGTTAGGTTAGGTTGTACTACCTACCACTTTTCTTTGCAACGTTTTTTGATCCCACCCTTTGTGGTTGAATAAGGGTAGAAAAACAGGGGTTGGCGAACAAAAAAATTCATAACTTGTGTCCTAGTTTTTTCTTTTTGTAATAAATTTGCCTCAATATTACTTTTCCTACAACCTTTGCTGAAAATGTTTTTTGTTCGACGCACCGTTTAGGCAGGGGGTGGGGGGTTGAATTTTCAAAACGTACTTATTTGGTAAGATATTGAGTTTATTCCTTTTGCTGTGAGTTTCTATTAATAATATCTACAATTTGTGTCTGGAAAAGTTTTTTGTAAAATCACTTTCATTTACTGTCGAAGGGGGGGGGGGGGGGGGGGAATTTCAAAACTGAATTCCTCCATTGTTTTTCGAGGGAATGCATCGAGATCAACTGAAAATCTTCTTAACCGTCTTCACACCGTCTTTCTAAATGATTTTAGTGGATGGAAGTAATCTTCGAAATCTATACCTACGCCTCTCGGGGCTGCCGAAATGAATTTTTTTTCCTGACCTACCGAAGAGTTGATGAGGTTGAGTCAAGGATTCCTTCGAAAGCTGAGCCTGAAAGCCTGAGAGCCGCCTACAACTGGTCAGAGATTTATTATTGTAATTGAGCTTTATTTTCAATCGTTTGGATGTTTATCGGTGCAATTGGGGGCTAATGACGGTCATTTGTCGGGCAGTCGCCAGGGGTTGCAAGAAGGACCATTCATTAGGCATAACGTACCTGTACGCTGTACCTCAGTCCGTACCCGTACGTCTGCCCGCTCTCTAATAACGTGGGTACCTATACAGAGGAATTAAATGCCTTACGGATACATGTGTCATGATGGCTTCCACCACGAATTACCGGATTCTTGTTTAATTCAACCACCTTTGAGGGGACCGAAGCCGAACATATCTTGAACCGCCCTAGAAGCGACAGGGCCTATAGGGATGCGCAGGGTGCAGGGTGGCACCTTTCCTGCCCACAAGGCAGTCATTTCGTCACTATCGCACCCTATGGAACTGTATGATACTGGTATATTATTATGTACAAGGTGGTGGTGCAATTACCGGTATCAATCGAGTTTCAAGTCAGAAGAAGAAGTGGTAGCGAGCTTGAGGTCAGAAGGAGAAGTGATAGCGAGCTTGAGGTCAGAAGAAGAAGTGGTAGCGAGCTTGAGGTCAGAAGGAGAAGTGATAGCGAGCTTGAGGACAGAAGAAGAAGTGGTAGCGAGCTTGAGGACAGAAGAAGAAGTGGTAGCGAGCTTGAGGTCAGAAGAAGAAGTGGTATAGCGAGCTTGAGGACAGAAGCTTGAAGGACAAGGTAGCTGTCATCAGGATCAGTGGCGCCACCACAGACCATCGCCATTTACCTTGTACATCAATCAGTAAATTAAGATTATGGCAATTATTTTTGAGTCAGTAGTTGCATTTTGTATTAGGAGACGAAAAGCATAAAAATAAAATGTTCCCGCCAAAATTCAAATCAAATTTTGTGATTCTTCACAGGGTGTCATGTCCTGTGGCTTAGGTCAATGCTTGGCCCCAATAGGACTGAGCAAACAAAAAGGACTCTCTCTTGATGGCGCCAACGGCTCAACACTCCCAAACAATATCATTTTAAACAAACACAAAACTCAGGTCCGGCAATGCAAACGACACGGCGTGGCCTCGCATCTCGCATAGCTAACTAACGAGGAATGCAAAATCTCACTTATTTACTTTGTTCTTCTAATGTAGTCATCTTCAACAAGGGCCAATATTGACTCAAGCCTGCTATGCTTTTTTTGTCCAGTATCAATTTTTTGAAAAAGGTGCGAGTCGTCACATTTTGAAGAGGGTACCACACCTTAAGGTTAGTAGAATTTTTGGCCGATATCTGTCCGTTTTTAATTGGGTTGCTCCTTTTCACTGAGTGCCTATAAGAGCAGCTATACCTATATACCCTCTGCCACCCACTAGGAGCCTTGATAGGACACTATGTTTAGCTTTCACTGAAGAACGAATTCCTTCGAAAAATAGAAATGGTGGTGCAATTACCGTACTAAATACAGTATGCCATAAAAA
Source organism: Mesopsocus fuscifrons (assembly GCA_950004255.1). Classification (NCBI taxonomy): domain Eukaryota; kingdom Metazoa; phylum Arthropoda; class Insecta; order Psocodea; family Mesopsocidae; genus Mesopsocus; species Mesopsocus fuscifrons. Next base: position 21,209,953 of record OX465377.1, read on the forward strand.
TCAGAAAACAAACTGTTGAAACTGTTGAAAGACTTACCAATAACAATATTGACACTTCTCTTTGATCAGAACTAGAAGGGCCCGGGGGGGGGGGGGGGGGGTAGAGAGTCAGCTCTGTATACATAAAGGGGGTGATTAGGTCACTATAACGCCCAACAGTCGAGTTTTGCCCCAGGCTGGGTAAAATCCCGATAAGGCAGGACTCGATCCAGGGTCCAGCTCAGTACCCTGCTTATATTCCCACGAGGATATCTGAGAAAGGACTGGCGCAACATATGGGAGGTTGGGTGGATTAGGTATGTACCTAGGTGTTGTACCTAATACATAGGGAAACCTCCTTACATTACATAGTACCGACATGGTCATTGTTGTGTTTTTAAATCCCTTATTATATTTCACTTTCAAACATGGACTATGTCAACTTTCGGTTTGTTCAACATAATATGCCCTCAAGCTCAGCATTTGACAGAGGCGCACTCAGGGGTTTCGGGCCCCCCAAAAAAAGGCTAGGTACCTATATGGGGAAGAGGTATTTCGGACCTCTAGATCCCCCCCCCCCCCCCAGACATAGAAAATTTTTAATTCTTCATCCTCTAGGTTCAGGGTATGCCGGGGGTAAGGGGGGTGCTGAGGTACTGGGGGCGAAGACAAGCCCCCCCCCCCCCCCCCCAATAAAATCCGAATGCGCCACTGAAGGTACACAAGTGTACAACAGACAGACATACAGAATCGCGAAGCTCGGCAGACCTTGATAGGTCAGGTTGACAGGCTCCCAGACGACTGGCGACTGGCAGATCAGATTCAGAATCAGACACTGCGAATAAAACCATAACGGCAGTCAAAGCGCTTGATATTTCGCGGTAGGTTAATCCATATGTCTGATTCAGAATGTTTATTATCAGATATTTAAATGTCTGAATCGTCGGCCCCTCGATACCAAGGGCCGTATCGAGAAATCCCTAAAAGTTGAGGCGACAAGGGAGAGGTGGTGGTTATTTACGTTCACCTGAACCAAAACAAAGCACTTTTTCTCATGTTAACATAGAAACTAACCTCCTTATTGCAATAGCAACGTGTAACGTACTTAGTCAATTCTTTTAAGAACATAAAGTAAGCAAAAATTCATTAAAGTGACTTTCGGCTACTTGACAGTGTTTGCACAACCAAACAGACTCCACAATTTGGATCAGTGGGTTTGTTGATGTTTGGTTGTGCAAACTCTGTGAAGTAACCAAAAGTCATTTTAATGAATTTTTGCTTACTTCATGTTCTGAAAAGTATTGGCTAAGTACATGACCAGTTTTTATCACAATAAGAATGCTAGTTTCTACGATAATATGAGAAAAACGTTATCATTTTGGTTGAGGTGAAATGTGCGCACGGGCCTGAGTGAGGGGAATCGTTCAGGTTTGTCATGAATGACCGCGACAAGTTTTTCTTCCAAGTTTTGAACATTTGGATGTAAATGCCGGAGTGACCACCTGCTAGGATGTAGGTAGCTGAGGAACATTACCAGTACCTGAGTGCCTGCTAATGTTGAGACCTACTCACTATAAGGTATCTATCTACCGGTCAATAGCAGAGCTCTTACAAATTGTTGCCTACTTTTTTGTCCCAATTTCGTATGAAGGGGCTATTGTGATAACAAGACGAAAAGTTTGGCAGGAATAGTTTTCCTCAGTAACTCCCTTGTTATGGAAGTTACCGTTACAAAAATCGGCAGACCGCCAAATTATAGGAGCCAACATGTCTATACAAAATTTCAGCGATGTCGGGGCAATCCTTAAAAAAAAAAAAAAAAATCGTACAAATTTGGACACCCGCAGGTGCCCCAATAAAGCGGCTTTCGCACGGTCGCACCACCCTAAAGCCCGTATTTCAGGTTGAAGACGGAGAGTTTTTAGTCGGTATATAATATTGCATGGTACCAGTAGGCAATTGGGATATTGGAACTTCCTCGCTGTTGACGGGGACATTTTATTTGTTGTGTGACATATAAAATGTATAACCTTGCATTTGATGTTATTTTTGGCGTAAGAAATATTTTCTGCTTTACGTAATGGCTTCAGACCTCACCTAACCTGGTTTCGGCCTACTCTTATTCGGCTTCGGCCGAATACCGGGCGCTCACCCCCATTAAAACAAAAATAGAACATCGTCGGTGCATACGCAAGTAGGTATGTAGAAGTGAGAGCGTGAGGGACACCGCACACTGTGGCTGTTGACTCAACACACACTACCTGGTACCTGTTATAGTGTTAGGTAGATATCCCCCGCATTTCCATCTGTTTATTTATTGTTTTAGTTTTTTCAACCACAATATCTTCCAGCCTGAATACGGAATGCAGTGGGAATGTGTTAAAATAACAATAGAAAGTAGGGTTGTGCATTGAAGCTTGATATTAACACTTTGTTTGGTTACCACTGCCCTCTTCTACCTTTCTGTTTACCACTACGAATTTTTGGCCGTTTTGTTGGCAGCCAAGGTAGATGAGAGCCGGTCACACCGGTTCGATCCTGATCCTGCCAAATTTTTTCTGGTCGATATTCACCTCTGATATGTTCAGCATGTCAAGTGAAATGTATATCGAGGCTGTGGTGGTTCGGAACCCACTTAAAACGTGTTGGTTCCATGTTAGGTACCTAGTGTTATAGCTAGGGATGTAAATATGCTGAAGAGTTGAGCTTTGACTTCATCTGTTTATTGTGCTAAATTGAAACAATAGTCCCGGACCGGTACGTCGTATAGGTACTAATAGAATGGTATGTGAGTACCTACGTCCTCATATACCTGCATCCATAATCACAACTATAGTAGTGACTAGACATAAATAATCATCTTGAGACACGTATTGCTTCCGGTATAAGATAACGTGTTATCAGTTGCAGTTAATCAAAACTAACGTTGATACATGGCCAGCCTTCAGTTAAAGACATAACCGGAGGGTGGAGAAGGTTATATTATACTTTTTACTTACGCTAAAATTATAAAAACTGGTAAAAAGTTATAAACAAAGACAAAGAAAATCCAAAAAGTAAAGTACTTCAGATTTTTAATGAGACTTTTTGAATTTTCGCCTGCAGAAACTTAGTTATGCTTGACATGTGCTTTACTGCGAAGGGAGCAGCATAACTCAGAAAATGTCGTTTCTATTTAGGTGAAAAAAATACTTGAAACTGTCACACCTCACACCGGTTCGATCCCGATCTTATCAAAGTTTTTCTAACCAGTATTCACCTTCTCTATGTTCAGCAGGTCGAGTAAAATTTATATCGAGCCTGCGGTGGCTTGGAAACCCACCTAAAACTGTAGGTCTCCAACTAATTCGGCACGCTCCCTGAGAAAAAGTACCGGTAGACCAAATACAGAATGACAACAATGCTAAGAATATAGACGACGAGTTGGAACACTGCTGTATCAGCTCCCTGGACAGTTGCTATGATTTTGTTATTCCACCGAAACACATTTTTACTCTCTTCTATAAGCAACTCCCTCTTGGTTTCATCTAATGCGTCAGCGATCTCATCCATCAGACGCTTCATCTCACGCTTAAGAGCGCCAATGTTTACCTGCCCAAAGTCTGTCACTGCTGAGCCCTCCACCTCTTGATTTCTCCTCAGCATCTTCGCCTTTATCTGCCTCTTTCGGGTTAAAATTTGTCCACCGGATAACAGCCCCATATATAAATGGTATACGTACGCCATGAGAAGGTCTGAGTCTTGCTTTTCTAACTTTTCCAGGTGCAGTAGGTAGTCCGCGACCTGTGGACGGACTGTGTAGCTTGTAGTCCAGTTTTCTCCGAGATAATGCTTCAGGTCAGCTTCAAACGCGCCAGTCCGCTCCATACCTTCCAGCAGAAGCCTCCCCAGCAAATCCTTCTTGTGTCTCTTCATTGCTTCCTCCAGAAATCGGAAAATTTCGTAGAATATGAGGAGGCCTTCTGCCCACACGGCGTTGCTGCTTGAGAATGCTAGAACCATACAACAGCCGCCATGTACAAGAGATAGCTTTAACGGGTTATTGCTTTTTGAAATACCTAGAGCCAGGCACGGGGAAACTAATGAAAAGTGGCACTTACCGAGCATGAGCTTCGCATTGACCATTGCATCACTCTCTGCATGGATTGCCCGGGTTGCTTCCCTCATTCGCTTCGTGAAGCTAGACGGACCATCCACTTCTTCACCCATATTCAAACTAAGACTCCACTCAGTCCTTCAGATAACTAGAGATTAACAGAAATCCTTCGTCACAGCTGAAGGACAGACGAGAATGTAAACATAAACAAAATTCGAACCGGTTGTCGGAAAAGTCGCAACCAGACAAAATTTTTCTGTCGCCGTTCTGCAAATTTTGGCGCCAATAATTTTTAAACCTTTTCAATTTTTTTTGTTAGAATTCTTTGGTTGGATTATGGAAGTGTGTGGAAAATATAAGTTAGTTTAATTTCGATTTGCGGAAAAGTAGAGTGGTGGGGAATCTAGGTCAGCCACAGATTTGAGGTCTAATCTCGAAGGAGATTAATATGGAAGCCCTGAAGGAACAATCCTTTTTTGATCCAGTTACGACTCGGATTATAGAGATTTGTTTTTCTTTGCTGTTGGGGTATTTATAACGAGCGATGTAGTCGCCTCGAACCGCAGTCGACCCAGATGGAGCATCCAGCTAGCGTCTGGTTCAACACTTCCCCCATCGCCTTACCCAGGTCAGTAACAATCAACCCCTATACAGGCATGCTTTACCCCTGGGTCAGTAACTAGTCTAGTACAGCAGTCTAGGAGTTCCAACATCAGCGGCGCGAGATTTTTCCTCTTATAGATTATCTATTTTAGTTCCTGGTAGTTCGGAGCCTGCCTTAAACTGTAGGTCCCCACCATATTATATTGTCTGTCTGGACTTTTTGGTAGGCAACTAAATCCTTTCGGGACTACCTACTCCCCATGGCTATAGAACACACACAGGTTATTGAGTTTAACAGATTCTCCCAGGGAGTGATGATGGCCATGCTGTGGAAAAACCGCAGAGGGATCACCCCCTGACCAGCTCTACCGCCCTCTGTACTTCCTTCTATAATACTTACCTGGCCTTGTCTTTTTGTTCAGGCAGGGGGGTGTGGACGGGAGGAGTATAGTATGGAACGTCCCTCAAGAGGACCTGCCTCATATACCTGAGCACTGGTTCAGCCAGCCTGCCCCCCATCCCCTCAACAACTACCTGCTGGGTTTCCTCTACATCATGTTCTTCATAGTGGCGCTCACCGGCAATGGTCTCGTCATATGGATCTTCTCCACGTAAGTCACTGAAAAAGGATCTGACTAGCGAGGCAAATTTTCTGGTGAAGGAATTCGTTCTCCAGAGAAAGCAGTCATTTGTTTCTTGTTGGAACAGCACATTATGTTTAGCTGCAGCCACGGCCATTGGCGGTCGTGCAATTACCAGAGTTATCCAGTTCCGTAGAACCACAATGTCTTATTATTTTTCAGGGCCAAAAGTCTGCGGACACCATCTAACATGTTCGTAGTGACTCTAGCGATCTTAGACTTCATGATGATGGCCAAGGCACCGATCATGATCTTCAACTCCCTGAACCTGGGCTTCGCGAGCGGTCACATGTGGTGCCAGGTGTTCGCGTTTGTGGGCTCTGTCACCGGCATTGGGGCTGCTGCCACCAACGTATGCATCGCATACGATCGCTACAGGTATCCAACCTCTCGCACTTATACAAGCTATCCAAAGGTACCGGAATGCTAATCATCAAAAAATCTGGAGAACTGTACCAGGTCTCAACCTGGGTGGTAGGACGAGCCTAGGGTTGGAATTTTTGATCAGGTACAGATCACATGAGAAAGAGTGAACAAATAGCGAATGTATGTTGGGTTTTAAGGAGTTTTGCAGCTCGTACATTCTGATTTGGCAGGACCATTGCGCACCCCATGGACGGGAAGATGTCGCGGGGCAAAGCCATGGTTATGGTGCTGCTGATCTGGGCGTACGCCCTCCCCTGGGCTATCCTCCCCCTGCTGGAGATCTGGGGGAGGTTCGTGCCGGAAGGTTACCTCACGACTTGCTCCTTCGACTACCTCTCCGATGCCCCGGAAAACCAGGCGTTTGTAGGCACGCTGTTCCTCTTCAGCTACATCTTCCCTATGAGCCTCATCATCTTCTTCTACTCACAGATTGTCAGCCATGTCTGCAACCACGAGAAAGCACTCCGAGAGCAGGTCAGCACATACATCGATTGTGATTTTAAGCAGGTGCTCCAACCATCTGTTCATCAGCAAAACATCCCCTAATTTCGCTCCTCACTGTATTTTGCAGGCAAAGAAAATGAATGTGGAGTCACTACGCAGCAACCAAGGTCAGCAGACCCAGACTGCTGAGATCCGCATCGCAAAAGCTGCCATCACCATCTGCTCGCTCTTCGTCGCATCATGGACACCGTACGCCGTGGTGGCCCTCATCGGTTCCTTCGGTAACCGAGCTCTCATCACGCCCGGTCTGGCCATGATACCTGCCTGCACCTGCAAAGCTGTCGCTTGCCTTGATCCCTATGTGTACGCCATCAGTCATCCCCGCTACAGGTACGTCCAGGGAAGTCAGGAACATACCACGAAGTCAGGGCCGGAGAGGCGAATGCCGCGGAGCCCCAGTAACTAAAAAATACATCTCCGATAAACCTCAGTGTGTGGGCACTTTCGTGTGTTCAAATCCGTTGCGGTGTAGGCCTGCAAAGGTTTAAAAGGATTCTGGTTTTGTACAGGGCGGAACTGGAGAAACGCATGCCGTGGCTGGCAGGCTGCGTACGTGAACCCCCTGAGACGGCGTCTGCTACCACGGAGGCCACTGCTGCCACGACGTGAATTCCAATCTCCATACACCGATCAGAACGGAGGCCACAGCTGCCGTAAATCTGCGTCTCCATGCACCAATCAGAACGAAGGTCATAGCTACCAAGTGAATCAGAACCTGCATACACCAATCGGAAAACAGCCAAATCACTCTCAAGTCTCCTCATTGGTTGAGCCCATCGCCATTTGCTAAAGTGTCGAACCAAAGACACAACAGTAACAATTTTACCTCATACACTCGACTGATTACTTGATGCCGACCGCAATGGAAAAGGACAACGAATTTTATTGTAATTGTTTCAATAAAATGCACTGAAAGAAAAATATTTTGTTTGTTACTGATTTTGTGTATTGTTTATCCTATGGTATACTGTAATTAGTACGGTAATTGCACCACCATTTCTATCTTTCGAAGGAAAATTCTTCTCCAGTGAAAGCCAAAGATAGTGTCCTATTCGCAGTCTTTGGTTTTTCGTTCAAATAGCACACTACGTTTAGCTTTTGGAGCAGCGGTCGTGCAATTGCCAGTGTTATCCACTTCCGTAGGATATCCTATTCGCTCTTCAGAGACCTAACCTCGCAGGAGTGCGTCTGGGCGTGGACGGCTCAGCCATCCCCGGCGTGAGGATCTCCTTCTTGCGCTGCCCCGCCGCCTCCTTCTTCTCCGCCTCCTCCTTCCTGGCCTGCATCTCCTGCTGCGCCACCTTCATCTGTCCCTCCATCTCCTGCAGATGCTCCAGCGCTTGCTTCCTCTTGGCACGACCCGATCGGCCCGTCTCTTTCACAGAGAAGAACATCGGCCCCAACTCGGCCAGCCAGTGCCCATCCACTGCCGTCACACACTGCATGTACTCCTGCACAAACCAAATGTTCGGTAAATCAAGCAGAAGGAAGAGAAAATTTGTACCAGATTTCTACAATAAGCATGGCTTCTTTGTAGATTTGACATGCACACCAACTCTACAATTACATAAGCATAAATCTGCAGACGTAGAGAAATAAGGCTCGTCATCATTATAAAAGACACATCACTAGCCCAACAGTATCAAGCATCAGTAGAACAGTGGGGGTGGATTAGTTCAGTGGCAGGGCACTAAGCTATGAACCAAGAGGAGCCAGGATCTAGTCCCGGCTCGTAGAAATTTTTTCCTGGTGGATTTTGCTTGACCTACCCAGCCCTGATGCGCTTCTTGCCTTCACAGGCTCGGATTCTGACGAAATGTTCTTACCTTGGCGGTCATGATGAGTTCGTGGTACACCACATAGTCGGGGGTGTAACCCATTCCGAAGAGGGCAGACGTGGGATGCAGGTGACACGGCATTCCCGTCCTACAGTTCACGTATTCTCCAATGCCTTTCAGCCGTGCCGCTTGGTGGAAATATGCTGAACAGATGCACTTCCGGACTATGTCCCAGTCCGTCCCTGCCGACACTACCTGTATACAACAAATAGATAGGTATTTAAGTGGCAAAAGCTACAATTTTGGGTAACAAGGTGAACAAAATCACTCGATAGTAAAATCACAACTCCCCCAGTTAATTTCAGACGTTAAAAAAGACATATTACATTTGTATATCAGAAGATTTAAATATCCAGTAGTGTCCTAAAAAAATGCAGGAATGCGTGGATGCCCCTAATTTCTGGTTATTGTATATATGACCTTACCTTGATTTTCTGCTGTATGAGAATATCCTTGAGCTGCTGACGAACCTCCCGAACTTTGCGCATGGCTTTGGCGTGAATAAAATGCTCGTTACACCAGTTGCTGGAGTAGTTGTTACTCTTCCATTGATTATAAACGTTTAGGAACGTCAAATGATCCGACTCAGGCACCTAATTCAAAAAGTAAACATAGAACTCAATTCAGTTACAGAATTTAGTTCAGTTTATCTAAACGACGTTATTCATGGAGGCAGAACTGTGCTGAGTAAAATAAAATAATTGCCCTGTGTAGTGGATAAATGTACAAAAGTACCGACAGGAATTTTTTTTTGACTTGCCTGGAATTTCTCCCGGACGGCGTCGGCTTCCTCTTCACGGCCTTTAGGCCTGTAGAATATACTAGGTACAGACAGCATGGACACGATGATGAGAATGTCAGCAGTGCACTTCATTCTGTCAGCGACAATCAGCATCTGACATTGAGGCGGGTCTAGCGGGAACTCTGCCATCTGCCGACCCAGTGGTGTCAGCGTACCTGCGCAGAAAACATAATGACAATGTCAGCAGTACATTTCATGTGTCAGCGGAAATCAGCATGGTTCTTTTGATAAAATTAATTCGGAAGAAAAACATTTTCCTTCCTCTCCCAACAAATTGTGTACAGCCTCCCTACATCTCCTTACCTGTGTGATCAAGAGCCCCCAGTATCCACAGCTGGTACAGGGAGTTGAGGATATTGTCCTGGGGCGGCGGGTCCATGAAGTGGAACTGGAGGAGATCCTGGACGCCAAGGGACTTGAGCAGCAGCACCGTATTGGCCAGGTTGGTGCGCTGAATCTCAGGTACAGTGCTGACTAGTAGTTCCTCCTTATACTGACGCGCTGTATACAGACGGTAACACTGCCCAGGCCCTGTCCGTCCAGCTCGTCCTGATCTCTGGTTGGCGTTCGCCTGACTTACTGGGTACACCTTAAGAAACATATAAACATAGTGAACGTTAAGGGTTGAAAGACATAAATTGATATTCCCTACTTAAGATGTCATTATGTACACTGAGTTTCTTGCGTGGTACTGAATTTGGGGAATTTGTATAGCCGCGATAAAGAACTTCTAAGCGGGTTTCGAGAACCCTAAATTTGTTCACTTCGGATAGATGTAGCGGGTTGAAAATTTTGATTTCCGGTTTCATAGCTGAGACAGTAGAGTAGCTGTGTTCTTGTCAGACTTGTCAGACAGATATATCAATATCTTTTGTTGGTGGTTCCTACAGTGAGATATGCAGCAGAAGATGCGGAGCTTGGCAGAAGCAGCCAAAGCTTACGCCACTTTCGGTATTTTCACCTCCTATACCAACCACTTTAGAGTGTAATAACTTTTTATTTAGTGGTAAGAATCTAAAATGCGATAATGCAGAAACTAAGTCAGCCATCAGACTATACTACATAATCCAATTATTTCCTGAGGCACTGATTTTGTACAACTGACGCCCTCATCAAATTTCCCTGGCCCAGCGTGAATGTCTGACCTGCAAAGCGTCCATGCCAATCCTCGGGTTGTAGACCTTGAGCTTGCAGTAGCCTGCATCCACCACAAAGATGATTCCATCAACAGTAAGGGATGTCTCTGCGATGTTTGTCGCAACGATGCACTTCCGCAGCCCCTCCGCAGCCTTCTGGAAGATCTTCGCCTGCAGATCTGACGGCAGCTGTGAGTAGATGGGCAAAATAGACAGCTGCGGGGCGTTATCTATCTCTCCCAGGCGCTCCGCTAACACCTCGCAAGTCACCTGCCATACAAAATACTGTGATGGTATTGCCATGCAATATTACGGTTTAGGCGAAATTTAAGTCTTTCCAGCCAAAGGAAGAAACGAGAAATATTTTAATCTTATGATCGCCTGAAATGCAAAGCCTTAAACAGCTACCAACCTCAATATCCTCTTGACCCGGCATGAAGATGAGAATATCTCCGGAGTGGGGTTGCAAATGGATCTGCAGGGCTTGCTTCACCGCGGCGTCGACATAATCCTCCACTGGATTTTTACTGAACAAGATCTCGACAGGGAATGTTCGCCCAGGGATCGTATAGCTGGGAAAAATGACAAAAGCTGTTAATGAAGAAACATCTCTTTAGAAAACGTGTAACCAGACAACAACAACAAAAAAACAAATGAACAAAATGTTCCTATGCAGGGAATATTCCCTATATAGACATCGTGTATGCCCAAGCCTGGAATGGAGGGGCGGGAACGGCGCGGCGGGTATCCACAAACAACTGCCATCCCTCCCAAACCATACTGATGTGATGTGAACTCACCAGAACAGCCTTCCTAGATGTGGCCAGCTGACTCGATAAATGATTACCTTGGAACATTGCCGAAGAACGTCGAGAACTTGCCGGCGTCCATGGTGGCAGACGTGACGATGAGCTTGAGATCTGTCCTGCGGGCCACGATCTCACGCAGCAGCCCAAACAAAACGTCAGTGCTGAGTGAGCGCTCGTGCGCTTCGTCCATAATGACTGCACTGTAGTTATCCAGGTCAGGCTCGCGGAGGGATTCTCGCAGTAAAATCCCGTCCGTCATGTATTTGATCACAGTTTTCTGCAACAGAGAGATATGTAAGGTGGATTTCACAGTTGCTAAACGTCGCTCTCTCTTTTAGATCACTGTGACCCCTTCTTCTTCTTCTTCAGTCTACTTCTTGTTCTGAACGAAAAATAACTTTGGAAACACTGGGTGTCGTTACTTTCATCCAAGAGTGTGGTTGACTATAAAACAGGTGAATACTAACCTCTGACGTGCAGTCCTCAAAACGAATAGCGTATCCAATCTCCTGCCCCAGCTCGGTACCCATCTCGTCAGACACCCGCTTAGCTACGGACATGGCGGCGACACGGCGGGGCTGCGTACAACCTATCAACCCGTGCTTACTGTAGCCCTCCTCGTGCAGGTACTGAGTCAGCTGTGTTGTTTTACCACTCCCCGTCTCCCCTGAACACCAAAAAACATTATAATTAATAAATAGTAATTATTATGGCCTCTGTCGATCAAATCAGTCCGAAATTAACCAGCTATGTTGCGATTTACGATCTAATAATTGCACCTATCTTTCAAAGGAATTCCTTCTCCAGTGAAAGCTAAATATAGTGTCCTATTCGCAGTCATTGTTCGAATAGCACTGTGAACTATGTTTAGCTTTTAGAACAGCCACGTCATACTCGTACCGCAAACGACCATTAACTTTTAGCAAGTGATGACAACAAATGTCTGACTGGAGCAGTAGGACTCACCAATAATTACCACTACGTTATTATCCCTGATAACGTTGAGGAGTTCTTGTCGCACTGCAAACACAGGCAGGTAGCGCCTCTGCTCGGTGATGGTCCGCTTGCGAGCGAACTCACTGCTCGCCTCGCTCGACTGCAGCTTCATGTGCTCAGCAAACCTGTGGTCCGTCTTGTAGTCCGTCTCGTCCTTCACCACGTCCTGCTTCGTGTCCGCCTCGTCCGTTTTCTGCACGCCCAGGATGTTCCCGATGGCGGTGCCCGCAAGCTGCCAGTGCTTCGCCTGTGCCTTGCGACGCTCCTTCTGCTCACGGTACGCCCGCACAAGTGCGGAGCCCTTCCGCGCTACTAGAGCCATGTCTGACGTTGGGTCCTAAAATTAGGGAAAACTTACATAATTACGGATTTTGCAGACGTTGAGAAATACTCCCTAACGAATAATATACACTTTCTCTGTGATGTTTTTCTTACCTTGACTGGTATAACGGGCTCAGGCTGCTTTGTGAATACAATACGACCATCGAGGAAGGGTGGAACGATGTTATGGACGAGGAGATGGACGCGGGCCTCGCTCTCCTCGTCCAAGTCCACATCCGCGTCCAGGGCGTGAACCACGCCGCTGGTTAGCATGCGGTTCCTCTCCCACAGCTCGTTGTCTTTGTTGATCTGCCTCTGCTGAGCTGACATTCGCTTTTTCTTCCGTGCTTCCAGCTGTTCCTCCTACGGAAACGAAGCTAACGGTTATCTAGGGTTAGTAGAGCGGTTGGAACGGACACAGGACGGATAATCAGGTCTGCGATAAAGTTGGTTTTCTCATCATTTGTTTACTTTTTCCTGTACCTTTTTCTGTGCACACTCCCCTGTGTTTAATCCCCCCCCCTTACCTTCTTCTGTGCGTACTCCTCCGAGACATTCGCAAACGGGTTGGTCTCCTCATTGTAGCCCTCGTCCATGTTGTACCACTCGCGGTCCAGGCGCCGCTGTTCCAGCTCCCACTCCGCACGGTCTTCTTCCAAGTTCCACCGCTCTGCGTTTCCTGAAGAAATAGTAAAATATGATTTACCTTTGTAATATGGCTTCTACAGTTCACCGAAGACTTAAGTAGTATGTAAGTGATGCGTCCTGAACGGCCACTCAGTCGAGTTGGCATCCCCGGACGTATCATTAGTGGAGAGGGATGGCAGCTTTTGATCCGCCACCCCTTAGTTACTATGACAAGCTGAGAGTACGACCGAATCATATACAATAGGTGGGATAATTTTTTGGATTTTTGAATTACCTGTTCCAGGAGTAGCCCCAGTTTTCCTTCTATCATTGGCCCAAGCATTGAACTTATACGCAGGGGTAGCTCTAGGGGTGTCATCATATCGTCTGCTTCTGTACGACCTTTCAGACCTCTCCCTCGACTCCCCCCGAGGGGTGGGATAGTCCCAGGCTGATCGCTTGTAATCCCCACCAGGCTCATCCTCATCCTCCCAGGTAGATCGGGATACAGGGTTGCGCATCTGGTAGTAAGGGGTGGGTGGGGCGTCGTCGAACCGAGGGGTGGCGGAGCGCCGGTCTGAGTGGCGTGACCTAGACCGCCCATCCCGATCTTCACGGCTAGACTTGCGTCCCTTGTCTCTCTGTTTGCCGTCTTTGGTGGAGGCGAACACTCCACGGTCTTTATATTTGTCATACCTAGTGATAAAAGAAGCACAGTTCTTTTAGTAGTCGGTACAAACGACAATATTCTTTTAAGGAGTATAGACTAAAGGTAGACAACCAAAATAAGTCATCAGATAAGTTCAAATTATTTGAAAAAATAGCTTCAATGACATCTTGTGTGATCGTTGTGTTACCATTGAATGATGCCATTTACCACAAAATACATTTACTTACATTACGTTCGATCGTTCACGTCAAAACTTTCCAGCGAGTTGTGTGCAACTTTTGTGAGAGATTTTATAATACAGGCGGGCACTAGAAATAGTTTGAAAAGATTTCTTTTAGACACTACATGAACGTTGCAGGGATGGAATTTCATTCGTTTAGGAAGGTACGGGAAAATTTTTACCTCTCTCGGGCACGTTTTTGCGCTTCGTAAGACACTCCCCCGGTGTGTGTTGGGGTCTCATTCGAGGTGGTCCGATAATGTTTCGACGGTTTACTCTCGTCGTCGTGTTTACGTTTCCCGCTCTCCTCTTTCTCTTTACGTCGTACAGCCGCGAGTTTGTCAAGGCCAAACAAAGAAACTTGCTGTGGAACTTTAAAAGTGTCTTCACTATCTTTCGGAGCCTTCTCTTTAATAAATAAACCTCCCTTCTGAGGCTCACTTCCCTCTAAAACAAATACGTTGGAATCTTTCGAGTCCATTTTATTTATTTACAAATCAGTGCGCGGCCATTTTGATATTTTGAATTTTGCGACACGTTCTATCATAGAGTCAGAAAATGTAATTTAACACTTTTTTAAAATTATCATAAATTATTTATATTTTAAAAATATGGTGAATAAAATATATTACTATTTTATAACTCAATATTTAATATTATTGGTGAATTTTAAATAAATTGAATGTCGTAAGTTTGCAAGAAGTGTCGCTGTTTAGTATCTCGTTGACCAAAGTGTAAAATGGCTGGTTTTGTCTTTGCGGGTGGTTTGTTGTATTTTAATTTTAGCATTAATTAATAAAGGCATCGAAAGTGTCATTCCCATCGTGAACATGAAAGAATCCAGTTGACGTATCTGCTTAATGTGAGTGCCATGGGTGCAAAGTCGAGTACACAGGCCGGGGAGAGCACTAGCCCGAGAGCGAGAACCTTTTCGACCAGCAGCAGCTCGGAGGTAGTCAGTGGCCCCACTTTTAACTTTTTGCGTGGCATTCCCCATGCTGTTGTGTCTGGTGACCGGCAGCGCGCCCGGTCCCTCTCCAGCGTCCCTGACACATCCGCCCATGACAACATAGGCGGTGCGAGCGGGGCGCGAACCTACGACATCTCAGAGTCTCCCGAGACGGATAGTGGTTCCGAGGATCATAACGTGTTGGAGGGGGCCCTGCCTGCCAACATTAGCCTTGGACGAGTCTACGCTGCTCACTCTCTACCCTCTCATATTTGGACTATAAACGGTAAGGACAGACCTAGAGCATGAGTGTAGGTAGGTACCTACTGGGGGGCTTAGCCAAACCAAGAAAAACATTACTGTATCCCCATACAGATGGGAAAGTATGACCAAAGCATTTCAAATCCTTTATTTCCTTTAAGTGGGAAGATTCCATGTTTCCGCTAGAAATGTCTTAGCATGCCTCCCAATGGGCTTTGAAATTCTTTCTTTCAAAAATAGAAAAATATGAAAAAGGCTGGAAATTAATGGTTGTGTTGCCTGTTGATGAGTCGTATGATTAGCAGAAAGCCTCAACAACTACGGCGCCACTAGGTGACGCACAAATTAGGACCCTTGAGCTTTCTTTGTTTTTCTAGTAAACAAGGGAACCCGCTATTATTGCTCAATAGCATTGAGATAGCGTCAGAAGGGTGGCTAGCTCAAAGTCCAATTTAGCTGGTAGTAAAGTTTAGGGATATATTGCGCATGTAGGTATTTAGCTTATGATCAACCACAACAACATAGGGCCTATACTTTTAGGTGGGATATAAATTTTTTCACTTGGCATGCCAGAGATGAAGGCCGATCAGATAAACTTCGGTAGGGTCGGGTTGTGACCTGACTCAGTATTCCTCAAAGACAACTGTCCTAACCACTTGGCTGTCGAGACTGTTTTCTGAAGGGTAGACTTGGCGTGTATGTGTTATGCGTTGTAGTATCGCGTTCTGATAACTAAGTGTATATTGATAACAGGCAGGCCTCTTCCCTTTGTCTGATAACAACCTCTGAACTTTGGAGTTGAACCGAAATATTGTGTTTGGATGTTTGATAATATACTGGCTATTTCCTGGAGATGTACTGTACCGTCCCCACTGTCCCCAGCCACCAGAATCCGTATGGTGATCATCATAGCTGATCACTCCCGAAAAAAACCAATCCCTCTGCAGTTTTTCCACACCATGACCATCATCAGTCCCTGGGAGAATTTATTCAGCTCAATCCCTGGTGTGTTTCTATAGCCTATAGTTCCCGAGAGCAACTAGTTTGTCTAGCAGATGTTGATGGGGTACAAACCGAATAGGAAAAAGCTCCTGTCACCAGTCCGATATTCAAGCATGGTGCTCCCCTTGGAGCTGTAACCACCTGAGAGATCTGTATGGGAACTTGTGTACTTTACTTTTGCGACAGCCGTCAGGAAGTGGATAAGAAGATGGAGTAGGCTACCTACAGAACCCACCCAAGTGCGGGATCAGTGAGTGATCTTTTGGCCTTGCCCCTCAAAATAATGACATATGTAACTCAGTTGCGGCGGCAAAAGAACCACAGGCTTCACCTTCGGCACGACAGGGACCTACAGTTTTAAGTGAACAGCCATAGCCTAGTCAAATGTTGAACATCTCACAGCTGAATGCCGATCAGAAAAACCTTCGATAGGATTCAACCGATGTGTTTCTATAAATACAACCGTCTAGCTACCTGATTTAAGAGGGAACTCGTAACTTTGTGGTATTTTCTGCAATCCATGTTTAGTTAAACGTTAGTGGACCCAGCATCGCCTCAACCAGAGTTAGTATTAGGAGCCACCACCGAAAAACTGTCAAAAATAACTTAGTCAAAACCCACGAAAAAGTAATAATAAATCCTAAGCGCTTTCGACCTTTCGACTTCGGGCCGGCTAACACCCAAGTAGGTTTATCTGTCTCTTTCCTTTCTTGTACCCCTCTGATGATGACAGTCTAGGTCGAAAGCGCTTAGGATTTATTATTACTTTTTCGTGGGTTTTGACTAAGTTATTTTTGACAGTTTTTCGGTGGTGGTTCCTAATACTAACTCTGGTTGAGGCGGTGCTGGGTCCACTAACGTTTAACTAAACATGGAGTCTAGCTACCTATACATGCAGCGTTCAGCTATCGAGGTAGCACCTAAGGAAATATGGCCCCTTGGGTGAGTTCCAAGCTATTAGATAGTTTATTTCTCAAGATAATGTTAAGATATGTAGGTAGGTGTATTTCCATTGCAGATGAGGTGTAAGGGAGTAGGAAGTGTCCCTACTGTGTGCCACTGCATAAATACCTCTACTATCTACGTACAACTTCGATAGCCGAGTGGTCTAGGTTATGAGAGCCGGGTTACTAAGGTTCAATCCCGATCCTGTCAAAGTTTTTCTCAACCGCAAGCATGTCACCTGAAACGTCTATCGAGGCTGTGGTGGTTCGGAATTCAGCTGTTGCACTGAGTGTATTTGTTTGTTATTCTAGTGCTGCACTGGGTATAGATGATTCTCGTTCTGTTGTTAGTGTGTGGCGTGCTGCGTTAATTAGGCTAGGCCTGACCCCGTCACCTCACCAATTGAGGAATACAGTCATGTTTTTCCCTGCTAGACTAGACCATTTTCTCTTTGTAGCATGGATGCCACACCAAATATTCATTTGGCTTCGGCCAACTATCAGTTAATTTAATTAGCATCTGTGTCTTTGTTCAGTAAAAATTCATCTAGAATATAATATACAATGACGTGTACAAATTTGCCTAGTTCTCGAGGTAGTGATTTCTATTTTGGTCTGATTGGATTGAATGTATACGTGGATTGACGGAAAGCTGGGAAACTAGAGCAAGCTTTCATCTGCATGATGGATATTGTCATGATAATAATTAGTGGTGAAGTAAGCGGCGCTGTGTCGCTGTACTTGGCTTGTGCGGCGGCGGTGTGCTTTGCAGATTTCCATTTTAATATTGCGACCCCCCTCTCCACCCCACTCCCTCTTTGGTTTTAATCACCCCCCACCTTTTAGTTTTGTAGTTTCTCGGTAACATGGATTGCAAGGTGGGAAAGTTATATTGCAGTCATCGTGAAAAAAGTTAAAAATTATATTTTTTGTCGCCCGTGACAGTGGGGGTCCCCTGAGATGAAGATACTGTCCGTATATCTACGTAGTTTTCTATCTGTCTACATATACGTTTACCTATCCATCTGACTTTATCCTTCCCTAAAAAGATTCCGTAGTTTGTTACGGCAGTGATATTAAGCTACAGAATGGCTCTATCTCTATCAGAATTTTATTACCAGTGCTAGTTGGCGATGCAAAAACTCCTGGTGGCAGAGGTTTTGAACCTTATTCACAGTTTCGGTTTCGGTTCAGTCGGTTAGCTACAAAATTCTTATTTCAGAATGGGCACTAAGTATTGCGCCAAAATCTGAAAAAACACTAATGAATCGTTGCAGCTATGGCTACTTTTGTCCTTAGTGCGAGAAAGACAGTGAAGAGCACTGTCAACTTCTTTACATGTTTGTCTACGGATAGGACCTGATTTGAAATTTATTTTCGTGGTTTTTGTCTCACCTATCGGGTTAGTCGATTCTTCCCCAGCCGGTAGAGGCCGGACAATATCCACCAGAAAAAAAATTTCACCAAATTGGGACTAGATCCTTGGTGTTGTTGCGTCGTCGTGGCTCAGTGCCCCCCCCCCCCCCCCCCCTTAGGCCATGGCGTATGGAATAGGCCCCAGTCACGTGGGCCAGTCGTTCTGTGACGTCAGCTGTCTCTGTCTGTATCCAATGGCAATCCCCGATGCCCCCTCAAATAACACAGCAGTCAGCAGTCAGATCCCGGCGGGAAACGTCGCGTGCGAGTACCGGTCTTTTTATTGGACTGCACTGAAAAATGGGCCCACCGGTGCAACTCCCCTAGTGCAGTTAACCCCCCTAGCATTGGCCTTACCCCAATGCACCCTGACCCAGTGCAGTGCCTTTGTTATTGGGGGAAGTAGTATGTAGTGTGATGTGCAGACAGTGCTATGGGCATAATCATAGGATCCTGTGTGCCAGAAGAACACGAGTCTTTGGAAGGCCTCAGCAGCAGACCCCCCGGCTCAAGGGGCCTTATTTACGGTGGGTTCTGTAGGACCACTAGCAAGAGGCTCTGGGCCTGACTTGTCAATCCTGTGAGGCTCTGGGCCCACCCAGCCCTAATAGGTACCTGCTGGGGGGAAACTCGACTTTCGGGCTCGATTCTGCCCAAATCACCCCCTTGCCCTGCCCAAACCACCCCCTTGCCCTGCCCAAATCACCCCCTTGTGTCCAGAGGTCCAGGGCTAAAGCTTCCTAAACAGAGAAATCTTGTTCTTCCAACCAAAACTGAATCCTGAATTTTGCACTGACTCACTACCAACAGACATGGTATATTGTATTTAGTAATGGTACCACCATTTCTATCTTTCGAAGGAGTTCAGTCTACAGTGAAAGCTAAACATCGTGCCCTATCCGCAGTCATTTGTTTCCTCGTTCGAATAGTACACTGTGTTTAGCTTTTAGAGTAGCCATGGCCATTGGTGGTCGTGCAGTTACCAGTGCTATCCGTACCAACAGCAAAGCAGGTCCTAATGCACCTTGCATGGCTGTTATTGTTGGTAACAACAAACGAGAACCGTTCTTCATTACGGCAGTTGGTAATTATTTTGACCGAGGCCTTGAATGTAAGTAGAGTGTAATAATCATGTTTTGTGCAGAAATCGATGGGGCTGGGCATTTAATCGTGCGGTTTGATGAAGGTGCGTGGTGCCGTGCTTTGCGACAATAACACTACCCCTGTATTTCCCTTCAATAACACTACCCCTACTTACACCTTTAATACCCCCTACCCTTCAGTACCACTCACCCCTTTATTCTTACTCTCGAATGGAAAAAAATTACCATCCCCCCTTACTGACGATATATCCATTCAATAGCACTACCCTTACGTTCTGAAACCTTAACTACCCCCTGAAGATAAGGTGGGAGCTTAATCTGCGTCTGCACTATGCGGGGTATAGCTCCTCAAGGTAAACAGAGTTATAATCATGGTGATTTGAAATCGCCGCAAATGGAGCTGTATTGTGATTTTTCTAAGTACAGCAGTCCCTCTGTAATGACCGTCAAGGGGTCATGTCAGTTGGCTCGCTATAGAGAGAGGTTTTGTCAAGGGACCTTGTCGTTGGCTCGTTATATAGAGTGACAGCTGTATATTAGGTACATGGAAATGACGCAGACTGCAGACGTTCGTGATGAATACCCCCCCCCCCCTCCTCGCCCCCTTCCGCCCTCTCACCAACACCCCCCGATACCAGAGGGGTGGCTGTGTTTAGCTTTAGAGAGAGGGGGGTCACTAACCTTCCATCCCGAACCTATCACAGTTTTTCTGATCAACGTTGTACTGCCAAATTCTGCCAAATTCTGCATACGTACATATTTTTGTCAGGGGGCCGCAAATAAAGGCTAATACCCCTGTGGGTTGTTGAGGGCGCTACCCTGGCTAGCTCTCTTCAGGGTGTAGGTGTTCCAGACTAATTTGAGCAAGGCTCGGCTAGGTGTCCTAATCACGAAAAAGACGGTATTTCATTATTAAGTACTATTAAACATCACTCAAAATTTACACGGTCAGGGAGGCTCAAAGGTTCACAATAAAAATGAGTGCACTCCTATAACATGTTTAAAAGAAAGGGGGGGGGGGGGGGGACAAATCCTTCTTGGGCGCCACTGGGTCTTCTTAATCCTGTTGGTCCTGGCCCAGACGAACCGCAGGTACGAATTATGCTCTCTTCAAATATTAAGTAGAAATTAGAAAGAACTTGCCCGGACGTAGGTGACTGTTGCTGTTGCTGTTGCTGTTGTTGCTAAGGCTGCGGGGTGGGCTCTCCTACGTCGGAGACCCAAGGGGTGGCTCCTACCCCATCCTCATGTCTATTTCTTTTCTTCCCAAACACACTTCACTGTCTCTCTCCATCATTACACTCCTGTCCATATTACTCTATTTCATACATTCACACACCTATCCACCACCTTGCTCCACCACAAACTTCCACGAACTTCCGAACCGTCCACTCCAAAGTATAACGAACGACTCCCCTAACCGTCCTCTCCAAAGTATCTCCTCTGCCCAAAACTGTAAAACCCAAAATTACCCCCTTCTATATTTATCATATGACACCCCCTATTTACTTATTCCTTAGCTGCCTGAGTGGGCCAAGGCCGATCCCACGAAAACATGTCACCCATTTGTCAACTCTCTCTAAAAGCCGCCAACCAAAAAAACTATTTACTTAAGAACTGCCTCTGGCTGTTCTCAAACCCAAAGTAACGGTACAGCCGTTACAATTTCAATAAACCCAAATAAAAATAAGAGAGATTTGACCCAGAGAACTCAGTGAAAACAACTAAAACCCAAATTAATTTAAAAAAAAACTCAGAACCCAAAGAACACAATACTATACAAAAAGTTAGACCACCACCTTTTGTTAGTCATCTCTATCTACAAACAACTCCATATTGTCCATCCTCAGGTCAGGTCTAGCCCCAAATTCTGGCTTAAAACACCTGAAACTTCCTCGTCCAGCTTGCCAAATCTGGGCTTCCTTCGGCCCTGCATCTCTTCTTGACTCGTTCGGTCTTCCAATCGGCTCCCCAAATTCTGGACCCGTTACAGGAATCTCCTCACAACCACTACAGCCATGCTTAAATCTTGCGATGTCCCGCGCCATCATCGGCCAATAAAAATTCAATGCGATGGCTCGATGAGTCTTCGCAACACCCAAATGTTCTCCTGAGTCCCCAACTTCGTGACTGTCTTCCAGAATTTTTCTTCTCACTGGCGTAGGTACAACCACCTTGTACTCCTTCGGCTTTCCTCTCTCACCAACCTTCTTGTACAACAGCGCACCTTCAACCCGAAACTGCGGGTATGCCTTAGGCTGCTTCTTCACCTTCTCTGTCAAATCCAGATACCATGCATCTCGCGCATCTTCGAAATTCTTGACAGTAGCGTTATCTAAAATATACATAGGTATACTATTTACAGTTGTCCTCTCCTCTTTCTTGTTCTCTTGACTCTTTTCTTCCTTCTTCGGCTTTTTGCCCTTCTCTTTCTTCCCAGTTTCCTTTCTCTGAGAGAACTTGGAACGTCCTATGTCCGACTCGTTCCCTTTTGTGACGGCATCAGATTTCTGTAGGTTTACAGTAGTCGTCCTTCGCTGATCCCTCACGATTAACTTTGCGTTGGCGAAATCAACCATTACACCCATGTCCTTCATGGTATTCACACCAAAGTACCATTTTTGGGCCAGATTTTTTATAACAAAAATATCCCCACTCCACTTGCAGTGTCCTAGACCAATGCCAACCGACGCAATTCCCACTATATCCAAGTGCGATCGGTTCGCCGCATATCCAGAATATTCCAATGGCCGGATCTGGATTCCTAGTTTCTGCAGATCACTCACCATACTGGAATCGCAACACGTATTTGTGCACCCAGAATCTACTAGTGCCGCAAATTTACAACCATTAACATTAATATTTACAAAGAATTTTTCTCCTCTACCAGAATCCGCTTCTGGTGTCACCACTTGCTCCAGTTCCGGTGCACCATTCCTCCTTACTTCCCTCTGAGGCTCCTCCTTCCTCTGATTCCTAGGACACCAGCGTGACCCATGACCTACTTGTCCACATGTGTAACATCTGTAAGGGCCCTGATTCCGTCCCTGCTCCTGTCTTCCATCTCTTTTTTGCGTTGGTCCATTTTCTATCTCGTGGATCCGTGGTCGGCCATGAGGAGGCTCCCTTCTTCTCTCTTCATGCTGCCGTCCCCTGTAGTGTCGCTTCTCTTCCTCTACAGCCTCGTCTGCCACCTTGGCCAGTGCCTCTAACTCATCTAAGGTATTGTACGCTCCCTGAATTCCCACCATCTTTTTATATTCAAAATTCATGTTAAACCTAATCGTCTTTAGCAGCTGCTCCGCTGACAGCTTCTCCTCTAAATTCGAGTTCAATTCTCTCAAATCAGAAATAAAATCTAGCAGTGACTCGTCCATTCTTTGTTTTCTACTCTGAATCTCACACAGTAGTCGGTACTGATAGTCCTGTGTCATAAATCGGTTCAGTAATCCTTCCTTGAACCTCTTCCACGATTTGAGCTCTTCTCTCCTCCCCTCGTACCATTTCTCAGCCTTCCCCCAAAGTAATTCTGCCACCAACTTCACTGCCTCTGGTCCCTTCTCCTTCGTAGACTCTAAAACGTCTTCTACCTTCCTCAAAAACTTCGGTAAATTTTCTCCTTCCTCCCCTGAAAATCTCAGCTTCAGCTCTCCCAACCTCTTCCTTGTCCTCGTTTCCGCCTTCTCCGTTCTCCCCGCTACCAACTCCTTCATCATGGCTAAAAGAGCCGCCTGCGTATTTACTCCGGACGATAATCCCTCGTCATCTCCCGAGCTACTCGGCCCATTCTTCCTTGGAGCCATTTCAACAAAAATCCAAAAAAATCCGAACCAAAAAAAACTCTACGAACTCTTTACTCCTTCTCCGAAACTCAACTTCTCCACAGAATACAAGAACTCCAACCGAAATCACCAACAAAAAAAACTGTCTCTTATCAACTCGAAAACTCCTCGAAAGCACAAAAAATCACTAAAATTTCAAATCCAAATCCTGGGTCCCCGTCCTAAAGATACCCACACCCACAGTAGTACAGCAGCAACAAACAAACCAAAAAAAAACCATGAAATCAAAAAAACTAAAACCTACCACACCCCTACCGTCACCAGGCATGCACAAAAACCACAAATTCACTCACGCTTCCATGCACACACACACTGAGCCGGTAGAAATGGACATGGTAAAATTAAACAAAGAACCGAACCTAACAAAAAAAGTCACCGAACCGTCGCGCACCTTACAAGACAAAAGCTAAGAGAAAAATCCTACCTGACACCAAGCCGAGCTGCATAAAAAAATTTAACCCAAATCAAAATCCAAATTTCCACTTTCTTCTCGCAATAACACCAAAAATCAAATGAATCCAAATTCCACCAAAATTTACTCAAAAATTACTCAAATTACACACCACTGAAAAAAACTCAAATTAAACTGTCGAAGCCAAATCAAAAAAATTCTAAAATTTACGCAAACGTCAATGAAAAAAATTACTCAAAAAGTTACTCAAATTTTTACTCAAATTAACTGTCGTGCCCCACGTTGGGCGCCAAAATTGTACTGCCAAATTCTGCATACGTACATATTTTTGTCAGGGGGCCGCAAATAAAGGCTAATACCCCTGTGGGTTGTTGAGGGCGCTACCCTGGCTAGCTCTCTTCAGGGTGTAGGTGTTCCAGACTAATTTGAGCAAGGCTCGGCTAGGTGTCCTAATCACGAAAAAGACGGTATTTCATTATTAAGTACTATTAAACATCACTCAAAATTTACACGGTCAGGGAGGCTCAAAGGTTCACAATAAAAATGAGTGCACTCCTATAACATGTTTAAAAGAAAGGGGGGGGGGGGGGGGACAAATCCTTCTTGGGCGCCACTGGGTCTTCTTAATCCTGTTGGTCCTGGCCCAGACGAACCGCAGGTACGAATTATGCTCTCTTCAAATATTAAGTAGAAATTAGAAAGAACTTGCCCGGACGTAGGTGACTGTTGCTGTTGCTGTTGCTGTTGTTGCTAAGGCTGCGGGGTGGGCTCTCCTACGTCGGAGACCCAAGGGGTGGCTCCTACCCCATCCTCATGTCTATTTCTTTTCTTCCCAAACACACTTCACTGTCTCTCTCCATCATTACACTCCTGTCCATATTACTCTATTTCATACATTCACACACCTATCCACCACCTTGCTCCACCACAAACTTCCACGAACTTCCGAACCGTCCACTCCAAAGTATAACGAACGACTCCCCTAACCGTCCTCTCCAAAGTATCTCCTCTGCCCAAAACTGTAAAACCCAAAATTACCCCCTTCTATATTTATCATATGACACCCCCTATTTACTTATTCCTTAGCTGCCTGAGTGGGCCAAGGCCGATCCCACGAAAACATGTCACCCATTTGTCAACTCTCTCTAAAAGCCGCCAACCAAAAAAACTATTTACTTAAGAACTGCCTCTGGCTGTTCTCAAACCCAAAGTAACGGTACAGCCGTTACAACGTTCACCTCTGATATGTTCGACAGCTGAAGGGAAATGTATATAACGAGGCTGTGGTGGTTCTGAACGCCCCTAAAACGTGTTACAGTATGTAATATGAATGCTAATGAAATAATATTATGTAGATTAAATACATGTACACCCACTATGTAATTACATAATCACGGTTTTGCAGGCGTAGTGAAAGACGTGTACACCCACTTTCAAATTACATAATCATGATTCTTGCAGGCGCTTTCAAATACGCGCTTAACTCACTACTTTCCGTTCAAGTAATTGTGGCTTCTGGCTTCTTAGTGCGGGAAAGTCAAGAGCAACCATTGTCGTACCCTTTACTTTGAGTGAAACTGTTTTGTCAGTGCTTTCATGAATGGCATGCAGTGATCTAGGTAGTATAAATGCACCACCAGCTGAAGGCAAGCTTGAAGTGTTCTTGTACGGAGAGTGCCCATTATGTGCCCCGCCCTGAGTTGTTGTTGTTTCCGTGTTGTGCGGGGGTTGGGGGGGGGGGGGGGGGGTTAGACAGCAGTTAGCGAGTTTGAATGATTTAGCGTTAGTGGGATCGATGTTATTGCTTCCCCCCATCATTTTATTCAGCAGTTCCTGAAACCCCGCTACACAGTTCCCTTTGTTTACGTTTTTTATGTCCATTTTTTGAGGAAACTGTTGTCATGACTGAGAGCTGGGTCACACCGGTTCGATCCCGATCCTATCCATTTTTTTTTCTCATCGGCATTCACCTCTGATATGCTCAGCATCTCAAGTGAAATGTAAATGTGGTAGTTTGGAATCTGCCTAAAACTGTAAGTCCCCATCGTGTACCAACAATATGGTGGGTTCCTCCACCTCTCTCTACACTATTCTCCATGTTTCGCTTGGTTTCAGGTATAAAATGCCCGATCTGCGCGAAATTTCTTCTGCCGGACGACATAGAATGCCACCTTGTAATGTGCCTGACCAAACCGCGTCTCTCCTACAACGGTACGTCTCTAGTTGTCCAAATATTAGACTGGATAGGTAGTGGAGCAGGTACGCTGTTGGATCGAATTTTTGGAGCGTGTGAAAAAGTGTCTGGAAGAATCCTGTGCCTATTTCAGCACTATTTGGCCGACCCCCAATCCTGTTTGTTTATGTTTTTCCGACCATTTTTTTTTCTAGTAAACTGCGGAATAGTTAAATGTTCTGAATTATAATATGTCTTTTTAACGGCCAAAATTAACAGGCTGTGTGGTGATTTTGGTGTCGGTTAATTTCGGACAAATTTTTTGTTGAAAAAAGTCACTCGATCGTAAAATCACAACATAGCCAGAAGTATAAAATTTTCCCAAAAAAAATGTAAACAAATAGCAAATGTATATTCCCTATTAAACGTTAGTGAAACAAATCGTGTGTTGAAAACTGTAAAATGTCGCATTATTTTGTTGGCAATGTTTGTTGCTGCTATTCACTGCAGCTGCTCAACTTTCCTAATGGCATCATTCCAAGTAAAACTATTGCATACTTTCTGAAACTAGCTCGGGACAAAAAATTTGACTTACAAACTGTCAAAACTCATTCGGTGTTAAATCCTAACTCGGCAACTACTTGTTTTACGTTTTTTCCCACCATTTTTCGAGGACACTGTTGGATATTTAAATGGTCTGAAATATAATAAGATGTGTTTTTAACAGCAGAAATTAACTGGCTACGTTGTGATTCTACGATCGAATGATTTTTGTCCAAATAAAAATTTGTCCAAAATTACTCGATCATAAAATCACAACATAAGTACCCAGTTAACTTCGGACGTTAAAAAAACTTCACTGGCTGGGGGAAAACTGGACTATTGGCTGTGATACTGACCAAATCACCCCCTTGTGTATAAGCTCACTACGCCCTGACCTTTCTCGTGCAGTAGTGCTAAGGAGTTTTTTTCGATGATGGTGATGATGATGATGATTTTGCAGAGGACGTGCTGGGGGAGGACAAGGGGGAGTGTGTGATTTGTCTGGAAGAGCTGACGCAAGGTGACACGATAGCCAGGCTACCCTGCCTCTGTATATACCACAAAGGGTAAGTCATTTGCTAAATTTCTCCCTGGAGACAACAGTAGTTTACCGATCACCATGAAATTGGGTAGAAGTGTTCTCTGAGAGATGCTTCAGAGTCAGTGTGAACCGTTTTTGGATTGCTTGAAAAATAAGACAGTTATTAATAAAAATGCAAAAAAAAATCTACTGCTTATCTATTTTGAAAAGTCTTACAGCCCATCGGGGTTCGAACCCAGGACCTCAGTCATGCGGGTCTGGTGACCACGGTGAGAGACATCCCTTATTGATCTGAAATATAATATTATTTTTATTGCAGCTGCATAGATAAATGGTTCGAAGTGAACCGTAGCTGCCCTGAGCACCCTGGGGATTAGCAGCCGTTCCTCCCTGCAAGCAGTCACCATGCTATCTGCCATGCTATTCGCCGCAGCTGTTCCTCTGCGATATGGGAGTAACCGTCAAGTCAGATATTTTGACATTTTTGGATAACTTGATTTAGTTCTTGGCAGCTCCGTGTTTTACCTTTTATTTTACGATTCTGACGATTTCACTGACTTAGTTGATATGTTGCCATAGAACCGTGATTTTTTTTAGGACACTGTTGTATATTTAAATGTTGTGGAATATAGCATATTATGTCTTTGTAGATAGATATAATACATTTCAGAACATTGAAATGTCAACAGTGCCCTCAAAAAATGGTCGGAAAAAACGTAAACAGATAGCAAATGTATATTCCATCTGAACTACTCATGGGAGAGAACTTTTTCTCATATTATCATAGAAACTAACCTCCTTATTGAAATAAAAATTCTCACTACCGCTGGATAACCAAATATCAAGAGACAGACTCGATATTTTGTCTCAGTGCGTTGGTTGCCGCTTGGTTATTCAAACACTGAGAAGTAACCAATAGTCATTTTAATTAATTTTCGTTTTCTATACGTACTTAAAAGGATTGAGTAAGGATTGACTGTGTTTTTATGCCAATGCGGAGGTTAGTTTCTATGATAATGTGCGAATTCGTATTTGGTTTTGGAGAACAAAATTAATTACCTACCTACTTTATTGCATGGCAAATGGTCGAAATTTTTTTCTTCTAGAATATAATATGTCATTAAAAAGTAAAAAAAAAACTATGTATTATATTACAGAAGAAAAACTTTCGGTGGAAACTTGATGTGGTGTTGACGGGTACCCCACACACGTGTATGTACCCCCCCCCCCCCCCCTTTACACGTGTACATAGGTGGCTAATGCTGCGGCTGCTAAGTGATATCATAGATTTTTAAACGGGTTAAGAGATTTGGAAAGTCACCGACATAGGGAAAACAGTCTTTTGTTCCTCCTCTCACTACCAAAGAAAATACTGAAAATTTCCCTTGTGACATTTGTTGAATGTCAAAGGATTTGCAATGTTTTTATTTCAATAAGGAGGCTAGTTTGTATGATTATATGAGAAAAAGTGCTTTGTTTTGGTTCAAGTAAACATAAATGTTAATTGGGTAACTGCTGTCACAGTCAATTTTCAGTTTTTGAATTGGTAGTCAGCAAGGGTGGCTTCTCTGTTTCGGCGACCAGTAAGACGGAATATCCATTTGCTGTTTGTTTAAATTTTTTGAAGACACTGTTGGATATTTAAATGTTCTGTTTATAGTCAAAAATTAACCGATCTTAAAATACTGCTTATTTCAGAAATATCCAGTAGTTTTCTCATAAAGTGCGCAGAAAAAACTTAAACAAATAGCAAATGTATGTTCAATCTGAAGTGTTGCGGGCCATCCGAGAAGGGACATTCTCTATCACGCGGAAACATAGGAAAAGTTAGGATTTCGTAAAAAAAAAACCCCAATTTGTGATTTCCCCATCTTGTTGGCTTCACTTGGTGGATGAAGTTAGTTTTGTAAGTTTTGTACAAGTTGTCTAGGACTCTAGTATGTATAACGTAGAGACTAGACTCGTGCAATAGCTATCTTCTATTTAGATATCCCTTGATTGCGTGTCGAATTTATTGTATGGCAATTTGTATGGCATGTGTCCCAAATCGTATATCTAGTAGTTTCTCATAATAAGGGTGGATTTCACCAGTTGCTAAAGTTCACTATAGCGTTATCCTTCGGTGCTTTTCACCATCCTGCCGATAGCGCCCTTATCATAACGTTAGCTAGTGGACTTTTAACGGCAACATAAAGTTATCGGTATATTGTTGACTAACTTTAACTGGACATTAAGGAACTGTTGAGAGCCATCCTCATGCTGTCTATTTTAATGAAAATTTGATACGAAGAATGTCACTGACAGAAAGTCGACCAAAAAAAAAAAAATTGTCATGTCTGTAATATAAATCACAAAAATCGGTACAGTTATTAATAGACAAGATATCTCTATTAGAAAGGAAGAACGAAAGGAATTTGTGGAAAATTTAGCTCTGATATGTTTTTTCTCTATCCCTACACCACTGTGAGAAAGAGTAGTGCGACACTTGTATCTTTTATTGAAGACGGAAGTATACACTGTGACGTCATGACGTTGAACGTTTATTTCTTTAAAGACGAATGTAGACAATTATTTGTTTTTCAGTCAACATAACTTGAAAATGCAAGTGGTCCTATGACGTCACTGGGTAGACTAACCTCTTAAAGCCTTGTTAATTGTCTTACGTTATGTTTAGTGCCATCATAGATTTTATTGGGACTGGCATCCTACATGGTACCAAGCGTTTTCTATTTCTTCCACAAGTAAATACTATCGAAACTCGATTGATCCGGTAACTGCACCACCATCTTGTCGCAACTATCGATCGATACTATCGAATGCTTACTCTATGGTGCCGTCTCATCTTATAGGGGGTTTGTATATTGAACAAGTGAATGTGGCCCTGGACTAATGGTGGTGCGCATATCAGTATCTATCGAGACATCGTAGTAAATACATAATGTAATATTTTACTGCAGTTGTCGAGCTTACTTCTGTCTTGATGAGAATGATGAAAATATTCTATGACTTGTTATTTGTAAATATTTGTTTCGATTGTTTTTATTAACCAGTACCATTTTGTTTTATTATATAATGTCAACCAGGTAGACCGCTATTTCTAACACTGGCTGTTTGTCTAAATATTTGACAACGAGTGGAGCGTCTTTCATAGGCGAAACATGGGTGTTACGGGCGAGGGCGATTATTTTTTAGGACTTGTTGGATATCGACAGTCTCATGTTACGCTTATGGTGGCTTCACGTGTTTTGTCTCTTCAATTGTTCTATGATTAGTTGTGACGACGTATTTGAAACTTGTGTTGGTACTATTTTGTAATATTTGTAATGTGTGTATGGAGTATAGGTGGATAGTAACATATAGACTGCTGCGACTGCTCCTTTATCATTTTTATTTGATTTTATTATCTTGTGTGGTTACGTTCTTCGTACACCTAAGGCTTTTCCACACGTAATACAAAAAACCCGGGCAAGTTGAACAGTTTCAGGCCGAACATACATTCGCTGTTTGTTTTTTTCTGCACACTTTTTACAGGAAACTATTGGATATTTAAATATTCTGAAATATAGTATGTCTTTTTACCTGTCGAAATTAACTGGACGTTTTGTGATTTTACGGTCGAATGATTTTTGTCAACAAAAATTCGTCCGAAATTAACTAATCGTAAAATCACCACATAGCCTGTTAATTTTGGCAGTTAAAAAACATATTATGTTTCGGAACATTTAAATATCCAATAGCATCATCATAAAATGTGCAGAAAGAAACGTAAACAAACACGGACGCCCTTAACTTCCTAAATTTACCCAAGTTTTTTGTCTCGTGTGAAATGGCCCTAACACCGCTACGGTTTTTATCTAGCTAGATGCAATTATTATTTTCGTAGTTGTTCTTGTGTTCTATTGTTTAAAGACGTAAACATTTTAGCCATTTTAACTTCAATAAGCTGGTTAGTTTCTATGAAATTAACATTGTTTACAGTTGTAGTGTTTGTAAACACATCTCTCACTCCCGATTTCATCTTAAGACTGTCAACACAATGCGGGATGTTGGCGAATGACCATTTTCTGAGCTAACTTCCGTGTTGTAATTTTACCATCGTTTGATACAGTTTCCCCATAGTAAACATTAAACAACGTCAACAAATGCCATTGTGTCAGCAGCCTTAAAAGATTCAATCAGGAAATGTTATGAAATTGTTTTCAAAGAAACATCAGAATGTTTTTAGTTGTTGGTACCTACCATTTTAGTTAATACCCAAGTACCTACCTACCTACAATACAAACTAATTGTGTTTCTAATTTGTCTTATTTTTTCCAAACTAAGGTAACATAGACCTACCTATATCTAGGTCCATTTTAAATGTCTTAGGGTGGTTTTTGAACTAATTTTGAACTTTTTGGCAATAGCGGCCGTTATTTGTGACCAATCAAAAATTCCTTAAAAAACGTACCTACATCGGCCGTGATTTCAGACACATGCATAACGAATTTCATCAAAATCGGGTGAACGGCTGTGGAGCTGATAACGGACGGAGACACTTTCACTAAGGGAATCCCCAGGATTCTCGCCATATTATGGCTAGCAACAAAGTAAACACGTCAACAAACAGCTTTGTTCTAGATCATCTCTGACGTAGGTTGGTGTAAAAGGTGACGTCATAACGGCCTGTGAAATAAGTGAACGTGTATAAAACTGCAAGGGGGATAACCACACCCAGATATAATTGTGAGATTAACGTAACAAGTGACACCGATAACAACAAGTTCAAACAACCCTACCGACACAAATAAACATCCACAAGGGGTAACGAACAATCGATAATCGATCGAGACCGGTAATTGCATCGCCATCGCCATAGTATTCCTTCTCCAATAAAAGCTAAACATAGTGTTCGTTTCACGTTGGAATAGCACGCCATGTTTAGCTTCTGGAGCAGCCAGGCCATTGGCGGTCATGCACGTACCTGCATCATATAGAAATGGTAGGGGTAACTACAGTTCAACTAATACAGTCAGCCAAGGTATATACACTGGAAAGGTTCGTATGGTTCGGTTATTGCCGTTCTCATAGACCTCAGTCAAATCAAGTGACCCTGGTTCAGAGGGACGACGATTTGACTAACGACATGGGATCGGCCAAGGATCAGCTTAGCCAAGTAAGATAAATGATAGATGTAGAAATGAAACGAAGGTGGGTACCTTAAAAGCTAGGTATAGGCACCTACCTAGTTAATTAATAGGCCTTGCACGCGAGAATATATTGTACAACATCTACAATTCGTTGACTACTGAGCAACCCTGGGACCTCTACGTTGGACCACCTTATTTAAGGGTGTTTTTTCCGGCAATTTTTTTATGAAACTGTTGGAGGTTCAAACGTCCCGAAGCATTAATGTGTCTTTCTAAGGTCCAAAATTAGTTATGTAGTTAGGTGATTTTACGATCGAGCAATTTTAGACAAATTTGTTATTTAGGTACTTACAACATTTCAATATCGAACATCGTAAAAAAAAAGTGTCGAAAAAAAAAACAATCACGATTTCTGTCTAACTTTAGTTACTTAGTTTGCCAGCTCAAAACAACAATATTTGAAAAATAATTGTCGTTAAAATGTAAGGTAGTCCAACTCCAGGTCCCAGGGCTGTACATTACTACATTACAATACATAATAAGTACAGTCTTTATACAGTTTATCCTACAGCAAAACCTTGCTAACTACAACAGTTCGAACGAACATACATTCGCTATTTGTTTACGTTTTTTCTGCGATTTTAGCTCTTTAAATGTTCTGAAATGTATTATATCTTTTTAACGGCCGAAATTAACTAGCTGTCTGGTGATTTTTGTCAACAAAAACTTTGTCCGAAATTAACCGATCGTAAAATCACCGGCCTATGAAAGACACTTCATAAAATGTACGGAAAAAACGTAAACAAACACGACTGCGTAGACGCCCTTAATTGTGACGTGATTCCTTCATCGTATTGGCTTTTTTGCGCAATGAACAATGGATCAACAAAAGATAAAAACCATGGCGAACGACAGATCACCTTAACAAAGATATACATTCTACAATAGGTAGTTCGCTTTCACTTAAGCAAAAAATTATATACTTAAGGCTGAATATACATTCGCTATTTTCGACTACATGTACTTGGTTCGCAATGCTAAGTACTTCAAGCCCTACTCCGAAGTTACAGGGCGAGTGGAAAGTGTTTATAGGGGGATGTAAACCTGAGATGCGACTCTTTGTCGTGAGGTAGTGTTGTATTTTTGCATGAAATGGAGTAATAAGCCCACAGGAGCGATTTTAAACAGTCAACTACCAGTCCACATGTTTTTTGACAGATCAAGAAAACACAACACTACCTCACGCGAAATATTTTTTTGTAACGATTCGGACTAAAACAGTATGATTTTATCGTCACATTTAGTAGAAAAGCTTGATAAATGTTTGTACTATTTACCGTAGCCATGTTGCATTTTGGCAATTTTTATTTCACTTACGGAAGTGGGTAATTTCAACAGCATTTCTCTACTTTTCTCCTGCTAAACATAGTGTCCTACTTTTACTCGTTCGTTTCGCGTTCAAATAGCACATTATGTTTAGCTTTTAGAGTAGACACAATCAATACGATATTTCGATTACCAGTCTCCGGTTGTACTAAAATGTAAACATTAGTTTTGTCGAATATTTACTTTCGCACAGTGGTTTTGGCGGAGTTCGTCGAGAATGTATGGTGGCCGTTAAGTATTTTTCAAAGATAGTTTTGTAAAATAGTTTGGTCCGGGGCTACGTAATCATGTGTTATTGTCACGTTTCGATAGAACCATCGTTATTAAATACTGAAAATTAAAGTACTAGTTTAGAAAATAGATAGTCATTTAGAAAGAAGATTTGTTATTTATTTCATTAATTAATCAATCAGCATTAATGAATAATTAATAATTATTCATAATTAGTATGGTTATTATCAGCTTGGATAACTGGAACACAATGACATGTCGCGTTTTCTGTCCCGTCCTAAAAATTCCACATTTAATTTCTATAACAAAATATAAATTCCGATATCGAATTTGAGGAATCAGATGATATGACTAATATTGATATGAAACTAGTGACCCATTCACTCTAGTACCTACTTACTCTGAAGACTTTAGATACTATGTTGGCTTTCTGTAGTTCCGTAATCACCGGTTTCTGACCAAATTTGTTGGATATTGTTTTCTTCTGAAATATATATCCTTCTAACGTTAGAAATTAACTGGATATGTTGTGATTTTACAAACAAGTGAATAAACAATTTGTCCAGTTTCTGACATTAAGATTACCTATATCAGAACAATTAAATATCCAACTGTGTCCTAAAAAAATTGTTGAAAAAAAAAAACATAAATAAACAGCAAATTTAGTCTTAAGGAACACCAACAACCAATATGTACTTATCTACTTATTGCGTAGATATCTAGGTAGGTATCTACTAAAAATTTGAGTTGCAATTCTCATATAAATACCCAAATTTTGAAACATCATAAAATTTTATTGTCGTTTTTGAAAAATAAAAAATTTTAGGCACCCAAAAAGGTAGCCTCTCCAGTCTGTGGGTTATCGTATTGTATCAAAGACTCAAAGAGATAAAAGCTACGTAGGTACATTTTATTGTCGATTTCGATTTATTTAAATTTGCGCGAGAAACAAGTGCAGTTTTTAGTAGAAAAATAAAACGTGGCAGTAGAAAGTACCTCGTGCGGAAAGTAACAAGTGAAGAAAATTATTCGTATAACTAGTCAGCCAAAAATTACGAGATTTCTATAGTAGGTACCGCTAAGTCATTTCAAATTATTAAATTCGTTGGTGCTTACCAACAGTAACGGTCACAACACAACTCTGTTTTGTCTTTTTAATGACACTTTTTGAGGAAAAAAATGAATAGAGTCCTCAGAGAAGTCGTGTCATTAGAAAAACGTCTACAGTCCGTTTGTTTTCGTTTTAGTGACTTTCCCCGGTTTCAATGGGGTTATTGTTTAATTCATACCAACATATTTATGGCGTGTGGGGTATCTAGGTGTCTGCGTCCTCTTCGTAATCGTCTGGTCGCCCTGTAGGGCAGCACATCCCCTCCGTACCGTCCTCCCTGATGCAGAACAGGACCGTCTCCGCCACAGTGACTTCATGTGCCACCACCCCGTGATATTCTTTGAGAGCTGCTGCGGGGAACCAAGCTTTCTCGTTGTCCTCGATGATAACCGTCCCAAACGCCCTGCAGCACAAAAGTTAAACTTGGAGATCGAATACCGTTCGGAGACGATGATGGATGTCTTAAAAGGAACTCAGAGAGCTGGCGAACACCGGTTCGATCCAGATCCTGTCGAAGTTTTTTCTGGTCGATATATTCGCTCTGGTGTGTTCAGCATCACAAGAGAAATGTACATCGCGGCTGAACCTTTACTGTTGGTTATTTATGTTCAGAAATTATTAGTTACTTAACTTATGTTGTGATTTTACGATCGAGTAATTTTCGACCAATCTCTTTACCGAAAAAATCACTCAATCGTTAAAACACAACATGGCCAGTTAAAGAGACCTATTATATTTCAGAACAGTTTCCTCAAAAAATTGTCGGAAAAAAATAAACATACTGGATACTGTAGTCACCCTTAACTCACCTACAAATGGCGACCAGGGGAATCCAAATAACAGAGGCACCAATGAGGACGACGATGAGGACGAGGCACCAGGTGGGCCATGGACGAAGCTCCGCCGCCCCTTTGGACGGGATCCACGCCGGGTAACCGCTCCCGTTCACCACGATATCCGCTATGCTGGCTATCAAAATACCTAGCATGGCGGCGGGGCTCAGGTA
The DNA here is from genome assembly GCA_950004255.1 of Mesopsocus fuscifrons. Lineage (NCBI taxonomy): Eukaryota > Metazoa > Arthropoda > Insecta > Psocodea > Mesopsocidae > Mesopsocus > Mesopsocus fuscifrons. Next base: position 21,245,670 of record OX465377.1, read on the forward strand.
CTTCCAGCAGATGAGCCAGTACAGGCCAGGCCTGCTTCCCGTCATCAGCTGGATATCGTCAGCGAACCTGAAATGTTAAGGCTCGATAAACAAAGTGGCAGCAGAATATCTGCTATGCTTTGAGCAGGGCTGAGGTATTTTCAAAAACTTAAGCTAAGTCAGGTTTTGAACCTACAAAACGAGTACCTACATTGGCATAGGTAATGGTTCCTTAGACTGCCCGTATCTCAAAATAAGTGTAGTGTAGGTGACTTACCTCTTGAGACCGTATACGTATGAGACAGCAATGCACTCGAAGAAGGCGATAATGAGTAGGGGAAAGTTGCCCGCGAACATGTCAAACAGCACAAACACGTAGCTCCCTGCACCGTTGGCAAACGCCATAGAGATGAGGCAACATACGAAGCAGATACTCCCCGTCAAAACCTAAACCAGTTCCATTCCATCAGATCCACGCCAAATATTGGTTCAGTCACGTAAAGCACCAAGCAAAAGGTTTACTGTGAAATAAAAAATTCGATACATCGATTGTACTGACCTGTCAATATAACGATTCTTACCTCTTTCCTTAGGTTAGGGAAGAGTTTCATATCGACGATAGACGTGACGGCTCCCTCTAATGTGCCGAACTGTGAGTCGATGCCAAGCGTGAACAACATGAGAAAGAAGAGGACGGACCAGAGCTGCGCGCCGGGGAACTGGTTGATCGCCTCGGTGAAGATTATGAACGCCAGCCCCGTGCCTGAAGCTGACTAGAAACAAGAAGGTGCACACTCTAGAGAGGAACTCTGAGAGCCATCCCGACACTGATCGGCACTCACCTCGGATATGTTCGATGGCTAGCGATTCTCGAAATGGTCTAGTTCCTCTACTAACTAAACTCACATTGGACAACTCATCCTCGAGGCTGCAGACGGGTAGGCTGGGCATAACAGCGCTACCGTTGCCATTCGGCAGAGTCACCAGCGTTCCCTCAGGGGGGAACTGCCCGTCCGCGAATAGCGACTGCCCACCCGTCCCGAACGTGTGGAACAGCGTGGCGTTACGCTCTTCCAGGCAGCGCTCGAACATCATGGTCGCTTTGAACCTGCAACCAGAACAGTCAACTCTCAGAGACAGCTTCCGCCAAATTTCTGGAGCCCACAAAAAATTTCTTACTTAACTCTGACGTTAAAAAATCTAATATATTTCAGAACAAACTCTCTCTCACTCTCTTACCCTAAAATGGAAAAGACGACGATGCCGGCGAACATGGAGGTCATGCAGTTGGTGAGGGAGACGGTGATGGCGTCGCGATAGCAGTTGTTATTCACAGGGTTGTAGGAGGAGAACGCAATGAGCCCGCCAAACGCCAGGCCGAGTGAGAAGAAAATCTGCGTACCGGCTTCCAGCCACACCATAGGGTCTGCTATGATGTGCCACTGCAAAAAAATTACAACACGTTTTACCGTACTTGCCGTACTTGTAAACATGGCTGAGAACCTGTGTGCGCGAACCTTTGCAGGTCTACAGCGCAAAGGATTGAAAGTGCCCGCACACTGTGAGCTTCAGTTAATGAAGCTCCGCGGCATTCACCTCTCGCAGGGCCAGACTTCGAGGGTCAGACATGAGTACTGACGACATTACATCGTCATGACTTGAGGGTCAGACATGAGTCATGACGACATTACATCGTCATGACTTGAGGGTCAGACATGAGTACTGACGACATTACATCGTCATGACTTGAGGGTCCGCCTATATTGTAGGTAGGACAGCAAGCCATGCGTTTTCTAAGGCTGCGCTAAAGTGGCAAGCTCTCACGGTAAGAAATCTGCCGTGATGCCCACCTGAAGTCACCCCTTCTGCCAATTTACGAATCTTTCACCGCGGTTTTCCGAAACAAACTATAAGATACCTACCTAAGTAACAGATTATTTTTCAGGGAACCCAATTTTTTCCGGTTTTATTTGCAGGTAGGTATGTCATATTCTGTCAGCAATGGCGGCCAACAAGAGAATACAGGTTAGTGATCCTTCACTTTTCCAATTATTTTTACTTTCTCACTAGCCATGTTATGGCGAGAAAGTAGGTATTGTTTTCGTGCGAAATTGAGATTTTAGGTTTCCCATGATCCTGGGGGTCCCCTGAGTCGAAAAAAAGTTGTTTCTGGAAAAAGTCTGTCCGTCCGTCAGTCAGTCAGTCAGTTCCGGTTCATAAAAGAATGGACTAAGGATTTACAATGTTTTCATTACAATGAGGATGTTAGTTTCTATGATAATATGAGAAAATACGTTTTTGGTTAAGGCGAACATAAACAAACGTCCCGTCTCCCATGCTTGCCAACTTAACTGAAAGAATAACGAACGGCCACGTTAGTGCTATTTTCGCCTTTAAGCAAAGTTGAAATGACGTGACAGTGTGAACTACCCTCTTAACGCTTGGTGCATATCTTGTTCTACAGGGGAGTTTCCTGAGCGGTACGACGACTGGTCTCAGCTACCCCCTCCCGACCCCACCGCTGCCCCCGCAACTTTGACGCAGGCTGGACAAGCCAAGGAGGAATCGCTGCGGGACTTACTGCGGGAAATCTGGAGAACGAGGACGACAAGATGTGTGGCGGGAACAACAGCCTTCGCCATCGGTGTCGTCATGATAGTCGCCGGCGTTATAGGATACTTCACCTGGTGGGGCATACACCACTTCTGAACGTTCGCTCCAGTTCTCAGCCTCGACATCCAATCAGTTGTTCTGATTGGCATTCACTTCAGTCAAGTCCAACGTGTATCGAGGCTGTGGTGCTTCGGAACCCACCCAAAACTGTAGGTCAGCATCGTATAGCTGGGGAGCTGGTATTTGGTAATTCTGCCAGCTAAGCGCGATGGACAGTATAGGTTCTTGTAGTTGCTGGGCTTGCCCCCCCCCTCCTTAACTCACTAGGGTCTATGTCTGCAATTTCTAGGATTTCAAAATGCCTACTTCATGAATATCGCAAAAGCAAAATTCTAGATACCTTGGTTAGAAAGTATTGAAATAAATACTTTACTTACGTACAGCTGTGCTACGGCAGAATTTGGTGCCCTGTTGGACCTGGCCGCCAGGCTCAACCCCCACCCTCCCCACGCCACCCCTATACCTACTCCTAGCGCTTAGTATATTATATAGGTTAGGTAGGTTCTTCTGTTTTTACTTCAGTGTTGTCCCTGATGATGTTGATGAAACCGGTTGATGGTTGCCCATGTTAAATTTTGTGTGATACAAGTGCAAAGTTTGCTTTCCATTAAATTTGCCGTTGACAAAAATCACTCAATCATAAAATCACAACCAGCCTGATAATTTCGGCAGTTCAAAAGACATATTAGGTATATTTCAGAACATTTAAATATTCGAAAAGGTGTTTGGTTCAGTTGACGGGGTTCTGAGACAATCGCCTCTCCGGCCCAGACCTCGACGGTCAGTCATGAATCATGATGATGTTGTGACGTCATGACTAGTGCGTCCGCCAGTGATGTTATAAGTACCACTTAGTCAGGTCCATAAGGTATCTAGATAGTGGCTAGATAAATGATATTGTATAGCGGGTAAATCTGACTACGAGAATATGTTTATAAGTCGCCGCTTTGCTTTTGTCAGACTAAACGACGTTCTAAACATACCAATTAAAGTAAGTGTCTACCTGCTTTTAGTACCGAAATAGTCATCATGAAAGAGTGGTTTTGCTTTGTCTATGCTAGGTACCAGGTAATTTTACTTATAACTTATAACCAAATTTTCTCTATTTTATTTTGCAGCTATGTCTCAGATCGCGAACCACGGGGACCAACAGCAGAATATAGGTTAGTTAACACCCATTTTTCTTATTATTTTTCATTGAGCTATGAAGCAAGAGGAGGCAGGATCTACCCCTGACTTTCATAGGTTTTACCTGGTGAAGCTTGCCCGGCCCTATCCCTGAAGGGTACGTTAGGTTGACTATACCCTCTTGTTCTAGGAGGGCAATATCCTCAGCAGTACTACGGTTGGTCTCAGCCGCCCCCCTACGCCCCAGCAGCCCCCTCCACCCCAGCAGCACCCAACGCCCCTGCAGCCCCCCCAGGAACAGTGACGCAGGTGGAAATGGAGGCGAAGGTCAGGCAGGCCAGGGAGGAAGCGGTGCAGGCCTTTCTCTGCAGAAGAATGAAGATAAGATGTGCACTGACGACTATTTGCTTCGTCATCGGTGCTGCATCACTCATCATCTATTATTCGGTTAGAGGGTTCTGAACTTGGCCCACCGCACAAGTGTATCTCATTCGTGATTCTTGTAAATTTGTGTAAAAGTTAAGGGTGAAATCAATACATGAAAGTCTGGCACGGACACAGCGACTTTACTGTCTCAACTATGAAACCAGAAATCAAAATTTTCAGCCCGCTATATCTACGAAGGGAGAAGACCTTTGGAACAAATTTATTATAGGGCTCTACAACACCGCCACTTAGAAGTCCTTTATTGCGGCTGATAAATATATAGATTCTCCAAATACGATGGGTAAGAGCAGGAACAGGTACAATGGAACAAGGTGATTGGTTTCGGTGAACGGTAACCGCTGTGTTTGTCTACACTACCGTACCGTACCGTCACACTGGGGAAGTTATCGATTCTCCATTACCTACTTCATCATAATGTGTCTATTGAACATAACGTGTGAAGTGGGTGCTGAAGACGCCGCCCTGGCTTTGAAAGTTTGACATTTTCCTTTTGCCTATTTTCGCTAGTTTTACAAATGAGTTATGTGCTGTTGTGTATCAAAAAGTAGTTCCTTGCCAAAAGTATTCATTTCGAAAGGTTGTACAGGGAGTTTGCAGAACTAAGCAGGGTGCCAGTGAGTTTCCTCAGAAGATGTGCAGAAAATACGTAAATAAATAGCGAATGTATGTTCGGCCTTAATACCTATTTTCTTTTTCTGCAGCTATGTCACAGGAGGGCCATGGGGGCCAACAAGATAATACAGGTAGTAATCCCTCATTCTTTCTATTATTTTTCATTGAATTATGAAGCAAGAGGAGTGACGGGTACCCCCATAACGCTTGCTGCCTATCTTGTTCTAGGAGCGCAATATCCTCAGCAGTACTACGCTTGGCCTCAGCCGTCCCCCTCCGCCCCTCCAGCCCCCCCAGGAACAGTGACGCAGGCTGAAATGGAGGAGAAGCTCAGGGAAGCCAGGGAGGAAGCGGTGCAGGACTTTATCTGCTGGAGAAGGAAGCGGCAATGCATGGGCGCGATATTTTTCTTCTGCTTCAATATTGTAGCACTACTCATCTACTGGGCTGTACGCGGCTTCCAGACTTAGGCTGATTTCACCAATTCTCTAAACTGCACTATAGGGTTTCCTATCCAACAGATTTATCTTCTCGCATGTTAAGCTTATGACAAGTGCAATCGCACTATAGTAGGTAATATACCTAAGTATACTTTAATATACCCTTAGCCCACCACACAAAAGTTCTGATTCGTGACAAATAACTTGTAAATTTGTTAAAAAGATCACACAATCGTGTTAGTTCTGTTTTTTTGAACCATTTTTTGAAGAAACCGTCTAACGACCAAAATTAACAGGATGCATGTGTTGTGAATTTACGATCAAGTGAAATTTGTCCGAAATTAACCGACGTTGTGACATCCATGTAACCAACAGAAAAGAGCCGGGACCTCAGTCGCGTGAGTCTAGTGTTTTCCCACTAGATTACGGTCTTAGACAAACACGATACGGGAAGAGGGAGGGGGTGGAAAGTCTTACCTTAGGGGTGAACATGTGTCGCAGGCCATCCGACATGCCCCTGAGGGTGATGCCACGGAAGAAGAAGATGATGAGGACTACGTAGGGGAAGGTGGCCGTGACGTAGACAACTTTTCCCGAAGAGGCGATGCCTTTAATCATGCAGAGGTAGACGAGAGCCCAGGCGGCCAGCAGAGCCTCCCCGATGTGCCAGTTGAAGCCCTGCATCGTGTTGATGTCCTCAGACACATCCAGCGTGGTGCGGTACCAGAAGTACTGAGTCGGCCCTGCTTGCTGCAACATCCAGTAAACCAAAAATTAACCAAAACACAGTTGGAGGAGAACAAAAATCACTCTATCGTAAAATCCAACCAGTTTCCGCCGTTAAAAACACACATTATACCTATACCAGAACAAAAATAAATACCCAATAGTTTCCTCTAAAATAGGTACCAAAAACCATTCTGCAGTCACGTGTGTATCTACTCTTATTTTGAAAACATACCTCACACTCTGGTTCGATGCCATAGGACCCATTCTCAAACCGATTCATCGGGCACTCCGCCCACGGGAGCTGGGCATGGAAGGACTCCATGAAGTAGAAAAGGCACCACGCTATGATGGTGTTATAGTAAAGAGCGACGTTAAAAGAGACGATAGCGCTGCTGATGCCGATCCCGGCCATGTAGGGCGACACTTGGTTCCAAACTCCGATGGCGCCTTTTCGAAGACGTTGCCCAATGGCCAGCTCCAGGTAGAAGATGGGTACCCCTACAACCAAGGCAGGTAGGTATCAATTTCAGCATAACTGCTGCATGATATCAGCAGGCTCTAGTCTATAGTTTGATTGATAGGTCGGTGAGGGCCTCACACTCACAGAGAACGTGAGGGGGAGTTTGCTCCCATGTCCCACACCCCCTGCACCCCCAGCCTCAGCTATGCCCATCCTGTCAACGTGTTTGTTTACGCTTCAGCTTCAGCTACATTTTTAGTTGTATCCTGGAGAGCGCCATTGCCTCTCTTCACTGGTTTACTCCTAGCCTGGCCTTCATAAAAGCCTTGGCGCGTCTTTGTCTTTCTACTTCCATCTTTTATCGTTAATCTACAAACCAGAGGCTAGGCCATGGTTATCAAACGTTCCAGTCTACAGTCTCAGGAGATATTCAGTTACCCACCTTCAATGGCGAGCATTACGAAGTAAGGAATCAAAAAGGCACCTCCGCCGTTCTTCTGTGCGAGGTATGGGAACCTCCAGACGTTGCCCAGCCCGACAGCGTACCCGATGGTGGCCAGGAGGAAAGTCAGCTTGCTGTCCCAAGACTCCCTCTCCTCCTCCCCTCCCTCAGGCTTGAACACACGCTCCCCTCCCTCCTCCTGCACAGGGGCTAGCACCACCGGCTGAGCCTACCACAACAACACACAAATTAAAACCAGGCTCTCGAGAAGCACTCACGTTTCGGTCAGGATTAAGCCCGACACTTCAGTTTTACCCCAGCCAGAAAAGGTCAGGGCGAGACAGGCCCAGGGTCAGACAAGATTCACCAGGAATGAATAAAACCTTAATGAGAGCCAAAAGCACCAAAGCAAATGTTTGACTGTGACCTACTTTGCGGAAAATTTTAATATTCGGTGGAGTAACGCTGAAAGACGTCGTGTCACTTTAATCTAATTTCACAAGTTCTCTGTTAGTTTACAAACTTTTCTCTTCACTATTTTTTTCGGTTTTCTCTCTATGTGTGTTTTATCTTGAGAAGATAATGCCAGCCATCTGTAGGGTCGCAAAAAAAGGTTATCCAAGATGACAGATCGTTTTCGGAAAATTTAGTCCAAAAAAGATGAAGGCTATTTTTTTATGGACGGTATACTTTGGTACATTTACCTAGTGCCAACAGACTATAGATGGAAATTTTTCAGCGACTTGGTTTCGAATCTAGCGTCTACGACTTGGAGGACGGACGCTCTGCCGATACTTTTGCACACTAAGGTCATAGAACCAAGAGGCAGGAGAAAATTTGTCAGAGACCGAGATTCGAACCTCTGGCCTTAGCTATAGCCAGACCTCACCTTCGGCGTTTTGTTGGGGCTAGTGTCCTCGAACGCCATGTTGGTAGCCCCGTATGTGTGTGGGGTCTGGTGCCGCACCTCCCGTAGTTCCATGCGGTCCATGCTGCGCTGGTTGTGCAGGACATCCAGCGAGCTCTGCCGCCGAACCAAGTGCGCCGTGTTCGCCATGCTGATCTCTTCTGCTGACTTCTACTGCTTACCTACCCCACACCATACTCACACCGACCTCTACCGAACAAACAACAAAAATAGGGATAAAGTGTTGGTGAACCATTTCCTGACATTATTTTCCGTGAATAAATAACGTTAAACAGGTTATTACTACGGCCTGCAGCTCGGCGTATTGTATACATACTATGTGAAGACAAAATACCTGCAAACCAGTAAAGGAAACAGTTGTTCAGAGCCAGACAGTAACAAATGCTCCACCAGACGGTTATTGGAACTGCATGTGGGGGGGGACCTCCCCCTCCCCATCCGTAAATCCTCTTATCGGGGCGGAAGGGGAGCTGAGGGGGTGGGGGGGTGGGGGCGTGGGAGGAGTTCATCTAGCTAAGCCTTTTTCTGCCCCCGCTACAATATTTCCCTCCCACAGTTGTTACTTTCTGCGTAGGTAGGCGGAAGACAATGAAGTCAGCAAGGGAACCTATACCTACAGGCAGTACTTACCTACCTAAATACCTATATATATGTACCTATACCTTACATGTATGGGGAAAATTCGGTGATGGTAGGTACGAGTACCTAGGTCATAATGTAGGGAGAATTTCTGCTTCAAACAGTGATCGTAGATCACAGGTTCTAATGCCATATGAGAGAGACTTTCTCTAATTTAAACTCATGTAGGTACATACCAATATGCCAATGTATATTGGCAAGGGCCCAGTCGGATACAACAGGCTGCTACATATATTGTGAACACCGTACACAAGGGGTGATTTGGTCAGACAGTCGAGTTTTCCCAAAGCCTGTGAAGGCCAGGTACCCATCCATCGTGGATCCTATTACTACTACATCCGTTCTTCCAGCTAAGGTAGCTATTATTTGAATAATTGTGAAAGGTACAGAGATACCCCCTAGTGATTAGGAACCCCTCCAAAATTGTGTACAGGTAACCTGTATTAAGTAACTAGGTAAGAAAGACTGGATTTCACCCGTCCTTAAAGTCTACTATAATGCATGTCCCCTAAAACTATAGCGTTATTCTCCTGAAAAGTTGGTGCTTTCACCATCTTGCCGATAGCGCCCTTATCGTTAAGTTAGCGAGTGGACAAGAAAACGTTTTCAGCTAAATTTTTGGGAAAACAAATTTACTAACTTTATCGATAAGTTAAGGACCTGGATACTACCTTATACTCGTAAAACGTAGTAAAATCTTCAACAACTTGCTACAACACTCCGAATATCCCTAACATTTTGTAATAGTTGTGAGAACCCCTCGTTTAAAATATTCAAGAATCCCACGTAGTCGTTTCTTGCAGTATTTCGTTCCGATCGCGATTTTCTATCTAGTTGTGAGCAACTTGGTACAGTACAGCCGGACATTTAACTTTCTTTTTTGAGGCATTGCTAAAACATTACAGCATCTATTTTGGTGTAGTAGGGGGAATGTTAGGGCCCCCCTTGTCCCCGAAACATTGAAGTGCTTACCATTAGCGAGGAGGCTCCGGGGTTCGCGGACTGTTGGAGCAGAGAGCTCTGGACCAGTGGCGTCTGCCAGATCGATATGCTCCTGCGCCTTATCTGCCTCCCCCCACACGCTCACACTTATTACAATATCATAGCCAAACTAGCTTGCCTTAAGAGGAACAATCAGAGCCGGGTCACACCGGTTCGATCCCGATCTTACCAAGGTTTTTCTGACCGGCATTCACCACTGATATGTTCAGCATGTCATGTGAAATGTAGATGTAGGTCGGTATTTGGTAGTGCTGCCAACTGAGCACGATGGACAATCCCTCAAAGTGTCCAGTTGTCCCCCACCCCTCTGCTGCTACATGCTTGCACATCATATTATGCTAGGGCAAGGGAATGTACTTACACTTAGAAACAACAATACTTCACACATCTATATTATTTAAAAATCAAGGTAAGTGAGGTTTCTTCAGCACTTGCATGACCTGATCAGGCTTTGACCGCAACCAACACAGCAGAGACGATGCCTAGGACAGCTCCACACGTCAGCGCCATCTGCGTCATGGCTTCGTCGCTTTTCCCCTGGATAACGCCGACGATAACTCCAATAGCGCCTCCTATCACGAAACCTTTCGCCAAACCCGCTGCGACTTGCTGCGTACGGTTGTCCATGATTTAACCAATGACTTGATGATTTACGGAAGTTTTACACCAAAATATTATTGTTTTGTTGTTTTTGTAGAGTTGGGATTGGAAAGCACTCCACTGTGTTCAAAGTTGACAAGGTAGCTTTCCTTTAAAAACTACAACAAGGGTGCATACTATGCGTCCTGAGCGGCAGTTCTGGCGAGTTTGCATCCCCAGGCTTATCGTTATGGAATACCCGACATTCCAGCCCCTTCATGCCAGGACGCATTGTATGTGGCTTTACAGGCAGCAATTATCCAGTCGTGGGATTGAACCAAACATATCTATTTTATTTGAAAGTCAATGTATAAAGCATAAGTTTCGATTTTTTCAGCACTTGCGTGAGTCATTCAGCATTTGATCGCTACCAGCACAGCAGAGGCGACACCTAGGACAGCTCCGCACGTTACCGCCATCTGCGTCATGGCTTCGTTGCTTTTCCCCTGGATAACGCCGACGATAATTCCAATAGCGCCTCCTATCACAAATCCTTTCGCCAGATTCCCTGCGATCTGCTGCGGGCAGTTGTCCATGTTTTGTTTAAAAACTTGACGATTTATGGACTTGAAATTCTTACCAAAATATTGTTGTTTTCAAGAGTGCTGGAATTGGAAAGCACACCGCTTCGTTCCAAGTTCGTAAAGTAGCTCAGACTGGGAAACCTCAAAGCCTGGGCCGGAGAGGAGAATACCGCGCGGGGCCTACACCAACTAAGCGAACACCTCTCCGGTAAAGCTCAAAGTGTGTGGGCACCTTCGGGAGTTAAAATCTATTGCGGTAGAAGGAAGTCCTACATTGAACTTTCTCTCTCACACTCACAGCTAACAATTTTAAGAGTGTTTCATTTTATATCTTACCGATTAACTCGGGAAAATAATCGATTAACACATTTTTTAACCAGCCCCTTTGCCAGCTACTTATAGGTAGAGGTGTTCTATCACAGATTAATAAAATATATTAAATGCACACCTACCTATTTGCCGTTGAGCTGACTAGCGGGGATGATGGGTTTCGGCCTCGTTTTAAAAATGATTTTTCTCCTTATGACCGCCTTGACATGGTACGTCTTTTCGAAGGAATCCTCAGCACCCCCCTTGACAATAACAGCCATGGGCTTGTGAAGCTTCACCTCTTGCCCGTACACGATGTGGTGCCCACTGATGAAGAACGGCGTACCCTGCAAACACAAGGTAACTTGACTATCAAGTGGTTCCATTATGCATCCCCTTCGTTTCGCCTCCTGCTTGCATACGATACGACCATTGGCGGCGGAAGGGGGGTACATTGCACCCCCCAGAAAGTTTAAAAAAAAATGTAACTATAAAAAAGCTATAGGAGCTTTAGCGTTAGATTAAAAATAGGAAGTCATATTTTCTTAGCTTTTTCGCTATAATTTTCCTTTCGCTCCCTTCGCTTGCCATTCGATTACTGTCTTATTCGTTTTCGTTTTTCGGGGTTCAGGGTGGCCCACCGTAAGCGGTTGGCATGATTTAGAAAAGGCAAATGAATAAATAACAGTTTAATCCCTGCTAACTTTTGGATCTCAAAATTTCGTCTCGATCGCTTCACTCGCTCGATTACTGACTTTGTTTCTCGGGGTTCGGGGCGGCTCGCCGTAAGCGGTTGTCACGGTTTAGAAAAATAAATAAAAAAGTGTTTTATCCCTGCTAACTTTTGGATCTCAAAATTTCTTATCGCTCGCTTCCCTCGCTCGATTAGGTATTTGCTAGCGTTTTTGGGGTGGGTTACCTGAAGTGGACGTCAGAGTCGTCTAGCCAAGGCAACTGAACGAAAAAAGATTACCTTTTTATTCAAGCATTTTTTCATCTAAAGATTTCTTCTCGCACGTTTCGCTCTCTGATAGAAGGGAGGGTAGGGGGTGGGGGGTGGGGGAAATAGCCACGGTTAGGGCTTGCTTGTGTTTGAAATTATTGTTATTCAGACGAGACGTCAAATCGAACCCAATGGACACCGACCCAAATATTCTATAACAAACCCAGCTAGGAAGGCTGTCATCTCAACTACGCATACTTATACTGCAGGGGTGTGGGGGCCCGGGTGGGGGGGGGGGGGGCGGCAAGGCAAAGCTGCCCCCCTTCGACAATGCATATTTACGCCACTGTATAGGAGTAAATTTACCATGAGGCAATAGGAAAAAATATTCAATATTCTTCCGAAAAAAAATATAAAGGGCACATGCACCCCCCAGTAAAGTGGTCTTCCGCCCCTGAAACCGCTACTCAAGGTAGCTGGATTGTAGTTATGCTGGGTGTGACGTCTGAGCGCTGAGCATCAAATCTAGGCATTGAAAATATCCTATTTCCTAAGGGTTGTGAAATTAACTACATAGCAATCTGACTTACATCTTTGGTAAAGTTTAAATCGCCCAAGTACTGTTCGAACAGCTCCGCGTTTTCTCTTCGTGATTCGAAACTCCCCTGGAACTCCATCAGCCCCCATTCCGGGATTTTTCCGTCCTCCGAACCACTAAAATTAGATATTACATATTAGTAAGCCCAAAACATTACAATACAACACTAAAATAGTAAATACAAAGAATTAAATCACCTTTGAAGAAATATCTGCATGATTGTCTCTATTTGTCTTGATTTGTTTACATTTTTTAGCGGGAATTTACCAAGTTAGCCAACATTGCAAATGAAAATATTTAAGATGTCAAAAGAAAATAATTGTTAGTGTAAATTTAATAATTTAATAATTTGTCTTTATTTATTTTTTATTTTATTATAAAAAATGTTATTTTTGGGTAAAATGTATTAATTTTCAATTTTTAAAATATTTTTATTTTAAATTTTCAATGTTGGCTAAGCTGTTTATTTATATTTTTGCAAACAAGTTCCTTCGGCAAAATTTTAATTTTCTCATAGAGTAGTAACGGAAAGTTAGTTTAATGGCAGGAAGAGAAAGGAAGGAAGTACCAGAGAGACGAGTTAACATCAACGTCAACAGCAAACTCTTGGATAAGTATATGGATGTGCTGGTAACGTACCAGTACAGTTGTAAGCGGTGTAACCATGTCTCCGAAGACCGAAAATCGTTCTACAGGCATTGCCTACATCACTTCATCAGGGACAGAACCTGCCAGCCTGTGAACGTGTACCTTTGTAGTCAGTGCTGTACGGCATTCAACACTCTGCAGGAGACTAGAAAGCACATGAAGGAGGCACACAAGAACAGCGGGACATCGGACCAGAACTCACAGGTATTGCCGAACTTGACCATTTCTAGAAGCATCCAATCGTGCTCAGCTGGCAGCACTACCAAATAGCAGCTCCCTAGGCATCGTGTTACTACACGAAGGGGACCTACAGTGCTAGGTGGGTTCCGTACCTGCAGAGCCTCGGTATACATGTGTCTTGGGATGTTAAACATCCCAAGACACATGAATTAGTGAATGCGAATTAGAACCAGTGTTACCCAGCACTCAGTGTCCCCTTAAAGACAACCAGACCACTCAGCTTTTGGGGCTATTTTTAATATTTTAAGAGCATGTTTTTCGTTGTTTTCGCAGGTAGTTCATGTTGAGGTTGATAAAATAGGTGAAAAGAGGCGCCAGAAATACAAAACTCGGCCGAAAGAGAAGTTTGCCTGCCCGCACAAGGGGTGCAAAGTGAGCTTCAGTAAGGAGGCGGACCTGGAGGTCCACGGTACCTGCCACCTGCCAGGGGAGGGGTGCACCTTGTGGTGCCCGCACTGCTCCCTATTATTCCCCTCCTGGCCCCCCTGCGTCATGCACCTCTGGAAGGCACACCAGGTGGACTGCGGCCTGCTACAGTGCTCCGTCTGTCAGGTAATCAAAATTCTGGTTTATTCAAAAATTTATTTTATGGTTAAGTATCTTATTCCAATAGTTTCCTCAAAATTGTCTAAAATCATAACAGCCAGTTAATTTCTGTCAGATTGACATATTATATTTCAAAACATTTAAATATCCAACAGTGTCCTCAAAAAATGGTCGGGAAAGACCTAAACAAAGAGCTAATGTTTATGGCGTCTTAAGACACAGTCTAGTCACTATTCTAGTTGAATATTTAAATGTTCTGAAATATAATATACCTAATACGTCAGAAAGCTAAGCTAAGTTGTGATTTTTAACAAACCAATAGTGGCAAAAAGCTCTCGACTTGGCCAACTATTTTCTGACCTTAAAAAGACGTGTTATATTTCAGAACATTTAAATATCCAACAGTGATGTCCTGTTGCAGACGTATCGAACGTGGGCGCCCCTGACACTAGAAAATCACATGCGCGTTCACGCTGACCTGCGGGCGTTCGTTTGCAAGACGTGCGGGAAGACGTTCAAGCAGCCGTCGCAGCTACGTAACCATAACGCCACACACACAGACACACAGCACCCCAAGTGGTAATTCCAATGCATTATATAAATATTGAACAGTGTCCCCCAAAAATTGTCGGAAAGTTCTTAAAATAATTTACAATGTTTTTATTTCAGTAAGGAGTTATGTTCGCATGAGAAAAGTAAACATAAATAAAAACCACCATGTCGCCTTAACGGGGAAGTATTCTGTCTTTAGGAACAAATGGAAGCAGTGCTCGATGTGCTTCAAGATCTACTCCAACGCGAAGGCCCTGAAGAAACATAAAGAAGAGGTGCACAACAGACTCCGACCCTTCGTGTGTAACGTCTGTGGTCATGCCAGCGCCAGGCGCTGCCTGCTGACGCTACATCAGCGCCAGCACTCGGGCGACAAGCCGCACGTCTGCTCTCTGTGCCCCTACACTACTGCTGACCTCAGCTCGCTGGCCAGACATCGCATGCGTCACACAGGTAGTACTATGGGGACCTGCAGTCTTGATATGCATTACACTTGAGCTGCTGAATATACCACTGGTGAATGCCGAACCGGTGTTCCTGTAAAGAGAACTCTCAAATCTCACCTTCAATTCTGTTTTGTTGCAGGAGTTCGGCTCTATCACTGCCCCGAATGCAGTTTCTCGTCTAACCGAAGCAGTAACTTTAAAACACACGTGATGAAAACACACCCTGGGCTAGATATCTTGCACACGTGCTCTCGATGTCCATACAAGACCGTGTCATTAGACAGATACACCCGACACGTCTCTGACCATCTCACAGGTAATACCTCCAATATATAAGTATACGAGACATGACCGTTACAATATGATCGTGTCACTAGACAGATATACCAACATGTCTCGTATATACCTGTACGAGACGTGACACCCTGACGTTACCCTGATACTTACGATGTGACCGTGACATAATTAGTACGAAAAGATACATCATATTTTCACTAACTTGTTTTTGTATGGTATCGTAGGGCTAATTCCCAGCGTGGATGGGGAAGGAGGCGAGGGGGAGCAGCAGCTGCTGCTGCAGTTCCCAGCATGGGCCAGCAGCACCAAGTGAACCAAATACCCACCTGTGTGGGCCATCAGCACAAAGTGAACCAAATACCCACCTGTGTGGGCCAACAGCACCAACTGTGAGCAGACAAACCAGTCTGGGTGGGCCAACAGAACGGCAAGTGAAATTTGTACCAATCTACTTGTTTATCGATACATCAGTACCTAAGTTAACCAGTAACAGATTAAAGGCGGCATCCGAAGTTGCTACGGTCTTAAAAGAACTGATAGAAATTCTTACACTAATGCAGGTCTCTTCGTCTAATTTAAAGAACTTATACTACTCCACGGTGCTAGAGAAGGGCCAGGGTGGCACCTTTCGTCACCTCTGTATACAAGGGTCTGGTCACAATCACGCCCGACAGTCGCGTTTTCCTCCAGCCCGGTGAAGGCTGGATAGGCTCAGGACTGTACAAGATTAACCAGGGAAATTCTTGACAAGTCGGGACTTGAACCTAGGTCCTCTTGCTTCCTAGCTCAGTGCCCTAAACTGTGTAGACATCGGTCAGTCTGTCCACTCCTCGCATTTAGCTTAAGTAGTACAGGGGTGGGGGAACAAGCCCAGCAGAAAACCTTCGATAGAATCGGGATGGAAGGTTAGTGACCCCGCTGTCAGTGTGCCTCTAAACACAGCCATACAGACCACTCGGCTGTCGAGGCTGTTCGTATTTACCTTACTGAACGTGAAGTGACGAGGGAACCGTTCAAAGCGTTCGGGAGGAAACGGATGCGGATATTCTTGGGATATTTGCGGGTTTGTGTGGATTTATGGGTTATCAAGTTGTCATCACTGGTTCCCGTGCCAGCCCGACCAGCCGCGTTTTATTTAAAAACTTTTCGTTTTTTAACACACTATTTTGTAACCGCTTTGACGCATTCACTTAGGACTCTACACGTTACCGATGGTGGTCACTACCTACTACCCTACACGTTACCGATGGTGGTTACTACCTACTACCCTACACGTTACCGATGGTGGTCACTACCTACTACCCTACACGTTACCGATGGTGGTCACTACCTACTACCCTACACGTTACCGATGGTGGTCACTACCTACTACCCTACACGTTACCGATGGTGGTCACTACCTACTACCCTACACGTTACCGATGGTGGTCACTACCTACTACCCTACACGTTACCGATGGTGGTCACCAACGTTCCATCCCGAGTCTTTCTCACCGGCATTCATCTCTCATATGTTCACCATGTCAAGTGAAATGTATAAGGCTGTTGTAGTACAGACAGAACCCACCTAAAACTGTAGGGCCCCATCGTGTATTACTATCACGAAAGCTAGGAAGCTTAGGAAGTATTGGGTAGTGCTGCCCGCTGAGCACGATGAGTACTTCTTGAACTGATCTATTGGCTGGTCTTGTCCCCGCCACCCCTCTGTTGTATTACTAACCTACAGTAAAGTTTAATCAAGCAGTTTTTATATAATATTATAAATATAAAGGGAGCAAAGGGCAGATGGGAGTGGCTGAAATAGTCAGCACACTCTACACTCAACAGCCTCGATTAATCTGTGAGGTCATTTCTATCTCAAAAATAACCTCCGCTCGTGCCATGTGCTGCTGCCTGTGCTGCTGCCTGTGCTGCGGTCATCAGCAATCACCCGTCACTGATCCGCTCCAGCTTCACTTCACCTTCCCATAGCTTCATACTCTGCTCTCTCTCATTACACCAGCCTCACCTCTCTGCACCATACTGTCTCCCCTTCACCTTCCTGTACTTTCATTATACTCTCTCATACTCTGTCTCGTCACAGCAGTCTTACCTCTCTCCGTCATACTCTGTCCTATGTACACTCTCTACACCACCCTTACCCCTCTCCGTCGTACTCTCTGCTATCTGTACTCTCTACACCAGCTTCACCTCTCTCTGTTATACTTTCTCTCCTCTGAACTTTGACTCGAAAAGAAGCTTTAGAACCTCCAGTCCAGTTTAGGAGTTGTTTATAGAGCACCCAGTCCCAGAAGTTGGGTTTGTTGTCTCCTTTACGCTGACCAATCAGGACGTGACTCCTTGCGCGAGGATCACTCTAGTTGGTCAGTGTTGTCAACCAACCTCACCATCTGCCAACAGCACAACCTGTAGAATAAAAGGACCTTGGATGGTTGCAGCGCTGAGGAGTTCCACCAGGCAGGGCGTTTGCCGTATGGCGTATGTGATGTTTATAGTTTGGAAATGGCTGGACGGAATTAGATCACCGCACACAAGCCGCAAGCCCACTCACCAGGGAAAGTTAACGTGCCCGTGTTGAGTTAGCCTGCCGATGCAGAAGATATGTTGCTGGTAATTTGGCGTGGCGCGGTGAGAGTGGTGTTGCGTTCTGCTCGTTCGGCCTCTTCTGGTTTGCTGGCGACTCACAAACAGCGGCAGCAAAGCGGAAAAAGACAGAACTAAGCGAGAACTTTACACCTTCCCTGGTCTTCTGCTGCGGCAGGATCGCATATGAGAGCTTGCCTCATGTATGAATGAGTCTGTATGTTTACAGCCCATACCCTTGGCCCGACAGATGTTAAACAATCGGGACGAAGCCAAATGAATATTTGGTGTGACATCCATGCTACCAACAGAAAATTGCTGCTACCGGGATTCGAACCCAGGACCTCTTTCGTGCGAGTCTAGTGTTTTCCCACTAGATCACGGTGAGGCCGCTTACTATGAAACACAAAGTCTCAAAACCGAACAGTAGGTACTTTCTCGGCGGGTATAGTTTTTATGGATAATGAGAAAGTTATAGAAATATGCATGGAATATATCCGGGAAGGATTTGCTGCAGTAGGTAGTGGCGCCAGTCAAATTAGGGACACATGAATCCCACCTTTCTTGCACTTTCAAATTGGCAGCATAAACATTTCTTTACTTTTACGGAAGAACCCGTGTCCTTCTGAAGCAAACAAACTCATTTTTATTTCTTATATTCTGTCCTTTATCGACGTTTTAACAAAATGTCAATTAAACACAACAGAACGTTTAACTGGCTGACTTGTAATACTCGGGTTTGGCGAACTGACACTTAAGTGACTGGTAGCATCGTTAAACACTCCCCGAACTGTCCGTCACCAGTTTAACTTAACCATAAGATAAATCCCGGTTCGATTCCGATCCTATCAAAGATTTTACGATCGGCATTCACCTCTGATATGTTCAGCATGTCAACTGAAAACTGAAATGTATATCAAGGCTGTGGTGGTACGGAACCCACCTAAAGCTAATGGTTAACACGATGGGTGGGGAGCTGGTACTTACGATGAGTGACAGCTCAGATGATATCCCGCAGGGCTGACGCTGACCTGCTGAGATGTGGCGAAGCACTGAACCACCAAGTCAACCAGTAAGCACCACAGCACTGTATAACCATCAGCCCCGCCACTCACCACCATATCTGTTAGTTCTAAAGGTAGTCCCATGTGAATAATATGTAGTAGGGTCTCAGCGTGACGTCAGGTCTCTGTGACCAATGTGCTTAGCCTCATCTAGTTCTAAAGTATTGTGACTGATCCCCGTGGTTTGAAGTTGTAAAGGGGGCAAAGTTTTTAGTGGAGAGGGATAACCTGCGGAGTTTGCAGACTTTGGTCAGTCAATGCCCACAGCGCCAGTCCCTATTCCGACGTGTTTAATGGCGTCTTTTCAAAAAATAAGTTTCCAGGAAGTTGCGAAATGCTCTTGTATCCTTTTCCTGTATTGCTTACGTAAGCACCGCCCCTCCCAACAAAAAGCTCAGCAACTAGACCATTTTAAGAATTATCCATCGTGTTGAGCTGGTAGCACTAGCACAACCAAATACCACCTCCCCACCCGAGTCCCCATACCCATCGTGTGTTTTTACATGATAGGGACCTAGAGTTTTAGGTGGGTTCCAAACCACCACAGCCTTGGTAGGTATGCATTTCACTGTTATGCTGAACCACCGGCTGAACATATCAGAGGTGATTTCACCGATCAGAAAAAAAATTGATGGGATCAGAATAGAACCGGTGTCTCCCGCTGGAAATAAAAGGTTGCTTGGCCACCTTGGCCTGCTCACGAAAAACTTCCTGTACCTACCTTTTACCTTCTACTATGCCTAAGTAATTTGTTCTTCCCAAATAAAGAAGTAAAGAAAAATTTGTTTATTTTTCAAAATTCTGAAGTAAAATGGAGCAAAACGGGCGAAACAATTGTTTGAACAGGATCGTGGGGGGAGCCCTAAAGGGGTTCATCATAGGCGGAGCGGTGGGCGGAATTGCCGGGGTCCTTATTGGCAGAAACTCCAACGGGATTATCCGTCTGGCTGTTACGTGCGGGTCTGTTGCGGGCGCTGTCAAGGCTGTGTTCGGGGCCATCTCCTGCTGACCAAACTGGCGCTGTCAAGGCTGTCTTCGGGGCCATCTCCTGCTGACTAAACGGGCGCTGTCAAGGCTGTGTTCGGGGCCATCTCCTGCTGACCAAACTGGCGCTGTCAAGACTGTCTTCGGGGCCATCTCCTGCTGACCTTAACGTGCTCAAGGCTGTACTCGGGGCCATCTCCTGCTGACCTAAACGTGCTCAAGGCTGACACCTTGAACCTTCTTAGCTAACCAGAGAAAAAACTGTTTTTTGTGCCATATGCTGCTGACCAAACGAACTCAGCTGCTGACGTTTCCCACTCCTGTTCCTCTATAAAGGCATAGGTACCTATTCCTTCATTAATCATTGCAAGTAACCAAAATAGCGTCAGCGTCGTGTTTATCACCATCATTATTAATAAAATAAATTCTTTACATCAAATGAACTTGCCTATCCTATAGATAGAAACCTATTTTTAGCTTTCACTGGAGAACGAATTCCTTTGAATTTCTAAAAATGGCGGTGCAATAACCGTGCTAAATACAGTATGCTTAATAGTGCTGGCTGCGATTAATGAATTTCCGTTTAAAGGCTTTCGACACAATGCTGTTTGTTTACGTTTTTTAAAGACCATTTTCTGAGAAAACTGAAATATAATGGTATATCTTTTTTAAGGCATACTTATTTGTTTGCGCACAATAATGTTTATACTTTGGGAAGGTTTTTCTGTACGGCGAACTCAAACACGTCAGCAGTGAAGTCGGCATCCTCTTTAGTCACGCACATCGGCGGCTTAATCCGAAATACCTGTAAATAAAGAAAATAATTATCATCACTACTTGTTCCCAGACTCCGCGGTGCTATAAGGGCGCTATTAAGAGTCAACACACGCACACAGTGCTGTTGGTTTACGTTTTTTCGACTACTTTCTGAGGGAACTACTGGATATTTTAAATGTTCTGAACTATAGGCAATATGTATTTTTAACGTCAATAATGTTCGAAAAAAAAATTGAAATGTATATTCCATTTTAATACGCACATTGTTGTGATATCCCCCGAGTCCGATGAGCAGCCCCTGCTCCCTGCAGGTCTCCCATATCGCCCTGACGGCAGTTGGGGGTAGAGGCTTGGAGGGGGAGGCGGGGTCCATCACCATCTCCACCCCAATCATCAACCCCTGCCCTCGCACGTCCCCTATCACAGGGTAGTCATCACGCAGAGCGGCCAGCCTCTGCAGAAGGTGTGTGCCCACCGCCAAGCTGTTGGCCTGCAGCTTCTCGTCATGTATCACCTGCAACACCAACAATACCATCAGCCACGTTAGCCGAGTGGTCTAAGGGGTCGGGTGGCACCGGTCCACGTTAGCCGAGTGGTCTAAGGGGTCGGGTGGCACCGGTCCACGTTAGCCGAGTGGTCTAAGGGGTCGGGTGGCACCGGTCCACGTTAGCCGAGTGGTCTAAGGGGTCGGGTGGCACCGGTCCACGTTAGCCGAGTGGTCTAAGGGGTCGGGTGGCACCGGTTCGACCCCGATCCTCTCAAAGTTTTTCTTAAATGTACCTGATACCTGTTTCGAGGTTGTGGCGGTTCGGGAACCTAAGGGGAGGGGAGCAGGTATTTGGTAGTGCCGGGAGTCAAACTTGGCTTCTACAGCAGCTCAGGAGACCGGACTCCGCTGTGCCACGCCATGCCCAGTGAAGCTGAGGGTAGGCCTTACCTTGAGTACTTGGCTGGCGACAGCTGTGGCCAAAGGGTTCCCGCTGAATGTGTTGTAGTGCTGGGCTTGCTGCAGGGCTTGTGCTACGGCAGGCGTCGTCACTACAGCGCCCATCGGAAACCCGTTCGCTATTCCTTTGGCGAGTGTCACAATATCAGGTACCTGCAGCACAGATAGAGTACAAGTTAATGTTATGAAGGCAAACAGCATCGTGTCAGCAGCCTTCAATTCAGATAAAAGAGAGACAGTAAGTAGGGAGTAGGGGATAATAGCCGGTCTCGAAACACTCGCCCGCGTAGAATAGGCCTAAAAACATGTGCAAACACGATGTAAACATGTGTAAACACGATGTAAACATGTGTAAACACGATGTAAACATGTGCAAACACGATGTAAACATGTGTAAACACGATGTAAACATGTTGTGTAAACATGGAAGCCTATAAGACCACCCACGTCGCGGTTCCCGCGGTGTCTAAATTTAGGGAAACACATTTTTGGGTCAAAAAACCAAAAATTCGGAAAACAACTCGTTTACCCCAAAACCAAAAAAAAATTCGGGTTAAAACCCAAAAATTAGGGAAACTCATTTTGGGTCAAATTAGGGAAACACATTTTTAGATAAAAAAAACCATTTTTGGGTTAAAAAATTGTAATTTAGGGAAACTTATTTAGGGATACACATTTTGCAATCCGTGTACACCAACTTTTTCAGATTACATAATTATGGTTTTTTCAGGCGTCTTACAATCAGTGTAATAAGCCGGATTAGGTTTGTGGCAGGGAAGCAGGTATGAAGCAAGAGAAGCCAGGATCTAGTCCCCACTTGTCCAGATTTGTCCTACTCAATCTTGCCCAGCCCTGGGCCTACCCAGCCCTGATGGCTGTCTGGCATTCACTGGCTGGAGGAAAACTCGGATGTCGGGCGAAATTCTAACCAAACAACCCCTTGTGTGCAGAGGTCACGAAAGGTGTCACCCTGCATCCCACTCCCTGGCCCTGCAAGGGTTGTAGCTAAAGGTGTCACCCTGCATCCCACTCCCTGGCCCTGCAAGGGTTGTAGCTAAAGGTGTCACCCTGCATCCCACTCCCTGGCCCTCCAAGGGTTTTAGCTAAAGGTGTCACCCTGCATCCCACTCCCTGGCCCTGCAAGGGTTGTAGCTAAAGGTGTCACCCTGCATCCCACTCCCTGGCCCTGCAAGGGTTGTAGCTAAAGGTGTCACCCTGCATCCCACTCCCTGGCCCTCCAAGGGTTGTAGCGGGGGCTGGCGGCTCAATACATAATCTGTGTTCAAGTGAAAGCCCACACCCGTCAGAGCTCAGAGAGCTTTGGCCCACAGCCGCTCCAAGCGCTAGCGTACTTCTTCAACCCCCTCGCGTAACATGTCTGGAAATTCCTTGCCATCCGGTGCCCGGTTATATTATTGCTTGGTGGAATAAGCACAGCCGGGTTTACTGTGAGGCAAAATAGGCAGGGTAGTGACGGTCACGGGCCTCAGGATAGGTACAAGACTAAACGACAGGTCACATACTACATAAAAATAAAAATAATTAAATATCAATTTTTTCTACCGAAGTAGCAAATTCTTGGTAAAAGAAATATGGTAATGCTTCGCAGCTTTGTTAAAAATGTACCTACAGGTATAAGTGTATGGTTGTAACCAATGTGGGTTAGGAGGACTAAAATGCCCTACCTACTATGAATTAGACAATCTTTTTTATCAAAACGCGTTTCAAGTATATGGGATACCTCGCACCTTACTTTCTTTACTCCCTTGGACACTGACACTACCATAGATGCCTATAACTCCAGTACAACGTCATCCAGTCCAGTACTCCCCGGAAAACCCCCAATTTCGCCCTTTTCATCCACAATATCGTGCTGGCATCATTTAGATGACCCCCCACCGACGTTCGAAGCAACCTGGCGTACCTTCGGGAGGAGGGAACCTGGCATTTAAAATACATATTGTTAATCATCAGTGCCAACACTTTGCGAACATCGCCATTCGTTTTTCACCGGTCAGGTTTAGGTATTGAACCTGTGTCAAGGCGCACAATTTCTATTTCGACATTTTAGGTTTCCCATAATCCTGGAGATCTTAGCATCCATCTAGCGCACTGTAATGTAGCGCACGGGAAACTTAGCGCACCGATAAGAATAGCGCGACCCTTTCCGACCCAGAGGTATGGAGGTAAATGTACCTATCTTTTTTCGGCCAGTCTTGCTACTTGCTATTTTCTAGTAGGCTTGTTTTCCCTTTTTCAGAACCTTTTAGGGTGCGTCCCACCATGCCCAGTTAAAATTTAGCTGGAGATTTACCATGTTAAATTGAACTCAAAAGTTAAATTTAACATGGTAAACATAGGACAAAATCTCCAGTTTAATTTTAACTGGGCATGGTGGGACGCACCCTTAATAATCTATTTTTGACAAAGAAACTTTGAATTGTAAATAGATACCTTCCTAGGTATCTTTCATCCCTAGCAAAGTATTTTTTAATAATTCTATGATGCGAGAGAAGTAAATTTTAGTCCATTTTCGTCGTCACTTGTCGTTTGGCAAGTGTCGAGGTGTTTAGCATAATAGGTAGGTGATGAACATGATGATGACCCATGAGTGAACAATACCACTTGCCAAGTTAAAATTCTCGCTCAAGTAGCTGTGCGCTAAGTTGCAGATATCAGTCGGTGCGCTAAGTTTCCGTGCGCTACATCCCATGATTCCTTTTTGTGCCTCTCTACAGGAGGCAAGGGGGCGTAGCTCGAACAGTGGGTACTCTTTTCCTGTAGTAGCGTCCCACGGGACCTCCTTAATTAAATTTCGAACTTCTATGTCCAACCGTCCTGAGCAGTGACATCCCAAGCTTAGCTGTTTTTGAGGGTCACTGACTGACTGACTGACTGACTGACTGACTCACCTATACAAATTATTAGCATGTTCCAGCATAACGATAGAACTGAAACTCAGCACACTTGTATGTATCTTCCCCTGGACACACAGAAAAATCGCAAACCCGAAGTAACTTCAGTATTATAGGTTCAGGTTCAATTTGCGCCAAGGGTTTGGCCCTGTAATAAGTGATATCACTAATAAAATTCTAATAAAATAAAATGAAATTCAATATCACTAATAAAAAATTCTCGATCCATAAGTAGTTTTAGAAAAAAAGTCTCAGTTTGGCTGAAAAATACCTAATACCAGCACCGTCTCATTTCTTTATTTATTGATAGCTGTCCACGTGTCTCCTTGAATGTTTTAGGTTTGTATCACTTGTTTCTGTGAATCTTATTATGTGAATGTGAACCATGTAAACTTGCATATTCTGTGCACGGGCTTTTGCCCAGCAGAAGGAGTCATTAATGTCAAAAATATTGTAATTGTATTGTAATAATAAAATAATAAAAAAATATAATAATAATTTGGGGGCTGAGTGATCGCGGGAATGAACTTGGCTAACAATTTTGATATCAAACCCTTTTAAGGGCTGTTGAGTTAGGCTAATTTTTGGAGAGTTGTTTGGCTGTTTTTTTTACACATAGTGTTTTTGGTCGGATATGAGATACCTTGCTCCTTACTTGCTTTACTCTCTTGGACACTACCATAGATAACTCCAGTACAACGTGTAAAGACCTCGTTACGGTCCAGTCCAGTCTCGAGTCCAGTACTGTCCGGAAAATCCCCCAGTTTCGCCCTTTTCACCCACCATATCGTGCTGGCATCATTTAGACGACCCCCCAATTGAATTTCGAAGCAACCTGGCGTACCCTTGGGAGAAGGGAACCTGGCATTAAGAATAGGTATTATTTATTATCAGTGCCAACATTTTGTAAGCATTGTCATTCGTTTTTCACGGCTCAGGTATAGGAATCGTACCTACCTGTGTCAAGGTGAGCAATTTCGATTTTAAGATTTTAGGTTTTCCATAATCCTGCAGGTCCCCCGAGTCCAAAAAAGTGGTTTTAAAAAAAATGTCCATCTGACGTATCGTACGTCTGTCAGTCAGTCAGTCATTGGACCATTGTTTTTGCATTAGAAGGATTCACCTGACGCGCGTGAGAGGAGTTTTTTTCGTCCCTATTTTGTCAATAACTTCACTTAGGCAAAGTTTGTTTGAACTTTCCCGAAACTGTATAGGTATAGTCCAATCAAATTAGACATTACCGTATGCGTGAAATCCGGTAGTTGCGATTTTTCGCAGAGTTGTTTAGGATGTTACCGTGATGCGGGAACTAGTGCTTGGAGTATGATCAAGTTGACACTTCCCTATGATTCTTGGATAGGCCCTTTCTAAAGCCATCACTGTTTTCCAAAAAAATCAATTCGTAACATGCAGAAACTGAATGAGGTACCACCTGAAGATTTACCTGCTTCCGCACCTTTATCTCGGTAGCCGTTCACTTCCGGACACATTGATTGGCAAGATATCATATAAATGGACACCCCTATCCATTCTTAGAATTAAAACATTTACTCCTTAGTCATCTCGTATACAAGATTTGTGGCATTTCTTCGAATCTTCGACAAGCCATAGCATTAAAAAAATTTAAAAACAAACCATTTTGTTTGTAAATTGTAGCAAATTCTGTTGCCTGTAAAAAAGTACTAATATGTTGTTGCCAAAAAACTACGGTTTTTCAGGGTATACGAGTAACGAGTAAATCACCAAAAACTAGAGAAAGGTTGCGTTCGGAGCTCGAGGTCGAAAACTTGGATTATTGTATGCGTCAAGTAACATTCTAAACAACTCTGCAAAAAATCACAACTTCCAGATTTCACGCATATGACTAGTGATGCACGATGCACGGCTTTTCTTGTTCTTGTTCTTAAAGTAGAAATCATTTCTTGCTCTTGTTCTTGTTCTTGCTCTTGCAATTTCTTGCAAACACATGAAATTTTCCGCGATTATAATATGGTTTGTCGCCTACCGAACGGCCATTTCAAGTGCAATCGATCGTCCCATAGCTAGTCTGCAAAGTTTTTCGTACAATAAAATATGGACTGCTATCCATGGTCACTTGTGAATAAAGCTTTGGAAAAAAACTGACTGGGTGTATGCAAGACTCTTGCGAGAACTCTTGCAAGAAATCTTGTTCTTGCAAGTCAGTTTCTGTTCTTATTCTTGCAGCGAAAATCAACTCTTGTTTTTTTTTGTATGCAAGAAATGCAAGAACAAAAGCAAGACAAGAAATTTTCGTGTATCACTACATACGGCGCACTTGGCTAGCCGACAATTTGACTGGACCGTGATTTTAGACAGGTTTACCTATACCAAATTTAATCGAGATTTATACCTATTATTTCGAAAATTAACGACTTTGATAACGACGAAGTGGTGTTTACTTATGTTTCAGCATTAGGAGCTTAACAATAGTGCGCTTCGTCCCCTTCTGAGCTATGTGCTTGCAACTTGCTCCTATCAAGGTGCAAGGGAAATATCACCTAGATTTTCGTGATATGAATATGTTACCTACCTAACAGCGCAGGAAGTACGTACTACGAATTAGTACTTATTTATTACGAGAATTAGTTAAATTGGACTCTGGGGACCTCCAGGATCATGGGAAACCCAAAATCTCAAAATCGAAATTTCGCACGATAACATAACTTTCTCAGCCCATGTATTACATACGGGCGGTGGCACTGTTCGATCGATTTCAATAAAAATTGGTAGGGAGGTGTACTTTAACCTAGTTTGAAGTTTTACCGAAAGATATTAAATCAACTTAATAATTATGGTCAATATTGGCATTATCGTAGGAAAATTTTCCGAACATGGAAATCACGTTTTTGATTGGTTAGGTCAGGTTTCCCACAACACTAATTGATGGATTTTCTTGAAAATTGGTGAGGGTGGTCTCAGATAGATGCATCAAGGATGTTTTCAATAGATTTTGATTTACTTGAAAATTAAGACCGTGAGACATAAAATAGGAAACATGTACTTTGCGCGTCGAACGACACTTCACTGTTTGACGGATATGTTTGAAATTCAGTATGCAGGTGCACGTAATTATTGTCCAGTGTATGGCAAAATACTTTTTAGAAAAAGTTAAAATTTTGGCCCAAAAAGAAATAATTTACGTAAAAAAAATCAAAATTTTCGATACAGCTGGCGTAAAAATAGCGAAAAAGTCATGTGCGACCATTGTCGGACCCTTTATTTCATCAGAGATGACGTAAGCCTGACAAAGGCACAGCTGCCGGTAATTAAAATTTTCACATGTCACATATCTAAGAAAAGACAAGTAGGTAAATGATTTGTTAGAAAATAGCTTTTACATTCCTTTAGAATTTCATAGAAGTAAAAATAGTGAGAAATGGTTCGCATATACATTTGCTTGCCCCCATATTGGTTTCGAGCCCTCCCCCCTACACAGTGGAGGTCACTAATTTACCCAAGTCCCCAAGGGACAGAGTTTTAGCAAGCTAATAACGGTGCTTCCCGAAGGCCTCGATAGCCAAGTGGACGAAATGCATGGTCGACTTTTGAGGAGCAGTGAGAGCCGGGTCAGCCGGGTCCTACCAAAAAGATTTATTGCTCGGCATTCACCTCTGATATGTTCAGCATGTCAAGTGAAATGTATATCGAGGCTGTTGTGGTTCGGAACCCTCATAAAACTGTAGGTCCCCATCGTTTACTCGATGACTGGTGAGCTGGTATTTGGTAGTGCTGCCAGCTGAGCGCAATGGATAGTTCTTGAAAGCGGTCTGGTTTCTGGGCTTGTGCCCCCAACCCTCAGCTATTACTATTAAGGGTGCATCCCACCATACTAGGTTAAGAGAAAAACGCCGATTTTCTCGGAAATTATATATGGTAAACATGGGAGAAAATCTCCAGTTTTCTCTTAATTGGGCATGGTGCTCGGCATGGACATGACCTAAAAACCACTTTTTTAGTATCTAGGACCTCTGAAACGCCTTTTGCAATGAAAATCTCAAAATCGAAATTTCGCACGATAACATAACTTTCTCAGCCCATGTACTACATACGGGCGAGAAAGTAAAAAGTGGTTTTAAAAAAAATGTCCGTCCGACGTACGTACCTACGTACGTCCGTCCGTCACTCTGTCGCGCGACTGGACGTCACACTGTTCATTCGATTTTGCTCAAATTCGGTATTAGGTACCTAATGTAAATATCTGGACTTACTTTTTCATAAATTTTGATAACTCAAAAATTGCGCCTGCTATGATCAAAATAAAAAGGCAAAAAATCGTGTTTTTTGACAGTTATTAGGAAGGGCTGGAGGCTATGTATATCAAGTTGGAACCTTGAAAATTTGCAGAAGTGTTTTTGAATAGATGCTTAAAACTTGTTTATAACCATTTGGAGGTGGGCGAATAACTTGGCCCAATTTGGGCCAAAACGTGTGGGTCGTCACTCCGGTGACACTGTTCGATCGATTTCAATAAAAATTTGTAGGGAGGTGTACTTTAACCTAGTTTGAAGTTTTACCGAAAGAAATTAAATCAACTTAATAATTATTTTCAATATTGGCATTATCGTAGGAAAATTTTCCAAAAATGGAAATCACGTTTTTGATTGGTTAGGTCACATTTGCAACAACTCTAATCGACGGATATTCTTGAAAATTGGTGCAAGTGGTCTCAGATAGATGCTTCAAGGGAATTTTCAATAGATTTTCATTTACTTAAAAATTAAGACGGTGACATGCAAAATAGAAAACATATACTTTGCGCGTCGAGCGACACTTCACTGTTTGACGGATATGTTTGAAATTCGGTATGCAGGTGGCTAAAAGTATTGTCCATTGTGTGGCAAAATATTTTTTAGAAAAATTTAAAATTTTGGACCAAAAAAAAAATTTACAAAAAAAAAAATCAAAATTTTCGATACCGCTGGCGTAAAAATACCAAAAAAGTCAAGTGTGACCATTGTAGGACCCTTTATTTCATCAGAGATGACGTAAGCCTGACAAAGGCACAGCTACCGGTAATTAAAATTTTCAACCCCCAATATCTAAGGAAAGACAAGTAGGTAAATTATTTTTTTAGAAAATAGCTTTTACAATCCTTTAGAATTTCATAGAAGTAAAAATAGTGAGAAATAGTTCGCATATATGCTTGCCCCCATATTGGTTTCGAGCCCTCCCCCCAACGCAGTGGAGGTCACTAATTTACCCAAGTCCCCAAGGGACAGAGTTTTAGCAAGCTAATAACTAGGGATCGGATTCCTAGGTTTTTACCTATTTTGTTCCTTGCTAGCTACGGTAGTGCTTTTAACGGATTTACACGTTTTATGAACACAGTAACCCCCCTTCCAAATTTTATAGCACCTAAAAAAACCTAAATCGCGTTTAAAACCTAAAAGCACCTATATTGACTTTAAAATCTAAATATCACCTAAATGTCACTTTTCAGAAATCAAAGTAGAATTTTCTCACAATTTTTGTTAAATGAAGCTAATTTTTAATTTTGAAAAGAGCTATTGTGTAAGTAACAGGTCACTCACCCCCGTAAATAGCCTAGGCCTAGGACTACCTGCAAGAGTCCTGTTATTGTTACCCAGGTACAGATGTACTCAGGTCAATTCCTATGCTTAGCCGACTATTGACATCGGCTAATTTCGGATCGTTAAGGGCGGGCGGTAGGGCAGGTGTACTGGCTTAGGCTCACTCTGTATTCAGATCTTGTCCTAAAGTGTTTGCAGTTTGTGTGCCTTTACAATTTTCTTTTTACGATGACTAAAGTAAAAGGAACGAAGAGCTTCTTATTAAGAGAGTGGCTCTCGGGAGATCCAAACGCAGAGGATTTTGGGAAGAAACCCGGGTTTTCTGACTATGGAAGGGGTGAGTAAAATTTTGATGGGTGAGTTTGTCCAGCTACCCCACCCCCCAAGGCACCATCATGGAACCCTGACATGTTGGCTTGTTTAATATTCGCACCTCTTACCAGCTGTGACTTGGAGAGGTCGTTCTCGAGATATAAAAATGTGTTGCAGGACAACCGAAGGCGGATTACTGTTGAAAATATTAACAAATACATGGTTATGCACTGCAGTGCATTGTAAATAACATCAAATTTTGAACTACCGAAGCTTTTTTTAGAACCTATACAAAAACCTAAATTGGAATTATAAAAACCTATAAAAACCTAAAATAGGGTTTTGAAAAACCTATTTTGGCGTTTTTAGCACCTAGGAATCCGATCCCTACTAATAACGGTGCTTCCCGAAGGCCTCGATAGCCAAGTGGACGAAATGCATGGTCGACTTTTGAGGAGCAGTGAGAGCCGGGTCACACCGGTTCGATCCCGATCCCAATCCTACCAAAAATTTTTTTGCTCGGCATTCACCTCTGATATGTTCAGCATGTCAAGTGAAATGTATATCGAGGCTGTGGTGGTTCGGAACCCTCCTAAAACTGTAGGTCCCCATCGTTTACTCGATGACTGGGGAGCTGGTATTTGGTAGTGCTGCCAGCTGAGCACAATGGATAGTTCTTGAAAAGGGTCTAGTTTCTGGGGTTGTCCCCCAACCCTCAGCTATTATTATTAAGGGTGCATCCCACCATACTCGGTTAAGAGAAAAACGCCGATTTTCTCGGAAATTATATATGGTAAACATGGGAGAAAATCTCCAGTTTTCTCTTAACTGGGCATGGTGCTTGGCATGGTGGGACCATGGGCGTAGCAGGACCAAAAACCTGGGGGGAGCTAAGCCCCCCAGCTTCTCCTCACCTGTGGGGTTGGCATGGCTTTATGTGATATTATGTGTATTTCAGAAAAATCCTGGGGGTGGCTAAACGGTTTCTGGGGGCTGCGTCCCACACAATGGTCGGTTAAGAAAAACTCGTCAATTTCCTACTAAGAAAAATCAACAATTTACTGCTAACCGAGTATGGTGGGACGTATCCGCCTAAGGGAACTGATCAGTTTTATAATGCGAACGCGAATATTAGTGCATAGTTCATGGAATGGGAGGCAACAAGAGAAGGAGTGAGGGCTGGCTGAGGGCTGAGTGGCAGCCGGTGGCAGTCTCCGCTGGAGACAGTGGACTAGCTCGAACTCAAAGCTCCCCTTGCAAAAGCTGCAGGGTGCCCACGTGACTCCAGCTGGTAGCGTTTAGGCCCTTATTGCATGACGTCTAAGTTGGCTCTCTCCGGCCGTCTCTGGCTGGATACGGAGATGGGCCCTACCCGCCCCTCTGTTGGATAATTCCTCTGTGGTTGTAGCTAAAGTTTTTTTTACAACCGGTGTACACCAGAGTTCCAAAACAGCGGGGGTCTTGAAGACTTTTATTAAGTTTCAAATTTATTTTAACGGGCTGCACCTTGATGAGGACGAAAAAAGGATCCAAAATCTTGCATTTTCTTTTCAGTCGCTACGCTCGCTCAAGACGCAGGTACCCTCCGTTTTATTTTTCCAGGGCACCTGGAACACCCATATTCCAGGACAGCCCAAGCGGAGCTTTAAGGAACTTCTGCTAAAACGGTTCACCTAAACTGGAAGAACTTCCCTTTGGGTAGCTTGGCTCCCTGCTTCTTCACTAAGGGATGAAGACTTCCATGGAGTACTTTTCTTGGGATAGCTGGTACGTAGGTATATGCATGGCAATATGTACCAGCAGTATTGCGTAGGTACGTAAGTAGTACCTAAAAAAAAAAGCTCAACAACAGAATGCTAACCAAGACCCCAGCCCAGCATAAGTAAGATTTATATCGACAAAACAGACGTGCGAACCACCTATAAAAGGTGACCCATCGGTCACTTGTGCTAAGTACCTATAGGTACCTACCAACATACCTACGTACCCTTTTTCCAACCAATCAGCCTGGTCACAATCAAAATAAAGTTATCAGTAAGTAAGTAAGTGATGAGTTCAGCAAACAAGCCCTAAACAAAACTGGACAACCATTTTTTTTTTTTTTTTTATAGGGTTAATCGCCAGTCCCTCGAGGGGTTCACGCGAATACTTGTGGGGAAAGAATTAATTTACAGTTGTGGGAGGAGGGCAGTTTGGGAAAGAAAGTTTAAAAGATTTTGAGTGGAAGTGACATCATCTGCTAGTATTGTGGGGAGAGATTGGCCTTTGAGGGATTGACGGCTGGGCCCGTAGAGGGGACATTCAAGAAGGATGTGTAACACCGTCAGAGGGGTGTTACATTGAGTGCATTGTGTGGGGTTCTCCCGAGCCATGAGGTACCCGTGGGTGAGCCGGGTATGTCCAATGCGGAGGCGAGCGATCGCCACCTCCTCCCTTCTGTGGGGCAGACATGCTGATGCCCACTCTCCAATTTTCGGTTTAATTGGTTTGAGTTTAACGGTTTGAGTCTCTGGGGTGTCCCAGGAGAGTTGCCACATGTCACGCATGGTCTTTTTGGCAAGCGCCTTAAGATCCTGCGTTGTTGTCACACAAAAGGGAGGGGAGACGAGGGTGGTAGCCTCTTTGGCCGCCGTGTCAGCTGCTTCATTACCAGCAATACCGCTGTGGGATGGAACCCACAGAAATTTAAGGGCGCGTGGGTAAGTAATTTGAGCGAGTTGGGTGCGAATAGCATGTAAAAGAGGGCTGTTGGGGTATGTGCGGCGGAGAGACTGAAGTGAGCTGAGGCTATCTGTAATAATTATGGCTTTCGGAATAGACGTGTGATTGATATACAGGAGACATTGGTAGATTGCAAAGAGTTCGGCGGTGTAGACAGAAGTGGAAGGTAACAGCGGGAATAGGTGCATCTCACCCAGTGTCCAAAAGGCCGCACCCACCCTGTTCCCGACTTTTGAGCCATCGGTGTAAAAGTGGCACCATTCGGGTGCAGCATATGGAGCGAGGATACATGTGAAATGAGTGAGTACAACAGGATGGGGTGTGGAATGTTTGGGTAGCGCAGTGAGCTGAGTAATAGGTACAGGCGGGGGATGCGTCCACGGGTGTTGCAGACGGGGGTAAGAAAGAGAGGGAACTATGGGAAGTTTCATTTCCGCCACTAGGGGCTGCACCCTGTAACCTAGTGGTTTTGATGCGCGTGGGCGTGAGTCATAGCGACGATGCAACAGAGTATCGTTGAGTACCTGGTTTACATGGTGGGAGGGGGTGTCCAGCACGCTTATGTAGTATGCAAGCATTAGCTGGTTACGCCTGTACAGTAAGGGAGGTTCGTTGGCCTCGACACAGATGCTAACAACCGGGCTGGAGCGAAACGCACCGGTGCAGAGGCGGAGGCCAATGTGGTGAACGGTGTCGAGGTTTTTCAAGAGTGAGTGGAGGGCAGAACCATAAACCTGACACCCATAGTCTATTTTGGACCGAACAAGGGTGCGATAGAGCATCAGGAGGGTCTTCCGATCTGCTCCCCAGTTAAGATTACTTACTGCCTTGAGGACATTCATAGCAGTCAGACAGTTAGTTCTAAGCTTCAGTATGTGCTCGGTCCAAGTTAAGCGCTTGTCGAATATTAGGCCTAAAAATCGATGCGATCTTTTAACCTCTAGTTGGCGATCACCCAAATGCAAGATAGGGTCAGTTCTGCATTTCCTTTTTCTGCAAAAGTGGACGACCACTGTTTTTTCCACTGAGAATGAAAAACCTGTAGCGTCGGACCAACGTTGCAAAGCAGTGAGGGCAGTGGTAAGTTTGTGCTCAATCGTCGGGAGATCTCTGTTACGATAAAATATGCCCAAGTCATCGACAAAGAGGCAGGTTAACAGGTCCGGTGGGATGTGTTCGGTGACAGAGTTGATGGCGATATTAAAAAGTGTCCCGCTGAGGGGGGAGCCTTGTTGAAGTGAGTTATCCAGGAGTTTGGGCTGCGAGATTACATCCCCACAGCGAACCGAGATTATACGTGAAGTTAGCAGGTGTTGTATAAAAATTGGTAGGTGGCCCCTAAAGCCCCACTCGTGTAGGGTTTTAATAATTAACGGTCTCCACGTTGCATCGTACGCCTTGGCCACGTCAAACATAACGCCAACAGTGTGCATTTGCCTGAGAAAACCATCTTGGATGTAAGAGCTTACTCGGACTAGATGGTCTATAGTGCCATGGCCCTTTCGAGCCCCACACTGGACGTCTGACAGCAATGACCATTGTGTTAAGCACCACGTTAATCGAGCATTCACCATTCTTTCAAATATTTTTTGAAGGCAGTTCGTAAGGGCTATAGGTCGGAATGACTCAGGAGTATCTTTGGGTTTACCCGGTTTGGGGATAGGGACCAGAAGTGAATGATGCCAACTATTTGGAAAGCAATGTTCTACCCATATATGGTTATAAAGATTAAGCAGGTAAGAGGTTAACCCCCCATTGAGGTGTTTGACGAGATCATAGGGGATGGTGTCGGGTCCAGGGGCGGTATTGGTACACTGCTTTAAGCTGTCTTCAAGTTCATAAAAAGAGAAAGCGGAGTTATAGGCCGGCGTCGGTCCACAAATTTCAGTGAAATTGAAACGTTCAGAATCTAAACGCCTTTTATTTAGTCGCCTGTTGAGTGGGATGATATCGTCACTTGAGACTGATGAAAAATGGTCCGCAAAGGCTGAAGCAATATCCTGTGGGGAGGTAATGACCTTGTGTCCCTGAGTGAGAGGCGTGATTCTGACTGTATGGCGACCCCTAATTCGGCGTATGTGTTGCCAAATATCATGAGCGGTAGAGGCACAGGTAAGCGAGCTGACGTAGTCACGCCAGCTAGTCCTCCTTGCTTCTTTTAAGGTTCTTCTCGTCTTTGCTTCCATACATTTAAGCTTAATAATGTTTTCAGTAGTAGGTAACCGTTTGACAACGTGATAAAGTCGTCTACGTTCCCGTACAGCCTTAGCGCACTCTTCATTCCACCACGGAAGTTTCCTATTAAGAGTCGGAACTGTTCGGACAAAGGCAGAGTTGGCAGCATCAACAATATTCTGTGTAAATTGTGCTAAGGCTGTATCCACATCTGTAGGAACAGAAGGTGGGGGAGGTTGGAGAAGAGACTGATAAAGTGGCCAGCGTTCTTTCTCCATCTTCCAACGAGCAGTGCCCACTGTTGGGGGCATAGGCGGTAGATATGTGATAAATACAGGGTGGTGGTCACTGCCCCGCCTATCTGGGCTGACACTCCATGTCAGATCAGCCGCAAGACGATCCTGACACAGGGTCAGGTCAACAGCCGACACAGTTCCGTGAGTTGAAAAATGTGTTGGGGTGCCATCGTTAAGGAGTTGGCAGGGATGTGTCCGCACAATTTGTTCAATGAATTTACCCCGGTAATCACTAGTGCGCCGCCCAAAATCCCATAAGGGGCTATGGGCATTGAGGTCGCCCCCGACGATATATGGCGGCGGCAACTGCACCAGCAAATTTTCGATCTCACCTGGTAATAGTTGATAGTTCGGAGGGATATAGACCGAGCAAATTGTGATACGCTGGCTTAGGGTGGTTTGGATAGCTACCGCTTGTAATTGAGTGTTTAAAGGGACTGTTGTCGCCGGGAGATGATCTGCCAGGAAAATTGCCACACCACCGTGGGCTCGCGACTGGGGGGCGTACGGAGCATCCATGCGGAAGACTTGATAACCTTGGAGGCCCATCTTATGTGAAGGGTGGCGATGAGGAATTAAATGGGTTTCTTGCAGTAGAAAACACAGTGGGGATAATTCGGCACATAACATTCGTACTTCTTCCAGTCGCGTAAAATAGCCATTAACATTCCATTGTATTATATTATGTCTGATCGTCATGGTCATCATCATATACAGGGTGTTTCCGGATGACGGGGCAAAAAAAATATGGCGGGTAGGTACACCCCCATAGACCATTTTTGGCTAATACATGTGGGGTCGCAGGTCCTTCCTAACTGAGATACAGGGCCGGAACCAGTCAATTTGACAAATGGTTTTTTGCCCTTTTCTCGCTAACGACTTATACTAGCGAAAAAATAAGTGCAGTTTGGGTACCATTTTTAAGGATGCCGCATCGAATGGTGGTATCAGTTTTTCAAAATTCAGTTTCAAAATGGCAAATTCAAGATGGCGGCTATCATTTTTATCTCCGTTCTCAATGAAAATTGGTGGTTAGGGGTTTTGAGGCATGCTGAAAATGAATCTGAAAAAAGTTTTTGAAAATTCGAAAACTTTTGTTTTTCTGCCACTCTTATAATTTCATGAAACTCATTCGATTTGCATGAAATTTGCAGTGTAGTAACTGATAGACCTACTTATTGAAAATCTGTAAAAAGTTTTCAAAAAATCGCACGCATTTCAAAATGGCGGTGTCGTAATAGTCGTTTCATGGTTCAGATCAGCATGAAATTTATAGCACAGTAATTCGTAGACTTACTTATTTAAAATCCGTAAAAAGTTTTCAAAAAGTCGCACTCGTTTCAAAATGGCGGCGTCCTAAAATTTCCCTAAAGTTGTCATAGACTCATCAGATTTTCATGAAATTTGACGAGTATTGTTATTAAATTCTTATTATTTCATGATTAAACACATTGCTGGACATTCTCACACAACATTTTGTAACGGACCCAACATTCTGATTAATTTGATTATTTCACGTTATCCAGGTACCCATGTACGAGGTACCCACCTAATTGCCTACCCTAACTTTATTTCCGTGAATTTTTACATAATTATTTCAGATGTTTGTTTGTAATACCTACACACATTAAATTATCAAATTTTGCGAAAATCGGACAAGGTCTACTTCACCTTAAGAGTAACTTCAGGACGCCGCCATTTTGAAACGCGAGCGATTTTTTGAAAACTTTTTACAGATTTTCAATAAGTAGGTCTATCAGTTACTACACTGTAAATTTCATACAAATCGAATGAATTTCATGAAATTATAAGAGTGGCAGAAAAACAAAAGTTTTCGAATTTTCAAAAACTTTTTTCAAATTCATTTTCAGCATGTCTCAAAACCCCTAACCACCAATTTTCATTGAGATCGAAGAAAAAAATGATAGCCGCCATCTTGAATCTGCCATTTTGAAACTGAATTTTGAAAAACTGATACCACCATTCGATGCGGCATCCTTAAAAATGGTACCCAAACTGCACTTATTTTTTCGCTATTATAAGTCGTTAGCGAGAAAAGTGCAAAAAACCATTTGTTAAATTGACTGGTTCCGGTCCTGTATCTCAGTTAGGAAGGACCTGCGACCCCACATGTATTAGCCAAAAATAGTCTATGGGGGTGTACCTACCCGCCATATTTTTTTTGCCCCGTCATCCGGAAACACCCTGTACAGGGTGTTTCCGGATGACGGGGCAAAAAAAATATGGCGGGTAGGTACACCCCCATAGACCATTTTTGGCTAATACATGTGGGGTCGCAGGTCCTTCCTAACTGAGATACAGGGCCGGAACCAGTCAATTTGACAAATGGTTTTTTGCCCTTTTCTCGCTAACGACTTATACTAGCGAAAAAATAAGTGCAGTTTGGGTACCATTTTTAAGGATGCCGCA
This sequence comes from Mesopsocus fuscifrons, assembly GCA_950004255.1. Classification (NCBI taxonomy): domain Eukaryota; kingdom Metazoa; phylum Arthropoda; class Insecta; order Psocodea; family Mesopsocidae; genus Mesopsocus; species Mesopsocus fuscifrons. Next base: position 21,283,646 of record OX465377.1, read on the forward strand.
TCGAATGGTGGTATCAGTTTTTCAAAATTCAGTTTCAAAATGGCAAATTCAAGATGGCGGCTATCATTTTTATCTCCGTTCTCAATGAAAATTGGTGGTTAGGGGTTTTGAGGCATGCTGAAAATGAATCTGAAAAAAGTTTTTGAAAATTCGAAAACTTTTGTTTTTCTGCCACTCTTATAATTTCATGAAACTCATTCGATTTGCATGAAATTTGCAGTGTAGTAACTGATAGACCTACTTATTGAAAATCTGTAAAAAGTTTTCAAAAAATCGCACGCATTTCAAAATGGCGGTGTCGTAATAGTCGTTTCATGGTTCAGATCAGCATGAAATTTATAGCACAGTAATTCGTAGACTTACTTATTTAAAATCCGTAAAAAGTTTTCAAAAAGTCGCACTCGTTTCAAAATGGCGGCGTCCTAAAATTTCCCTAAAGTTGTCATAGACTCATCAGATTTTCATGAAATTTGACGAGTATTGTTATTAAATTCTTATTATTTCATGATTAAACACATTGCTGGACATTCTCACACAACATTTTGTAACGGACCCAACATTCTGATTAATTTGATTATTTCACGTTATCCAGGTACCCATGTACGAGGTACCCACCTAATTGCCTACCCTAACTTTATTTCCGTGAATTTTTACATAATTATTTCAGATGTTTGTTTGTAATACCTACACACATTAAATTATCAAATTTTGCGAAAATCGGACAAGGTCTACTTCACCTTAAGAGTAACTTCAGGACGCCGCCATTTTGAAACGCGAGCGATTTTTTGAAAACTTTTTACAGATTTTCAATAAGTAGGTCTATCAGTTACTACACTGTAAATTTCATACAAATCGAATGAATTTCATGAAATTATAAGAGTGGCAGAAAAACAAAAGTTTTCGAATTTTCAAAAACTTTTTTCAAATTCATTTTCAGCATGTCTCAAAACCCCTAACCACCAATTTTCATTGAGATCGAAGAAAAAAATGATAGCCGCCATCTTGAATCTGCCATTTTGAAACTGAATTTTGAAAAACTGATACCACCATTCGATGCGGCATCCTTAAAAATGGTACCCAAACTGCACTTATTTTTTCGCTATTATAAGTCGTTAGCGAGAAAAGTGCAAAAAACCATTTGTTAAATTGACTGGTTCCGGTCCTGTATCTCAGTTAGGAAGGACCTGCGACCCCACATGTATTAGCCAAAAATAGTCTATGGGGGTGTACCTACCCGCCATATTTTTTTTGCCCCGTCATCCGGAAACACCCTGTATATCAAACACATTGTCGTCACTAACAGTAGTTAGGGCGTGAAATTGATTACAAGAAGAGCGAGAGCCATCGATATCCATCTCGTCATTGTTAACGGGTCGTGTATTGTTACGAGCTCTTTGTGGGACTGTTTGCCAGCCAGGTTGATATTGGATGTTAGGGATAGATGAGGTACCTGGGGTTTGAGGTTCCTGTGACAAGGTTTGGATCTGGGCATTTATCGACTGAGAGGGGGCGGTAGGTGCCGCAATACCTGGTGGGAGTATGCCATGGTTGCTAAGGGTAGTGAGGATCACATTCATCTTTGACATCAGGTGACTCATTTGTGAGGAAAGGTTTTGAAAGGATACCATTAGACTGGAACAGTTTTTGCAATTGTCTTTCGTATTATGCTCCGGTTGTAACTGCGATGGCGGCTGGCGCACCCGAATGGGGGGTGTGCGCGTCTGTATGACAGGTGTGGCAGAATGATTCTTCTGCTGTAGAGGTGGCTGGCTTATCAAACGTTGATTGTTCTTAGGCACAGTTTTTTCGGCGTACGTTGCTGTTCGGAACGTGTTGACGGGACGTAGGGGTGGCAACGGAGGGAACACTGACCGATTTGGAGATGGTTCTTGCACATTGTTCTCAGTGTTATATGATTTCTTGGTCTGTTCTTGTTCTCTGGCGGCGTCACGGAGAATTGTCCGTTTTTCAAGAAAAACTGGACAGCTTGGGTCCCACGCGGTGTGTTTGCCACTACATGAGGCGCACTTAATTGGTCTTTCACATGGAGTGTCCGCCAAAACTTCGTGGGATGTAGCACAACGTGGGCAAATCCGGGGTTTGTTGCAGGGTAGCATATGGCCATAGGCCAAACACTGGTGGCACTTCAGCGGTTTCTTGTATAGAGGGTACACTTTGTAGCTGACGTATAAGACGGTAACGTCAGGGGGGCGTATGTGGGAGGAGAAGGTTAGGATATAGGATGGTGGTCTGGGAGAGTCACCTTCTGCTTTTGATAAACGCTTCACCTCAATTACTCCCTGCGGACCTAGTTCCTCCAAAAACTCTTCCTTAGTGAACCCTTGGAGGGCGCGGCACCTGACTACCCCTCTAGCATTGTTTAGTGTTGGGTGTTCAACGACTTTCACATTTATCCCATTCCCCAGGGACGTCAGAGTTTTCAACGTAGGTACTGTTCTTTTAGGTACCTGGACAAGGACAGTACCCGTGCGCAACATTTTGAGGGAAATAGGGTTCCCTGAGATAATTTTAATGACCGCTTTATTGATGAGAAATGGCGAAGTCCCAGAAAGAGTCTCTGATTCCTTAGCATTTTTAATTAGCATAAATACATTTGGGAGTTCAGTGGAGTTATCTGTTAGATCTGGCTCTTCATTTTGGGGCTCAGGTGAGTTATCTGTTAGATTGGGCTCGTCACTTTCAGACGTGGGAGACAGCGGTTTTTTGCGTTTCGAGGTAGACATCATTAGTGGTTTGTAAAGTATCTAAGTAGCCATGCAATTGCAAGGGAAAACCAAGTAAAAAGTAAACAAAATAGTAAATTCACAATGGAATGATAAGGTAATTGAGCTGTAGTGTGATAAGTTAAGTATGGGATAACACAACGTCACACAGAACTGCAGGTTGCGCGAACAAGATCGACTGGCACCGACGGAGTCCGGGCATGCACTGGACAACCATTTTATGTCCATGTTTATTTCAGAATAGTGTACCTAAGTAGGTACAATGTTTGGAATATTCACATATTTTGCCTACCATGAACCATGGGCGAAGTCGAACCTAATGTCCGTAGCACCCATAAACAACACTTGTCCGACGATATGCCCCAAATCATGCCGTGCCGTATGCGCTTTTTTGATGAAGGGAAAAGAGAGAATTTGCGTCGCTACTTTCCAGAACGGCTGTAGTTAATTCACAGCCATTCTGGAAAGTAGCAACGCAAATTCTCTCTTATAGCCGAGTTCTGGACAGCAGTAACATGTCTCAGCTAGCCCCTGGAAATAACCCAGAGTTGGAATTTTTGGTCATGCAGGTTAGCGTTCCAACACTTAACCACTTTCACAACAGACGTCTATAGATTTCGTAGCGATATACAGGTACTTACCATAGAAGCAAGCAGCTGCTAACAGCAAAACTGGAAACAGAAGAATTTTCATCTTTTGGCAGTAGTCTTGATTTCACTGTTGTCACTGATGAGGTTTGCACTGCAACTGACGGTCAGGTAGTACGATTTACAGGCTTAAATACTAGGCTCCACTAGAGGTATTTTTACTATCGGATGTTATCTTAAGATTCGCTGCGGACATTATAGGTTCGACTTCGCCCATGGTAGGCGAAGTATGTGAACATTCCAAACCTTGTACCTACTTTGGTAATTTTAAAGACCATGGATTATTACTCCCGAGTCGCTACGCTACGATAAGATTAGTTTTCACTGCCTGACTCGTGGACCACAGCAGCCAAGCTTTACAACAATTTACAATGTTATCTTTCGATTCGCTACGGACATTAGGTTCGACTTCGCCCATGGTTCATGGTAGCCAAAATATGTGAATATTCCAAACAATGTACCTACTTAGGTACACTATTCTGAAATAAAGATGCACATAAAATGGTTGTCCAGTTTTGTTTAGGCCTTGTTTGCTGAACTCATCACTTACTTACTTACTTACTTACTTACTTACTTACTTACTAACTGATAACTTTATTTTGATTGTGACCAGGCTGATTGGTTAGAAAAAGGGTACGTAGGTATTTTTTGGTTTTTTGACCCAAAAATGTGTTTCCCTAAAGTTTCCCTAAATTACATTTTTTTTTACCCAAAAATGGTTTTTTGATCTAAAAATGTGTTTCCTAATTTGACCCAAAATGAGATTCTCTAATTTTTGGTTTTTAACCCGAATTTTTTTTGGGTTTTGGGGTAAACGAGTTGTATTCCGAATTTTTTGTTTTTTTTACCCAAAAATGTGTTTCCCTAAATTTGGACACCGTGGGAACCGCGACGTGGGTGGTCTTGTAGGCTTCCGTGTTTACACCGTGTTTACACATGTTTACATCGTGTTTGCACATGTTTACATCGTGTTTGCACATGTTTACATCGTGTTTACACATGTTTACATCGTGTTTGCACATGTTTACATCGTGTTTGCACATGTTTACATCGTGTTTACACATGTTTACATCGTGTTTACACATGTTTACATCGTGTTTGCACATGTTTACATCGTGTTTACACATGTTTACATCGTGTTTACACATGTTTACATCGTGTTTGCACATGTTTACATCGTGTTTGCACATGTTTTTAGGCCTATTCTACGCGGGCGAGTGTTTCGAAACCGGCTATTATCCCCTACTACAGTAAAAATAAAATATACCAAGAAGAAGTACTATCTCCTGCTTACCACATTATGTGACTGGAATCCCCAGAAATGTTCCCCAGTCCGGCCAAACCCAGTCTGGACCTCGTCAGCGATGCAGACTCCTCCGTGACCCCGCACCGTGTCGTACACTGCTGACAGGTAGCCTTCAGGGTACTGCGTCACTCCTCCCACTCCCTACAACATCAATACATAAGACTGGGGGCCTTGATATCTGGAACGTGCATGGCCATGGTCGCACAAGTGAAAAAAAAAAAAAAAAAAAAAAAAAAAATACATGCAGTGCCGTTCTCATTTTGGGACTGGGAAAAATTCGACTGTCGGGTGTGATTCTGCCGAAATCATCCCCAAGGAGATGTATATACCTGTATGGACTCGGCAATAAAAGCTGCCAGCTTCCCTCTGGGTGTACTGTACTGTATAATGTCCTGCACGTCCTCGTGATAACCAGTGGTGGCTTTGCAGTTTTGCTGCGCGCAGTCACACGTTCTCCGGGCCTGCACAGGGCCAGCTCTGCACCTGCTGCCACCGAACCTCCCCTTGAATACGTCAGGGGTCATCGCCTAGGAAATCGCAAGCAAATATTATGTAGTAGGCACACTGCAGTTTTTCCACACCATGGTGTGTGTTCTATAGCCACGGGGAGCATTCCCAAGATGAACTAGTTATCTCCGGTGTGTGTTCAAGCTATGCCTATCAAGCTATGCCTATCAAGCTATGCCTATCAAGCGTCCCAAACGGGGACTTACAGTTCAAGGTAGCTCCGACCCATGATGTACACACTGTTCACTGACCCATGATGTACACACTGTTCACTGACCAAGATAAGTTCAAAATGTAACAGGGAAAAAAATCCTGACACGGTGGAGCTCGAACTCGGCAACTTCTGCCACTAAGACTATGCGGATGCCTGTACTCACGTGATGGATATTGGCTGTAGGGAGGGGGTACTTCCACGTGCTGAGGGCATTGAGGCCAATACAGGTGGCGGACCCCCCATGGTAACCATTCCTCAAGCTGATGACGTCACTGCTGCCAGTAGCCAGTCTAGCCAGCATGATGGCAAGGTCGTTGGCTTCGGACCCGCTGTTTACCAAGTACACCACCTGCAAACCAAACCAGCGCAGAGTTAAGGCTGATCTACTTACGTAACTAAGGCCAGTTCTCTTAAAGTCTGTAGTAGGTATAGTGTCTCCTAAAAGTACATTATAGCGATATCCTCCCGATAAGAAAAGTTGGTGCCTTCCATCATCCTGACGATCCCTTATCATAATGTTAACTAGTGGACTTTTAACGGCAAGATAAAGTTTCCGGCTACTTTCTCGGGAATCTGAATTTACTAATTGATAATTATTACTTATGGAATTTAAATATGGTCTCGACGTGGTGAAATCTTGCCAGCCCTGGTCGTGGTTCTGACCAAATCAACCCCTTGTGTCCAGAGGTCACAGGTCACCCTGCATCCCACTAGGCTAAAGGGGTGTTTTCTCACCTTTAGGTGACCAGGCATGGTGCTAAGCAGTTGCTCAGCATACTCCTGTACCACAGGATGCATGTAGATGTTAGCGACATGCCACAACTTCCCGCTTTGCTCCCTTAGCGCTTCAGTCACCTTCCTGCCAACATTATATATCTCATGTTAGCCTGAAAACACGTGGAAGCAGAATGGTCTTTTAGACTATTTACATGACACATTTCTTAAACACTTATTGATTCGGAAACATATTTTATAGTTTAGATGAATTTCTCAATAGAACTGCCAGTGTTTTATACTTTAGTCTCTTTTAGGACGAACAAGGACAACAGAACTTTCAACCTATACGCAACCAAACGTACTCACGGATGGTTATGCCCGACACTAACAGTGACAATTCCCGCGAACATGTCGAGATATCGCTTGCCGCTGTCATCGAACAGCCACTGCATGTGTCCATGGTGGATGAGTAGGGGGCGCTCAAAGTGAGGCTTCATGCAGGGGGCGAGAAGGCGCTGCCTGCGGCTCAGGACGTCACTGTAGGGTGGGCCAGTGTACCGGGGGGGCTCAAAATCACACTCCGGCATACGCAGTGTCGAGAAGCATGCAGCTGGCACCTAAAAATACAGAAAGCTTTCTACCACACCACAATTTTCGTCTGTATCTCCCCTTTCTAAGGATTCCAAGGAGGAATAGGGACAAGAGAGAAAGTAAACAAAGTTCGGAAACCACCCTTGAACAGCTGAGAATAAAATATTCAGCGTACCCGAAGGCCTGCAGCTACAGCCCACCGTGACATGGCGCAGACGTCAGAGTAGTAACTGAACTGATTGCGGCTGTGGCACTCGGTAGCTTGTCAACTACAGGTCAAGGACACGAGGTTACGACGTTGCGTGCTTCTCATCATAGTCTACACGTCAAAACGTTTAAAACTGAAATAAACCAAATAGGTGTGCTAGCCATCAGGTATTCCTGATAATACACAGGAACAGGACAGTCGGGTTTCCCCCAGCCGGTGAAAGCCAGGGCTGAGCAACATTCACTAAGACTACATGCTGGGTCCTTCTGGTTCACAGCTTAATGTCTTGCCACTTCTGGGCCTATAAACATCTTAAGATCTAGACGCACAGTAGATGTACTCGTATTAGTGAATGACTAACAGACCCACTGACTCTACCTAAACGGATTATAATCCACCCATTCAGCTGAGCAGAATGTAACCCACCCTCTCAGTAGAACTGACCTCAGCTAAACAGGATGTAATCGACCCCCTCCGTCAGGCACAAACTCGCCAAATTTTTCTCAAATTCTCCTCCCGTTAGGTCCAACTTGACACAAATCACAAACGGCGGCTTGGCATCCCGAAAGTGGATGATAGGGATGGGAAGGGAGGCGGTGGGGGGTGGGTGGGGCTGGTAATGCCCCCCCACTTTCTTGGCGTCCACATCGCAGAAGGCTGTGACTTTGCTTCGGTTGTGTGGTGCTAAACTGCGCCACAGTCGCCGGCCCTGCTTTCCTGCGTTCCAGATAGTCACTTGGGGCCACTGTGGCAGCACTAGCGCCTCCAGTCGTGCCACTCGCAAATCCCATAGGGCTGACCTGAATATAACAAACAGCTCGAAGTGTTGGTGTAAACGTGTGACAGAAAAAATAATATTTCACGGACAAGCAAGCAGAGCCGATTTTAAGTTATTTTCAGCCATATCCTAAGGGACCATATCTTACTGAGGGATAGAGAAGGTGGTAGCGTGAGGGTGGTGCCTGTATGTGATCAACTCTTGATCCACACGCCGCACATCCCCTCCCACATCCAGATGCCTGTAGAAGAAGATGGTGTCCTCAGGACACCCCCTGCCGGTCTCAGAGAACCCTCCTACTCTGCAACATATTATACGATACTATCATTTTATTTGGTGGGGCGGCTGCTGTAGTAAGAGCAGCCTTTGGCACTGCTGCTGTAGTTTTACCTGTCGAACACGTGACGTGAGCAGAACCAAGTGGGCATGACGACTGTTGGCCCATGGGAGGTGTACACTTGCACACACAGCTGTTCCTCTGCCAAACTGTTGGCCCAACGGCTGAACCGAGCAGTCGAATTCTCTGGCTCACGTCGAAAACGACTTCCAACAATCTGCAAACAAAACAAGCAAACTGATAACGAACTGGTTGGAGTGTTCGGTGATGTGGTGGAAGCAGGAACCTGGAGCTAGTCCCGACTAGTCCCATTTTACCTATTCGATTTCATCACTCACCGCCAGCGGATGTTTCTTAGCATATTCGAGCTGTTTCGATATCCTTGAGGCATCCATGGTGTCGTCAATATCCAGAAAACAGAGGAACTCTCCGCTGCTCATTTCCACCGCACGATTCCTCGCGAACCCAACTAAACAAAATAACCAAACACTGCCAACTAAAGTACATGAGTAGTTTCACCTCGCACAGGTTGCACAGGTTCGGGTAAACCGGACATAAAAGCTTAAATGTGTGGGAGCTGAGAGGAGAGGTAATGGATTTCACACACTATGAGGTTTTTAACAATAGTTAATAACGCTGCGTAGCATTCGCCTCTCCAGCTCTGATCTCGAGGTATTGAAAGAATAGTGTATGCGCCTTACGGACAGGCACTGGATAATACTGCTTATATGCAGATAATACTGCTTATATGCAGATAATACTGCGTATATGCAGATAATACTGCGTATATGCAGATAATACTGCGTATATGCAGATAATACTGCGTATATGCAGATAATACTGCGTATATGCAGATAATACTGCTTATATGCAGATAATACTGCTTATATGCAGATAATACTGCTTATATGCAGATAATACTGCTTATATGCAGATAATACTGCTTATATGCAGCGGCCTCCCTCACCTCCCTTTGAAGTGCCGCCAGTGAGGATTTTCAGTGACAGGTTCGGTATTCTCTTTTGCGCTATTTCTGTTCTCATGGTTTGCAACATCCTTTCGCTGCTGTCCGTACTGGCATCATTATAAACACACACTTCTACTCCGATACTTCTCTCATTCAAAATATCCTGCTGGAAAATAGACTCAAAACACTCCTGGATCCAGTGTTCCCCGTTGTGTACCGGCGTAATGATTGACTGAAATAAAACAAAAAGTTTTCCCGTTTACTGCAATATGCAATCTCAAGCTATTTGTTCAATTACCCGTAGATATTTCTTCACTTACTTACCACTATAATAGTTCTCTCCATTGTGTGTAGGCTTAGTGTGAAGGTATGTAAACAAAAAAACCATGATGGCGGCTGACTTATCTGAAGACACGTTCACAACGTGGCTTCAGCTTCTATTTCCCATTTGGCGCCTTTTTCAAACGAATAAATGGCGCTCTTTATACTTTTTTCTTCAAGTTTTTAATGTTGACATTTATAGAAGAGTTGGACCTTTTGTCATGGTAGTTTGTAATAATAACACTGTTATTCCATCTTTTTGGTACTTATAGGTAGGTCTTACCCATATAATATGGAATTGGACTCGTATAAGTCTACCCAGAGCCAGAGGTCGACCAACTGAGAAACATTGAGAGGCGGCAAACATACATTTTTTGATTCAACCCCATCCGTTTTTCTGATCGATCGGCATTCACCTCTGATATTATGTCTAAAGTTTGTCATGTGAAGTGTAAGGAGTAGGTACCTACTTATAGGCATAGGTATGACTGTGCATGGTGGTTCGGAACCCACCAAAAACTGTAGGGCCTTAGGTACCGTAGGTACAACACATACTTAGCCTAGGTGTAGCTCTAGTGACTTTTGGAAACTTACCTAGGTAGGTTAGGTATTATTCGTCACAACCAGAGTAGGTAGGTACCTACCTAGTGAGTGTTATGAGCCATTAAGTTTTATCATTTTGAAACTTTGGATGAGGCATATGCAGTAGGTAAGTAATAGGTACCCAACCTACTTTACGTTGTGAACCCTCGTTGTAGGTACCTACAGGTAGGTTACCTAGGTAGGATCGCTAAAAAATAATGCCCTCTGAAAACTACTCGACGACGAGAAGTGAACTGCCTCTCTGGCCTCTCACCTTATTCTGATCCTAACCCAGGATCCAGGATAAGGAGGAAAGAGGTGAAATGCTAAAGTAGGCAGACTTATAGTTAAGGATCTAATAGATTTCTTCTTCTTCCAGTCTCCAGTCCAATAAATTCAAGTAGCTGTCCTACGGAGTGTTCAAAACAAGAAAAAATCCGGTTGCAAAGGTTTGAAAGTTTGTGACATGAACTTGGCCTAGTTCAGTGACCTAAACGAGCGCTGTCTTCTGCTTGTTTACTAACAAATACATGTGGAAAACATGCTATTTTCAAATATGCGCGGCAGAATACTAATGTCTTTGCCTGTAACATTTATTTAGGAATAAAGCACTATGATTGGTCGGCATAAGTGACGTCACACTTCTGGCGCATGCGCATTGGCGCTCAAAGTGTTCACTGGCCGCCATTTTCTGTGAGCGTGACGCCCGCTCTTCAAAAATTTCGTTTTTAGCATCAGTTTACCAGATATGGAGACGTTTATTTCAGTTTTTAGTTGTTTTAAATTAATTCTTGTATTATCCTAGCTTTATTTAAACTTTTGAGGTAAGATTTTTGTTGTTTGTTCATAGTTATATTGGTAAAAATGTGTAACATGGCACCTTACATTGCCTCGATGCCCCGAATACGTTTTTCATTGTATCCCGTCAGGCAGTCGCTGAAGTTAATTTGTATGGTTTTATACGTTGCTAGGGGTATAATGCGAATTGTTTAGTTACGCTACGAACGGTTCTACATGTTGCATTATTGCGTCTAAATTGAAATGACGTTTCTTCTGACGCAAAAAGCCTAGGATTTGGAATTACTGCGATGAAAGATCGGTTTCACCCTCTAGTAACACTAGGGGCAAACTACGGTAGGGGTAGGTGTGTCAGAAATCTAGATCATGTTATTTTTTTATTTCCCGTTAGCATTGTCCACAGGGTGGCTGGGCTGAGCAGATAAAGCGGCCTGTTTCGTCAGCTGTAGTAGCCAGGTTCGAATCTCAGTCGCTAAAAAAATTTCCCTTATCTGGTACTGAGTTGTTAGGAAAATCAGTTGTTTGGCTTTTCGTTGCATTAACATACAGTGTGTTTTCAGATGTCATTTATGTCGATGGAGGAGTTACAGGAGAGATATCCCAACATGCAAATGAGCTCCGCAGATGGGGTTCAGGTAACCTACTCTCAAACCTACCTACCTATAGGTACATGGGGTAAGTATACTTACCCCATGTACCTACCTACCTGTGCATCTGTCTATTCAACTACCCAGGTACCTAGCTGTGTCAAGACAGCTCTCCTGTTCCTAAGTTATTTGATGTGATTTCAGGGTCCAGTTCCTGAGTCGAGTGGTGATAACGTCGCCATGCAGCAGTAAGTCTCTCCGTTCACAGTATGTAGAGGGGTGGGCGGGACAATCTGGGCCACTCGACTGGCACTAACACTTTATATTGATACAGGTTATACATATTGGAGGATAGTGACGAGCAGACTTCCTACATTATGCAGCCCGAAGGGCAGGACCTCATCCTGCAGGATGGCCGCGTCTATCTCACCCTCAACAAGGTTTGTTAATTATGACGTCTGTTTGTTGCCTGCACTGACCAATCACAGCGCTTGAGGGCATTTCTTCACACTGTGCACCTCCAAAGGTTTGTTTGTAAGTGTTCCCTTGCTTTGTTTTTCAGCCATCTACTGTCACTTCGGAACCTATGCAGATGTTACATAACCAGTATATACAGCACCACCAGGTAAATACATACACATACCTACAACGAAGCACCAAAAAATACAATCTGAAACTGGTGGGAAGAATTTTTCAGCTGTTATAAAATGTTGTTATTTTGGCCATTTTGCCATGTTTTGATAGTGATGTATTGTGTTGTAGCAGGTGCAGCTGCAGCAGCAGCAGCAAGGAGTGGCTCACATTATTCAACTTCATAACAATCAGATCCAGAATATCCACCCAACCATGTCTCATGGTAATTATATTGTAATTATATTGTATGTTCTGAAATATAATATCTAGGTGAACTAGTTGGCAAGTTGTGATTTTGCGATCAAGTCATTTTTAACGAATTAAGTATCTATCTGTTGAGCGACGTTTGTCTTTGGATATATAAAAACTAAGTTGAAATTTTTTTTCGCAGGCTCCACGGCTATCGATGAGGGATCCCAAACAAATTTCAACCAGGTATGTGCAAATCTGTGGATGGTAGGTTGGGTTAGAACCACCACTGCCTCGAAATGCATGTTACTTGACATGCTGAACAAATCAGATGCCGATCAGAACATTTTTTATATGATCTGGATCGAACCGGACCTTTCGGTATTAATTTCTTGTTGGAGGTCATTTCTAAGGAACCGCCCTCTTAGACCACTGTGGACGGTAGATATACCACCATACTTATGCTTATGTGTTGTTGTGTAGATATACCACCATACTTATGCTTATGTGTTGTTGTGTAGATATACCACCATACTTATGCTTATGTGTTGTTGTGTAGATATACCACCATACTTATGCTTATGTGTTGTTGTGTAGATATACCACCATACTTATGCTTATGTGTTGTTGTGTAGATGCAGTACGTGGAGCAAGAGGTGGTAACAACAACAGCAGCAGCACCACCACCAGCTCCAGTGTCAGGTAACCTGTTGTTCTTTTCTTGAGACAGTAATCTACCCTGTGACGTTGTATACCTAACCTTGAACTCTGCGTTAAGACTGTCCACAGAGTCTTGCTCGTTTATGTTTTTTCAAAGTGGGTGTATTTATATTTCAGTTGGGTCACTGGGAACCGCTAGGAGAATGTCCACACCAGCAGTCCAGCGCCAGAAGTAAGTCAGCCCTCGTGTTAGTAGACTTGCAGTTTCAGGTGGGTTCCGAACCACCACAGCCTCGATGTACATTTCACATGACGTGCTGAACATATTAGAGGTGAAGGCCGATCAGAAAAGCTTGGATAGGAGCGAGATCGAACCGGTGTGACTGAATGTAAATATTTTTTCAGAGTACCGAAGAAACCAGCGCAGCCGAAGCTAGGGCAGAACTCCCACTCCTCCCGTCTTTGTGTCCAGTTGAAACAGCCGAAACAGCAACAGTCTCTTACTGGTAAGCACTGCCGGCTTCTTGGTTGCTGTCGAGGAAGGGCCAGGACCAGTGTGATACGGAGTGTACACAAGGGGGTCATTTCGTCACTATCACAACCGACAATCGAATTTTTGTGAAGGCCAGGTCTGAGCCAGACATGTAAAAGCGTGTGGACGCTAAATGGCGAACATTAGGACGTCTACAGCGCAGGGGATTTCAAGACTCTAAAATACCCACCCACTGTGAGGTTAACGTGAGAGGTGTTTGGTTAGTTAGCGGCATTCGCCTTTCCGGCCCGGACCTCGTGTTTAGCGACTTGATCACTGTTGGCTTATTCTATGATTGTGATCAGCAGATGAAGAAATGAACGCTAGCGTGAAGGAGCAGCTCTCCAAGATCATGGCGGCCCTCCCCAGCCAGCAGCTCAGTCAACCCGGCAGGTGAGCATCAGGCTATCTGTTGGTTCGGAACCCACCACTAGGAATAGAAGTGAAAACAAAGGGTACGACAATGGTCGCACAAGCTTTCCCATTCTGTGGGTTTCGGGGCTCTCGAAGAAACTTTTAGACGAGATTACTATCCTGAGGAAGTTTCCCCGAGTATTTTTAGTACCCACATGACATATTTTGCAGTAACCACTGACGTTTGATTCTGTAGTAGCATGGGCGTAGTGCGGGCCAAACGGCCGGCCAGCACCCCTGTCCGGGCCAATACACCCCCGCGGGCCAATACCCCACCCAGGGCCAACACCCCCACCCGGCTCCCCTGCCCGCCTAGACCACAGGTGCCAGTCGGAGCGAAAACTCCCCTTGTGAGGGGTCAAGGCCCACGGAGGTCACACAAGGCTATGTAAGTTTCTTTTTGGAAAATATTTTGGAATATTTGCTATTTGTTTAGGTACGTTTTTTCTGGCCATTTTTTTGCGGACACTTCTGAAATGTAACAGGTACCTATGTATTTTTAACGTCAGAAATTGACTGGCTGTATTATGTTTTACGATCGTGTGTTTTTGTCAGTAAAACATTTGTCCAACGTTCAACAACATAGCTAGTTAAGACATGTTATGTTTCAGAACATTTCAATATCCAACAGTGTCCTCAAAATAATACGGTCACAAAAAACGTTATCTACTTACAAATGCAATTACAACTTGACAACTTTCACCTGTTGTTTAAATATAGCTGGTTGTCTAAAATCTTCTCGCTAAATGAATGAATTGTACTGTTCTTTTCTTTGAAGCTTTTCTTAATAAGTATCTATTCGGTTGTTATATGATGATGTTGTTGGATTTCAGGCAGCAGATGGTGGTGTTGGTACCTGGTGCCAGGCAGAACCTGAACTCGCCCATCTCTGTGTCACAGCTGCTTAATCAGGTGAGTTACGTTATTCCTAACCATCGGCTGCTAGTAGTAGTTGTAGGGGAGACCAATACCAGCTCTCCAGTCCTCAAGTTTTAGATGGGTTCCGAACCAACACAGCGACATGCTGAGTTGGTCAGAGGTGAATGCCGGTCGGAAAAACTTGTTTGGGATCAAACCGGCGTGACCAGGCTGTTATTGTTTTTTACCTAGAGTACCTAGACCACTGTGTTTATTTGATGTTTGTTGTGTAGGTGGGAGTGGAGGTGTGTGACGGAGCGCATGTCGACATGCAGTCATTCCTCGCCGGCAACACGCCTGCGGAGATCCAAGTCACCACGCAGCCGTGAGTCACTCGATAGATTTCATCATGAATCCGATAGTAAAAAATCGACTGATCGATTTGCACATGTCTCGTTCTTTTCCAGGCTGCAGCAGCAGCATCAGTACCTAGCCCCCATCAGAGGCACACAGCAGCAGGGGAGGCGGCAGATCGTAATGCCTGTTCTCAATCTACCCCGTGCACCAACCCCGACCCAGCGCTCTGCACCACCTCAAACATCCTGCAGCACCTCGAGCCCAACGCACCGGCCTGCAACACCCCTTACGCCACAGCAGCAGGAACATCAACAACTCCTCCATCAGCAGCTCATCATGGCGCAGAGACTACAACAACAACCACCCCCTGCTGCTCCTCCGCCCCCTCCCCCTCCTCCACTTCCTCAGCAGCAGATTATTAACCCTATGCAGGCTAATCTCCAGAATAAACTGCAACAGGTGAGAACCATTGTCACTTTCAGTATATTGAGGAATCTGAAATTTGTAAATTATCAATCCATTATTATACATCAATAATTATCCATCGTCTAAATACTGCCCATGTTTTACTGTGTTTTAGGCGATGCAGCCAAGCCTCAGCCGCTCCAGCCCGCAGACTCTGCAGTCGTCACAAACAAGAGTCATCTCGCAGAATGTGCCGATGCAGCAGAATCGACAGACACCTATCCAACAAAACAGACAGACGCCACCTAACATGCAAACTCAGGCAAACCATAACCCACCTTCTAGCATGCAGTCCATGAACATGGAGCATCATCAGGCAACCCCTGTTCTACAAAACCAACCTGTAAGCGTGCAAAACCAACATAACTACTCTGTGAGCATGCAGAACCACCAGAATCAGCAAAATATCACGGTAAATGTTCAGAACCGTCACGGGTCCCCGATGAGTTTGGGTGGTAGGCAAATAACGCTGAATCTGTCTCAGCAGACTGTGCAGACTCTCCACGGTAGACTTCACCAGGGGTCACAGCCCCACCAAATACTACAGCAGTCCAGCCCACTGCCCCCGACCTCACAGGCGAGGGCGTCACCTCAGCCCCCAACGTCTCAGGGGGTGGCCACCCTGCAGCAGAACTCCCAAGGGGAGGCAGCATTGTCATCATCCCAATCCCCGACCTTTACAGTCTCCCAGCCTTCCCAAGGGCGAGGATCAGTGGGAGTGGGAACTACCCTAGTTCATCAAGGGCAAGCGTCAGTGGGGTTAGGAACATCTCAACCCTTAGTGCCAACCCAGTGTCAGACACCTCCAGATCGAGCGTCTGTGGGGGTTGGAGCGTCTCAACCCCTAACGATAGCACAGTCTCAGACACCTTCAGGACGAGCGTCTGTAGGGGTGGGAGCGTCACAACCCCTAACGTTATCACAGTCTCAGACACCTTCAGGACGAGCGTCTGTAGGGGTGGGAGCGTCACAACCCCTAACGTTAGCACAGTCTCAGACACCTTCAGGACGAGCGTCTGTAGGGGTGGGAGCGTCACAACCCCTAACGTTAGCACAGTCTCAGACACCTTCAGGACGAGCGTCTGTGGGGGTAGGAGCGTCACTACCCCTCACGATAGCACAGTGTCAGACACCTTCAGGACGAGCGTCTGTGGGGGTGGGAGCGCCTCCGTCTCCAGCGCCAGGCCAAGCTCAGTCTCAACCCCAGCAGCCAGCTCCACAACCGAAAGAGGTAATTACAATTTTCAAAGAGCTTATGTCACAGTCACAGTGTTTGACGCTATCAGGTTGAGTGTCAGTAGGGACGGGAGCGCCTCAGCCTCAACCCCAGAGGCCAGCTCTACAACCGAAAGAGGTAATTAACTTTCAACTGGTGAAACATACTGATTTGTATCTAACTTGGTGTTCTGTGCAGGAGCCGCGTCGTTTGCCTGGATATGTCGCAATCTGCCCGTACTGTGGAATCTGCACCTTTGACCTCAGCAGATGCGATCGCTGCAAACGGAAACTGCCGGACACTGTCAAGATCAGACCACTCATCTCTACCTCAGAGGTAATCCATACAGCAGCACTGTTGCCTAGTCAGAGCCACATCGTAAGCCCAACCTCGTTCAATAGAGTTGATTGGCAAGAAGGTGGGACTGCTTACTGCACTGTAGTCGCCGTGATGTTAAGTGCCTTTGAACAGTTTGAACAAGGCAACCAGAAAATAAAACTTTACTGTATCGTAATGTCACTACCTACGTAGTTTTCAACATTTATTTTTTAGAGAAAATATTCAGTAGTATTCAACAGTTTTCTCTCAGAAAGTGTCTTAAAAAATCCGCAACCAACAGCATTGCATTTTGAAATTTCCGCCTTTTCTTAAAATTATTGATAATCGTTTGACTCTCGATAAATCGATAGCATGAAGTTGTACACATAACCAAAGTTTGTTAGCGTGGAGTGACTCCAATGCGCTTTGTCCGGCTGTGACATTTCTATATAATAATAATTGTGTTGCTGGAAGAATATGGTGCACATTACTTCATGGGTTCCTCAGAAAGCTGCCACTATGAGTTGGAAACGGTACTTACATAGTTACACCACATGTTGTTCACTTCAATCCCCATAACCCCCATTACTTCTGTACATGTCAGATAGGAACAAAGAGCATTGTATCCATAGCCTGAAATTTAGAGGAGATTAGAAATTGCACCCGTATTGACCTACAACAGGTGCTTATCTGGTTCCATGTTGTGTTGTAGAGTCCGGTGCAGCCGCATCCTGCGACAGTTACGAAACCAGCAACAGCAGCAGAGGGGGGAGCTGACGACAATGCACCGCCTGAGGATACTTGCGAAAACGAAAAGAAGAAAGACAGAGCTCCTAAAAAGAGGAAAAAGCCAGAAGAGCCAGGTACCTACTCAATTATTTCCTTGAGTCCTTTACCTTTAAGTACCTATAGTTACTGGAACAACGAATAAAGGCAAAACAGTCTTCGTGGACTGTAACAAGCCGAGCAAATAGGCCATTTCAAGAATTGTCCTTCGTACTCAGCTAGCAGCACTCCAAATACCATCGTGTTAATACATTACGGAGATGTGGGTTCCGAACCACTACAGCCTCGGTGTTCATTTCACTTGACGTGAAAATCGATGAGAAAAACTTTTCGTTGGATCGGGATTGAACCGGTGTGAACCGGCGTTCCTCTAAAGTCGACCGTCCAGAAGCCCTGATGTTTGTTTTGTTTTAGTGGTTCTTGTGCTGTCATCTGATGAAGAGGACGCAGGGGACGTGTCGTGCAGCCAGGGCAGCAAAGGCACCTTCAGCGAGGGGGCGCAGAGCCAGGGAGGCGAGCCCTTCTTGACGACTCTGTGGGTTAGCAAGGAGCCTCGCTACTCCCCCGCGGAGATGGCTCCAGCCGCCCCGGAACCAGACGCCATCATGCCTGAGGAACCGAACGGGTCTTTCACTGTGATGGTGGCGAAGAGTTTACGGGTTGGCAACTTCAAGTCGGACCTGAGGGACCGAGTGGTCGTGTGTAGTGCCGGCGTCCAGTTCACAGGCCTCTCCTCTATCGATGGTAAGTTTTTTTTACTTTTCCATGTATATGAAGTATGTAGGAAAGTATTGGAATCACGCAGAGAATCGATTTTGAGATTTTTATTGCAAAGTGCCGATCAAAGGTCCCTGATCCCCAAAAAACGCGTCGTATATGGTTATGTGTGTGTGTTCTCAGGTGAGGTGGTGACATTGTACCTCAAGAAGAGCTCACTCAAGGCTGTGCTGGTGCACTACAATACAACAGATCCGATGTTGTTGCTCTATCCAACTCGTGCTGCCGCCGCTAGAGTTCGTGCCAAGCTCGGCGTTACCAATGAAGGTTTCCAGTACTATGATCCCTGCAGTTCAGGTATGCTTAAAACTCTACTAAGGTCCTCGTCCATCTGGCCTCGCTGATTTTGATAACTTGGAGTAGGCTAGGGACCGCGGTGCAGCAGGGCGCATGCGCCGCGGCATCGCAGCGAAGCTCTAACTACAGCTCTGTCAAGTTCCAGGACAAGAGTCATGTCATGTTTCAGTGCAAGCGTTTCGCCGGCTGATAATCAGCATAGAGAAGATGACTGAGGAGAATAAGACTGTGATGAGCAGTGTGCTGAAGGGGCTGCTGACTGAGATTGATGACACTGACAAGGACAACATTATGGCAAGAGCTCTTACGCAGCCGGTAAGTAGAAACAAAGGTCTCGAGTTCAAAACGCGTACCAGTCAATTTTTGGCTTCGGCCAGCTAATACTTTTTTCACCTATTTCTCACTACTAACTAAGGCTGAATTTCACCACTTTAACGTAAAGACTATCGTGTACACGATAGCGCTATCGTATCGGTAAAAAATGTTAACGGCTTTCACCATGCACCGTTACCGTTTCGTTAGCTTTCGAGTGGATTTTCCGTGCGTTAGCGAAAACGATAATTTTTATACCTGCGACTCATTTGGTGTAGTCTAATGTAGTTTAATCAACATCTTAACTTCTTTCTCCGAAAAAATAGGGGGTTTTTTACGTTTATTTCCACTTTTAGATTGAATTTGTTGAAATAAATTTGACGTAAACAAAGCAGGCGAATTCTATTGACACAACAAAACCTAAACCTAAACGAGAGGATGTCTGCTTTTTTTAATCGATAGCTATTCGAACGTTAAAAGGCACTATCGTGAGGTGGTGAAATTCAGCCTAAGGGAAAATTAAAAAATTGTTCCATGGCACTTCTTTATCGTTTTCTGTAGAAACTGTTCGATATTTATTTTATCTAAAATATAGAATTTTAGAAACTAGTTTAGTCTTATTATCTTAAGAAGTTTACTTGAAGTTCCTCACGTGTGAAGGGATACATTCGAGTCATCTAAAGTCATAAGCCATTAGCAAAAAATTACTGCACAACAACAAGGAATTTTTTGTTTGTTGATGTTGACAGTTGACATACTTTTAAAGTTGTTGCTATGACAATTTGGAAATGATACTGCTTCCAGGGCCACTGGATGCTCCAAAAGCTAAACATAGATCTCTGGTTGCCATGACGATGGCACTCGGAGTTTAGTTCCAAATTTTGCAACTTGGTATGGTAGATGTCGCTGGTTTCTATGTGGGCAAGCAGTCTAGAGTAATATAGGTCGTTGGTATAGACTGAACGTAAATAATATGTGTAAACTTATGTTTTAGCCGCCGATGCCGACAACTCGGACGATTCTGAACTTTGAGAAGCTGGAGCTGACCAACACAGACTACGCCTGCCTGGCTGAGGAAACTTACATCAATGACGTCATTATAGACTTCTACCTCACGTAAGCTAAACATCACTAGTCACTCTCATTTTGACTGAGGCTACCTCACGTAAGCTAAACATTACTAGTCACTCTCATTTTGAGTGAGGCTACCTCACGTAAGCTAAACATTACTAGTCACTCTCATTCCTTACCGTGCAGATAGAGTTAGGGCCCGATTACACCTTACAAAAAATATATGGTCATATTATTATATGATCCTATTTTTTCAGTATCATAAAATTTTAGAAAAACTGTAATACACATAACAATAAAATTGTGATCATATTTAGCAGAGATGCCAACTTGACGTGGTAAAAAAATAAAATTCCGTAGATTTTTAGGGGCTTTTTTTGAACCGTTTTAGGTTAAATAATTTCTGCTATATTCTTTAAATTCATCGTTATATAGAAATTCGTACTCCTCCACATTTTCTATTAATATACGGGTCATTTCCATTCCACTTTACCTCAGGCGCCATTTTCAACGGACTGACCCAACAACAACAACACATCGCAGCAGTTATGATACAATTTGTACAGGCCGATACAAATTGTATCATAACTGACTCAATTCACTTTACTTACACCTTACAATTTTTCTTGATCATATTTTTTTATGATCATATTAGGATTGGAAATTGTAAGGTGTAATCGGGGGCTTAGTCAACTTTAGAAAACTTTACTTTGCTGTTAGAAGGCCATTAGTTGTGATAAGGGCGGTATCGGCAGGATGGTGAAAGGCACCAACTTTTCTTTTCGGGAGGATAACGTAACGCTATAGTGAACTTTTAAGGGACACTAAAGTCAGATGAGTGATAATGAACGAAAATAAACGTCATATCTCCAAAGTCATCTTAGGCTGAATTTCACCACTTTCCGATAGTGTCTATAACGAGAGGATTTAACGAACGGATTTACGTTATCGTATGTTTAGCGTACGACAAGTGCGATCGCAGAGCAAGCTAAACATACGATAACGTAAATCCGTTCGTTAAACCCTCTCGTTAAAAGACACTATCGGAAAGTGGTGAAATTCAGCCTTAAATGGGTATTTTGTGTTGGGTAGGTACCTCAGCGAGCGCGTGCTGTCTCCTACTGACCGGGCTCGCACACACATCTTCTCTTCGTTCTTCTACAACCGGCTGACGAAGAAGCTGGACCGGCGGGAGGCAGGCGTTGCTGGCAGCAAGGAGAGCCCGGCAGAGAAGCGCCATAGGCGTGTCCGACGGTGGACGAAGAAGACGAACCTTTTCGAAAAGGATTTCATCATCATTCCTATCAATGAGAAGTATGGGTCTTGTCGTCCGTCAGTATTCTAAGAGCGGAGCACACCCTGTGACGTCAGTGACCTTAATCTTTGCTGGTTGACGTTTCTTATGGGCGATGATCACACTTTTTTTTTGTCTTTTGACCGAACATACATTCGTTATTTCTTTACGGTTTTTATGCACACTTTACGAGGAAACTTTGGGATATTTAAATGTTCTGACATATAATACGTCTTTTTAATGGCCGAAATTAACAGGCTGTGTTGTAATTTTACGATCGAATGATTTTTGTCAACAAAAAATTTGTCCAAAATTAACCGATCGTAAAATCACAACACAGCCTGTTAATTTCGGCCGACATGTTATATTTCAAAACATTTAAATATCCAATAGTTTCCTCATAAAGTGTGCAGAAAAAACGGAAACAAACACGACGGCGGCGTAGACGCCCTTAATGGGGTACGTATACATACATGTTTTACTGAATGTTTGTTTATTTTCAGCTCGCATTGGTTTCTGGCTGTGATATGTTACCCTCATCTGACGGGGCCTGTGCGCTTCTCGGACGGTACCCCTCTGCCAGACACTGAAAGGGACAAACGGAACACCCCTCATACACCCCACACCCCCAAACCCACCCCCTGCCTTCAGATTGGCAATACCACCATCACACATTGCAAGGTAACAACCAACCACCTATAATACTATAGACAGCTTGCCCACACAGAAATCAGCGACATCTACCCGAAGCAGAATGAAAAATTTGGAACCACGCACAGGGGACCATTGTTATGGCAACAAGATGTATCGAACTTTCAAAGGGGCCAATATGGCGAACCTCGGTGGGTACGGAAAATGCCTACCGATAGGCTGTCTATAGTAATATACGTGGTTGGTAACAACAGTAGCAGTAGAGGGAAACAAACCCAGAAACTAGACCATTTCTAGAATTATCCATCGTGCTCAGCTGGCAGCACTACCAAATACCAGCTCCCCACCATCGTCTTAATGGATTACGGGGTTTCAAACGGGATAATTTGAGATAAGTAAAGGAAAGACTGTTCTAGCATCGCGTTGGTACAGTAACTATGCCTAGGTAATTGAGTAACGAAGGAAGAGTCATGCTTTATAATCTGGTAATCGTAAATATAAGCGTACAAAGATGACTTCGAATAGCACACTGCTAGGTTGTAGAGCAGCCTAGAAACCTCCAACCATTCATCCCCATCTTTCGGATTGAACAAGTTTGAATTTTGGCGCGGTATTTTATTTTTGTTATGCTGACAAAGTTTTTGCAGGTGTGCCAATGTAACAAAAAAACAATAACAAAACTATGGATCGGATTTATTTTTTGACGTTTTACTTGAAACATTTTTAAACAGAATTGTAGTTGCTAACAGACTGACAGAATATCTCGGTATACTATTTAACTCGCTAATTTCGGCGGAAGTCCAAAGGCGGTCAAATCGGTGATGAAAGAATAATGTTTTTGATTATTTTGGAAGTCTGACGGGACATGAGCGACAAGCGCAAAATCAGTGGCAAGTCAATCGAACAAGTGAAAGTAAAAGTGAATCCTGGTTTTGGATATTTTCAGAGTGGATAAGAAAGCCCTGAGCAGTTACAGGCTCACGTTTAGAGAGACATGGTTGACAAACGGAGTCCAGACTTTCCGGCTTATCTCAGTTCTGTCTATCGCACCGTCTTATTAGTTATTTTATGTTGTAACTGTTTCATTTTTTTGTACTCCCGGTTTATACATCTTTTTCTTCTTTAAGTTAATTGTTGTGTTGGGTAGATGGGGCCTGCCACCACGGATTCTGATCGGGACGAGGCAGAAGCTGAAGATGAACTCACCGACGATGTAAGTTTAAATACATCAAAATAAGTAAGGCTCTCTTGATAGTTTTTCCTGATTTCCCTAATTTAAAAAAAAGAAAATGGCCGCATCAATAGGTACTCAGAAATATTAATTTATTTGAACCCCTTAGTTTAGGTGAAAGAAAAAGAAACCCTGGCATTTTCTGATAGCAAGTTTGAGATGTTTGTTGATGTAATTCCAGGACAGTGAAGCAGAGGAAGGGGTGGGTGGGGTGAGCAATGGAGCAGCGCCCCCTCCCCCCAGCATCCCTCTGCTGGGCCCCCCTGACCCCCCTCAGACCCCCACCCCTACCGCCAGGACAAGCAGGCGCACCCAGTCTCAGCAAGTTTCCATCAAACAGTAAGTATCCTACCCCTAAGATGGGCTTCACCGGTTGGTAAACCTAGTAGTTTCCCCTCAAAGTGGTCTATATTGGTGCTTTAGCAACTTTAGCAACTGGAGAGATGCACTTTTTTAGCCTGGAACATAGTCAAGGGCTGGGAGTAATAGTGTTGTGACAATATTATTTTTTTAACCTGAGAATTCAACAAAGTGAAGGACAGCCAAAGGATAAATTGACTCACTTCTGAGCGCTGCTTACCGTTTCAGACCCTCTCGCTTCTGAGCGCTACTTACCGTTTCAGACCCTCTCGCTTCTGAGCGTTGCTTACCGTTTCAGACCCTGCATCCTAACCTTTGACTGAGCGCTACTTACCGTTTCAGACCCTGCATCCTAACCTTTGACTGAGCGCTACTTACCGTTTCAGACCCTGCATCCTAACCTTTGACTGAGCGCTACTTACCGTTTCAGACCCTGCATCCTAACCTTTGACTGAGCGCTACTTACCGTTTCAGACCCTGCATCCTAACCTTTGACTGAGCGCTACTTACCGTTTCAGACCCTGCATCCTAATCTTCGACTCACTGCGAGGTGCTAACCCTCGGGCGCGTGTGGTGGCCACCCTGCGTGACTTCCTCAAGGTGGAGTACCAGTGGAAGACAGGGCGGGAGAGAGCATTCACCAAGGATAACTTCAAGGGTGCGGTGCTGAAGGTCCCTCAGCAGAACAACTACTTCGACTGCGGGCTGTTCGTGCTGCAGTACGTGGAGAGCTTCTTCGAGGTAACAGCATGACGGCACCAACCATGGAAGGACAGGCTTGTCATATTAGTTTGATAACGTGAAAATAGATAGGTACGGGCGTACCCAGTGATGGGAATCCTATGAGAAAAGCTGTTTCGCCGGGAATTTAACGGCCACCATACATTCTCGACGAACTCCGCCAAAACCACTGTGCGAAAGTAAATATTCGACAAAACTAATGTTTACAAATTAGTACAACCGGAGACTGGTAATTGCAATATCGTAATGATTGTGTCTACTCTAAAAGCTAAACATAGTGTGCTATTTGAACGCGAAACGAACGAGTAAAAGTAGGACACTATGTTTAGCTTTTACAGGAGAAAAGTAGAGAAATGCTGTTGAAATTACCCACTTCCGTAAGTGAAATAAAAATTGCCAAAATGCAACATGGCTACGGTAAATAGTACAAACATTTATCAAGCTTTTCTACTAAATGTGACGATAAAATCATACATTTTTTAGTCCGAAAATTTTCAAAAAAATATTCCGCATGAGGTAGTGTTGTGTTTTCGCGATCTGTCAAAAAACATGTGGACTGGTAGTTGACTATTTAAAATCGCTCCTGTGGGCTTATTACTCCATTTCATGCAAAAATACAACACTACCTCACGACAAAGAGTCTCAGGTTTACATCCCCCTATAAACACTTTCCACTCGCCCTGTAACTTCTGAGTAGGGCTTGAAGTACTTAGCATTGCGAACCAAGTACGTGTAGTCGAAAATAGCGAATGTATATTTAGCCCTTTTACTTTACCTGTATACGAAGTATACGTAAGGTAAAGTATTGTATTCGTGCGGGCCAATTTTCGGCAAACCTCAATTTTGAACCGTCATTGCTCCCAGACCTCAAAAGCGACTGGAACTTGCATATACATTTCGGAAACGTCCATTCCTTCGGAATATGAAAACCAACTCACTTTTTTCCTCCGACGAAAAGTTTGCCCACAGGAAAATTTAGAAGAGGTCAGGTACTCCGTGTCAGTACGTATGTATGTATGTATGTATGTGGCATTGACCTGGACGGCACACTTTTCAACCGATTTTCTTCAAAATCGGTAGTGACCTTTCTAAAATTGGAAGAAATCAGAATCCGGAAGCCCAATTCCCCCACTTTAAAATTAAGGGGGGTTACCCCCCCCCCCCCCAAAAACTCCCCCAAAAAGTAGAAAAAAAATATTAGCTCAAAATCGGCTCTAACGAATTTGATCAAATATTAGGCAATTAAAGAACAAAAAATCACGAATCCAATGATACCACCCACTACCCCCGCATAACTCCCTGGCCGCTAAAAAAGGGGGGAACCCTGGACCTGTAAAAGGGTGAAATCAGTGGCTTCAGTTGTTTGTGGTATATGAGTAGTTCTGGATATGACACGTCACAACGGCCATATTCGTCAAAAATGGTATATGGCTTATTTTGAGGCCCCCCCGGGGGGGGGGGGGGGGGGGGGGGCAATTTTGAGTGACTTTTAAAGTGCGGCTTATCTGTCTCAAACTGTTCGGGTGAACGTTGTGAAGCAATTTTTTGTGTCAAAAAGTTTTTCTGAATGTATCCTAGCACCCCACCCCCAAAGGGGGGTAGATTTGAGTGGTTTGAGAAATATGGGTTGTGTGGGCTCAAAATGATCGGGAGATCGTTCTGAGGCAATTTATTTGGTCAAAATGTTTTTTCGCCACCCCCCCCCCCCCCTTATGGGGGGTGTTTTGTATACATTCCAAAGTACGTTGTATGGGGTATCAAAATGCTCGGTGAAACGTTCTGAAGCAATTTATTTTGTCAAAAAGTTTTTCCGAGCTTCCCCATCCACCCCACCTCCTTTTAGGGGGTAGTTTTGGGTGGTTGCCGAAGTATGTCATGTGGGGTCTCTAAGTAACTCGGGGGAACATTCTGGGGCCATTCCTTTTGTCAAAATGTTTTTCCGTCTCCAATCATTTATCCAAGTGTTTATTTCTAGGAATCACGCAGGTAAAGTTTTGTCCGACCGTGTCGTACCGCTTGTTTTCTTTCCATTTTTTGAGGAAATTTAAATGTTCTGAAGTATGAAATCTCTTTTTAACGTGAAAAATTAGTTGACCAACTTGTGATTCTACAATTGACCGATTTTTGTGAGTAAAAAGTTACTTCTACTCTCACTATTACTTTGTGACGATAAAAATACATCATATATTTCAGAACATTTAAACAACAGTGCCTTCGAAAATATAATTGAAATTCGTGAAATTCCCCATGTCGAGTTCCTGGCCAAAGGGGTCCGACTTTTGCACTAAGAAGACCTGGTTCGAATCCTGGCGTAGAAAACTTTTTTCGCTTTGGCTTCGGCCAAACAACGAGGTGTTGTGCTGACTTGTGCCCCCTTTCAATTTAAAATAAAAAAATGGCCGTTGTTGCAGGACCCTCTGACAGACTATCGGCTTCCTATTCGCTACCTAAACGACTGGTTCAGTGAGGACTACACCTCTAACAAACGTCAGCACGTGGCCGCCCTCATCCAGTCGCTCATGTTGGAGCAGGGGGTGGAACCTCGCGCTATGAACCTGCCGGACCTCCTCACGCAACCCACCAACTACGCGGTAACGCGAATCACTACTCAACCTGATCTCACCATAGCGTTATTGGATTTATGTTATCATATATTTAGCTTATGACAAGTGATTTTGCAAGGAAACAAGTGCAAATGCAAGGCTAAACATACGATGACGAACAGATTTAAGAGGTGCATCGCGATTGCATTTGCTTCCTTGCAATATCTCTTGTCATAAGCTAAACATATGATAGGACAAATCCTATTACGCTATAGTGTAAACTATAAGTGGTGAAATCCAGCCTTTGGCCGATGACGAAAAAATAAAATTTAAATTTAGGCAAAGTTGCGCTAATGCTATCCTTGTACAAAGTATCCAATAATAGTTTTAAACGGGTTTTCTGGGGAAACTATTGGATATTTAAGTATTCTGAAATATAATACCTATGTCTTTTCAAAGTTAGAAATTGAGTGGTTGTGTTGTCGGTTAATTGTGGACCAATTTTTAACGAATAAAAATCACTCGATTGTAAAGTCACAAAATAGTCAATTTCTGACATTAAAAAGGGCATATTATATTTCAGAAAATTTAAATTTCCAACTGTACCCTAAAAAAATGGCCGTAAAAAACTTAAACTAGTAGCAAAAGTATATATTCTGTCTTGGGAAGCAGCACTGTGTCTACAGCCTAAACTGATAAACTGATAAATTAGATAAAAATGGATTTTATAGTTTTAATTTCTTACAGATGGAGTGTAAGGAGGAGCATGAGCATGAGGAGGAGGAAGAGGAAGCAGAGGAGGATGAGGAGGCTATGGAGGCGCACATTGCTCAACTCCGTGCCAGTACGTACTATCGCTCACTTTAGATAGTTAGTTTGTCTCGACAGCCGAGTGGTCTAGAGATGGTCGACTTTAGAGGAACACTGAGAGTCGGCTCACACCGGTTCGATCCCGATCCTACCAAAACGTTTTTGTGTCACGTCATGTGAAAATTCGTAAATATCGAGGCTGTGGTTGTTCGGAACCCACCTAAAACTAGGTACCCCTCGTGTAGTAACACGGTGTGTGGGGAGCTGGTAATTGGTAGAGCTGCCAGCTGAGCACGATGGTTCAGTCCAATTCAAGACTAGCGGGAACCTCATTATTTGTTTATTGTGCTTGCAGTGGGGCATCTGGAGGATGAGGAGGAGGAAGACGAGGGAGAAGAGGAGCAGGAGCATGTACACGATGGAGTCGAAGAAGGCGAACTCCACGTAAGCTAAACATACTTTTTCAAATATGACGGGGAAAAATTTGCCGAAACAGCTTATGCCTGCGTGACTGACTGCAAGGTGAAGACGAACGAGATGGCCCAAACTATGCTTTAGACGTTGTGTTTGCAATTCCAGGAAGGGGAACTTTCAGTCAAAAGAAAGTCAACAAACAACATTGTATCTACTGCCTTAATGGATGTTTTTGTTTGTGTTATTGCAGCAGACGGAATCAGACATGGAGATGGAGGCAGGGATGGAAGGAGGGGAAGATAATGAGGATGAGGAAGAAGAGGAAGGCGGAGAGGGGGAGGGAGTGCCCCTGTCCACCTGGTCACATGCCAGTCTAGCCGTGGTACAGCGTCTGCTGGAGTCCCCACGACCTGCTGCTGACCCTCCTACTCGGCAGACCCTGAAGAGCGTCAGGATACACCGCAACACTTCTGGTAGCAGCACGCCCAAGCGGTCCAAACCTTCATAGTAAGGGGGGTGCTGGGAATCTTGCCATGGTGCAGCGTCTGCTAGACACGCCGTGACCCTCCGTGTACCCTGAAGCCCCTCGTTGTGAGGATGGTGCAGCGTCTGCTAGACACGCCGTGACCCACCGTGTACCCTGAAGCCCCTCGTTGTGAGGATGGTGCAGCGTCTGCTAGACACGCCGTGACCCTCCGTGTACCCTGAAGCCCCTCGTTGTGAGGATGGTGCAGCGTCTGCTAGACACGCCGTGACCCTCCGTGTACCCTGAAGCCCCTCGTTGTGAGGATGGTGCAGCGTCTGCTAGACACGCCCTGACCCTCCGTGTACCCTGAAGCCTTTCGTTGTGAGGATGGTGCAGCGTCTGCTAGACACGCCGTGACCCTCTGTGGACCCTGAAAACCCTCATAGTAAGGATGGTGCTGCGAGTTTCGCCATTGTGCAGCGTCTGCTAGAGACCCCTGACCTTCTGTAGACCCTGAAACGCCTAATTGTAAACCCCGTGACCCACCTTTTAAACCTTTATAAATGTCAACACCGGTAGGAACAACCCTCGCATACATTGTACATTGTTAGACCTTTATTAAATTTCCGAAATGGTGACTATACTATTGTATAAACCCTAAATGGAATGTTTAAAACCCGTTTCACAAATCATAATGAATAACGTAACAGTGGTGGTATGAGATCTGCAATCAGTTTCCAGTTCTTGTCACACCCTGGACCCTTTTATGTTGTAAACGATGACTACGAGAGGTGGTATCGTAGCTTTCAGAAATGCACAGAAACTTATTACGAAATTAATGGCACGTATGCTCGATCAGTCAAATGTATTATTGTAAACAAATAGTAAACAAAAAGAAATGTCTTAGGACAATAGATAGTTGGCATTTCTTGATGGCATGTTTCTGAAGGAACTTTGGATATTTATTTATCCAATGTGAGTATAAATATCTCACAGTTCCCCACAAAACTGTCACTCAGAAATGTCAACAAATGAGCGCATGGGGCATGGAGTAATGAGTGTCAGTGCCGCAGGTCGAAGCAGACAAACACACCCCAGTGATCTGAAGGGAACATGGTAGTTTTTGGCGCCCTCTGCGCACCCACCACCCCAAACTCCCGCAGCATGACACGCCCTGGCTCGGCACGCACGTACACGCGGTCGAAGCGCGCGCGGGGCCCAAACTGCCCCCCAGGACCACCGCCTATTCCTCGGTTGGAGTTACGCCGCGTGTCCCATGTCCATCGTGTGTCGGGACGGGAGCCGCACGCCTCCCATGCATCCACATAGCGGGGAGGCACAGCCGCAGCCGCCTCCGCGTCCCGCAGGTTCAGGTCGCCTCCTAGTATGACCGACACCTGCGCAACCACCAGTCCAAGTGTTAAGCTTGTCAATCGCACCTTGCTGTAGGCACAGTGCGGATTGTTGGCGTTTTTACTTTCTCGCCCGTATGTAATACATGGGCTGAGAAAGTTATGTTATCGTGCGAAATTTCGATTTTGAGATTTTCATTGCAAAAGGCGTTTCAGAGGTCCTAGATACCAAAAAAATGGTTTTTAGGTCATGTCCGTCCGACGTACGTACGTACGTGCGTACGTACGTACGTACGTACGTACGTACGTCCGTCCGTTTGTCTGTAGCGCGGCTAGAGGTCACACCAGTCAACCGATTTGGCTCAAATTTGGAATATAGATGTCTAAAATCAGTTCCGAGATACATTTTTAATATAATTTTGATTACTCAAAAATTGCGCCCACTATTGTCAAAAAAGTGTCAAAAAAAATTCAAAATCGTGTTTTTGTCTACTCAAGACGCATTTCACGGTACGGTAATAAAGTTAGAACCTTCAAATTTTGCAGTCGTGTTCCCAGATAGATGCTCCAGGATCATTTTTATTGTTTTGGAGATGGGCCAAAAATTTGGGCCAAAATTGGCCCATACGTGAAAATCTTGGCCCCATGAACAGTATTAGCCGGAATTTCACAAAAATCCATAAACTTGTGCTTAATAACATTACTTAAAGGTTTGTCGAAGAAATATTCAATCAATTCAAAATTGCGGCCAATATAGGCAAAATAAAGTCAAAAACAGGAAAAAAAGCTAGAATCTCATTTTTGTCTACTCAAGACTCATTTCACGGTACGGTAATAAAGTTAGAACCTTCAAATTTTGCAGTCGTGTTCCCAGATAGATGCTCCAGGATCATTTTTATTCTTTTTGAGATGGGCCAAAAATTTGGGCCAATACTGGCATTATCGTAGGAAAAATTTTCCAAAAATGGAAATCACGTTTTTGATTGGTTAGGTCACATTTGCAATAACACTAATCGACGGATTTTCTTGAAAATTGGTGAAAGTGGTCTCAGATAGATGCTTCAAGGGCGTTTTCAATAGATTTTCATTTACTTAAAAATTAAGACGGTGACACGCAAAATAGAAAACATATACTTTGCGCGTCGAGCGACACTTCACTGTTTGATGGATATGTTTGAAATTCGGCATGCAGGTGCCTAAAAGCATCGCTCATTGTGAGGCAAAATACTTTTTAGAAAAAGTTAAAATTCTGACAATTATTTACGTAAAAAAAAAATCAAATTTTCGATAAAAATTGCGAGAAAGTCAAGTGCGACCATTGTCGGACCCTTTATTTAATGGCACCAAGGGTAGTTATCACCAACTCTTTAAGGGTGCGTCCCACCATGCCCAGTTAAAATTAATCTGGAGATTTTGTCCTATGTTTACCATGTTAAATTTAACATGGTAAATCTCCAGTTTAATTTTAACTGGGCATGGTGGGACGCACCCTTAGTCTACTAAAAGTTCACTGTAGCGCTATCCTCCCGAAAAGTTGGTGCCTTTTAACGGTACGGTAAGGAACTGGTGAGCATTAACGTATCCCTCTTTACCTACCTCGGGTGGGAATGAGTCAGCTGTGGTGAAGCATGAGCGTAGCTGGGCCTGCCTCTCCCCCCCAAACTCCTTCCCGCTCTCCAGGTGAGTGTTGAGCAAGGCAAGACGCCTATCCCCCACGTGTGCTCGGCAGATGACTACGTGACGCCCCATGCGGGACCCGGGGAACTCCTGCACTGTGTGTGAGTCATACTTCACCGTGAGTACCTGCACAAAGACAAAATGCTGTTAGATCAGTGCTGAATGACTCTTCCCTAAGGAAACTATTGGATATATCTTATTGACAAACTCGAAACGTCAAGAAACCAGCATTTTATATCAAGGACCAGGCTAGCTCTAAAGAACTGAGTACATGCACATATGAATAGGAGAAATAATGGAATCAAGAAGAAAGTGTCTCCCAATAAAGACATACCTATTGCCAGTGTTGCTTCAGTTAAACTCACTACGATAGAATAGCTGCTTTTGCCTGGACGTACTGGGAAATACTCAGGGGAAGAAGTATTTTTGTGTAATCTTACCCTGAGCAAGGTGAGTGTGTAGTAGCCCTCTTGGTTACCGCGCACAGCCTTGTACTCAGGAAGCTTCCTTTCAAGGTATTCCGCCACTTCGTTCACCACCTGTCAATAGAAAACAGCCCAATCTGTGGTGCAAAGGTACCCCATACCCAGCTATCAGGCTTCTAAATAGCTATGTAAAGCCTGTGTGGACTTTCCTCATGCACACATGCGAAGAAACCTGTGCTTCACTGGCTGAGGGAAAACTCGTCGGACCAAATCACCCCCTTGTCTACAGAGGTCGCGAAAGGTAGAATCCTGCTTCCCCCTAGATTCTAGCTCTTCTAGAAGGTTTATACATACCTCTTGCAGGAAGATAACGTCAGGTTCTATCTCCAACACCAAACTGACGACAGCAGCCATGCGGCGTTTGAGGCACCTCTCATCCAGTGCGTCAACGTTCCATGACAGCAGCTTGAGACGGGGAGGCGGGACACTGGTCAGGGTCATACCCTCTCCAAATAGAGCTTCCACAACCAGAGCTACAATCATGCATACACATTCACTTCGATCCCGATCCTGTCAAAGTCTCTCTGATCGGCTTTCAACTCTGATATTATTATGTTCAGCATGTCAAGTTCAAATATCGAGGGTGTGGTGAACCTACGTAAGGATAACAGAAGGTACTAACCATCACTGTCAGGTGCATTTTGAGCGGTTTCACGGGCCAAGGCATCAAAAAAAGCAGGGACAGCGAGTTCTAGTTTCCACTGAGCCTCCTGCAGGAACTGTTGAGCGACCGCTTCGTTTG
The DNA here is from genome assembly GCA_950004255.1 of Mesopsocus fuscifrons. Lineage (NCBI taxonomy): Eukaryota > Metazoa > Arthropoda > Insecta > Psocodea > Mesopsocidae > Mesopsocus > Mesopsocus fuscifrons. The sequence continues at coordinate 21,316,601 of OX465377.1, forward strand.
AAGCAGTAATATTTACAAACTCGCTGATCCTCTGTACACACGTCTCTCTGTCGGGAACATCTTCCTCGTCTTCCATTTTACTCAAAACCACTCAAAGTATCTTAATTTATTCAGTCATACAAAAATTCTAATTTTCTGTGTTTTGTAAACAATAATGGCGGTCAACTTTCAAGTTGCGCGCTATTAATTTTGACGTGGGATTAGACAAAAGGCGCGTCTATTAAAAAAAATGCTTTTATCAACATTAACTTCTCCCAGGTTACCTATTTATTTTTTCCATTCGGACTAGGTTGGTTGGTAATCTAGTGCAAAGTGGTATTTTTAGTTATGAATTATATTTTTAAATGTCACGTAATATATTAGGTAAATCAACCTTTTCACAGGAAACAGACCTGCCAAGCTGGTTTCCGTGGAGGTACTTTTAGGTAAAAGAGTATTTCGTACTTCTGCAGTTGTGGGAAGTATACAGGGCATAGCCAGAGGGGGACAGGAAGGAGGCAACTGCCCCATCATAAAGAATGACCTGTGTAGGTAGGTACTCTGTCTTGCCAGCAGAGGGTATAGTACTGTTAGGGTAGTCAGGTGGGGTGTCCTGTGTAGATATTCTGTTTCGCCAGCATAGGGTTGAACTGAGAGTTGTACTTTTGGATCAGCTCACTGGTGGGCGGTGGTGGGGTAGGCTGCGGGTCCTCCTCCCCCCTCAGACGAGCCAATAGCGCTGCTGCCCGCTGCCGCTCCACCTGGCATCATGTCAAAATAAGTTTGCAGCACTACCAATACACTACGAGATGCTACAGTTTTTGGTGGGTTCTGAGCTACCTCGACATACTCATACTCACTTCAACTCCTGAACAAAACAGAAGGGAATGCCACTCAGAAAAACTTTGACAGGATCAGGATGGAACCGTTGTGACCCGGTGTTCCTCTTAAGACCATCTAGACCACTTGGCTGTCGGAACAGTATCTGTCAGCAGTAATAAATCACTAACCTGCTCTCGTCTCAGTCTCTCAGCTCGGAGCTTCTCCACATCAACCTTCCCCAGCTCTTCCACCTTTCTCCTCTTCTCCTTCTTATGTTTCCGTTTCTTTTTTCCCTCCAAACGTAATGAGGAGCTGCTAGAATGCAATCGTTTCCGCTTGTGTTTCCTCTCAGAATCGGAAGTGGAGCTGCTGGAATATGACCGCTTTCGTTTTTTCTTCGTCTCTGAACTGTGCTTTCTGTGTGATCGTTTCTTCTTTTTCTTTTCTTTTTTATGTACCAATACATCAGTCGGTATTTCTACTTCTGTTTTAACGTTGCTGACTGGTTTGCGCGGTGCTGACTGTGTGTGGAGGTGTGCAGGTAGAGGATCAGCAAGAAGTTTATCCTTCAGTCCAACCTGTCGATTTAAATAAAATATCCATCAGTTTCATAAGAAACATCAACAAACCACACTATTGTTATGTATACCTATACCTCAACTGGTCCTGATTAGCTAAGTGGTAGAGCACTGAGCTATGAAGCAAAAGAACCCAGGATATACTCCGGACTTGTCGAGATTTATCCTGGTGATAATGCCTGCCCGCCCCTGACGACTTTCGGGTGTCGTGACCAAATAGCGCTGTAGTTCTACTTACCTCAGGGAGGTGGGGCTGGACGCGGTTCTGACCGCTAGGTAGCTGGCTGTACCAGGACTTACGCCCCGTGAGCTCGTCCGTATCCTGCCCTAGGTACGTCAGATAACCGATGCGAATCTCTTCTCGTTCGCGCTCCTCCTTCGCCTCCTTCTCATGCTCCACGTTGGTTTTGTCTGATGCGTTCAGCTCATAAAAAAGGTTGACGTGGCCTCGATCGTCAAGCAGTGACTCTTCTGCCTTATGCTGCTCCGGCTTCTCTGTCTTGTGCTCCTCCTGCTTCTCTGGTTTCGGGACATATCCATACTGAGCACGCGCTTTGGCACGGAGCAATTCAGTGCGAGCTTCCTTCTCCTATGGGCAAACATGAGACGTAACTTTCAGCAAATTATGTAAAAAACTAAGGAAAGTGAACTAAGGTAAGTTAAGGTAACTTAAGGGGACTTACCGCAAGTTCTACCCTCTGCAGTCGCTTCTTCTCCTCCTCGGCTGCCGCAGCCTCGTCTTTCCTTACCCTCGCTATATTCTCCCGTGTCCTCACATGCCATCTAAACAGTTAGAAAATACATTACATGTTTGTTTTTCTAGTTCAAAAATTCCAACCCTGGGCTCCCTATGGATTCTGGCGCACTACGCAAACCATAATCATTCCTTCCTGCCTTTTTACTTTACCTGTATACGTAGTATACGTAAGGTAAAGTATTGTATTCGTGCGGGCCAATTTTCGGCAAACCTCAACTTTGAACCGTCATTGCTCCCAGACCTCAAAAGCGACTGAAATTTTAATATACATTTTGGAAACGTCCATTCCTTCGGAATATGAAAAACATCTCACTTTTTTCCTCCGACGAAAAGTTTGCCCACAGGAATTTTTAGAAGAGGTCAGGTACTCCGTGTCAGTACGTATGTAGCTAGCTAGCTAGCTATGTATGTGGCATTGACCTGGACGGCGCACTTTTCAACCGATTTTCTTCAAAATCGGTAGTGACCTTTCTAAAATTGGAAGAAATCAGAATCCGGAAGCCCAGTTTCCCCCCTTTAAAATTAAGGGGGGTTACCCCCCCAAAACTCCCCCAAAAGGTAGAAAAAAAATATTTGCTCAAAATCGGCTCTAACGATTTTGATCAAATTTTGGACAATTATAGAACAAATAATTACGAATCCAATGATACCACCCACTACCCCCGCATAACTCCCTGAAAGGGGGGAAGTCCCCCCTGGACCTGTAAAAGGGTGAAATCAGTGGATTCAGTGGTTTGTGTTATACGAGTAGTTCTGGATAGGACCTATGACAACCGCCATACCCGTCACAAATAGAATATGGGTTATCTCAAGCCCCCCCGGGGGGGGGGGGGGGGGGGGGGGGGGGGGAATTTGAGTGACTTATAAAGTGCGGCTTATGGGGTGTCAAACTGTTCGGGCGAACGTTGTGAAGCAATTTTTTGTGTCAAAAAGTTTTTCTGAATGTATCCTAGCACCCCACCCCCTATGGGGGGTAGATTTGAGTGGTTTGAGAAATATGGGTTGTGTGGGCTCAAAATGATCGGGAGATCGTTCTGAGGCTATTTATTTCGTCAAAATGTTTTTTCGCCACCCCCCCCCCCCCTTATGGGGGGAGTTTTGGATACTTTCCAAAGTACGTTGTATGGGGTATCAAAATGCTCGGTGAAACGTTCTGAGGCAATTTATTTTGTCAAAAAGTTTTTCCGAGCTTCCCCATCCACCCCACCTCCTTTTAGGGGGTAGTTTTGGGTGGTTGCCGAAGTATGTCTAGTGGGGTCTCTAAGTACTCGGGGGAACATTCTTGGGCCATTCCTTTCGTCAAAAAGTTTTTCCGTCTCCAATCATTTAACCAAGGGTTTATTTCTAGGAATCACGCAAATAAGCAGGTAAAGTTTTGTCCGACCGTGTCGTACCGCTTGTTTTTTATACTTTGCAAAGTTGAAAAATGGGTTGGGGAAAGGGGACCACCACCGAAAATGTTTTGTTAAGGGCCACCATACATTCTCGACGAACTCCGCCAAAACCACTGTGCGAAAGTAAATATTCGACAAAAGTAATGTTTACATTTTAGTACCACCGGATACTGGTAATTGCAATATCGTATCGGTTGTGTCTACTCTAAAAGCTAAACATAGTGTGCTATTTGAACGCGAAACGAACGAGTGAAAGTAGGACACTATGTTTAGCTTTTACAGGAGAAAAAGTAGAGAAATGGTGTTGCAATTACGAACTTCCGTAAGTGAAATAAAAATTGTCAACATGTAACATGGCGGCGGTAAATATTAAAAACATTTATCAAGCTTTTCTACTAAATGTGACGATAAAATCATACTGTTTTAATCCGAAACGTTACAAAAAAATATTTCGCGTGAGGTAGTGTTGTGTTTTCGCGATCTGTCAAAAAAACATGTGGACTGGTAGTTGACTGTTTAAAATCGCTCCTGTGGGCTTATTACTCCATTTCATGCAAAAATACAACACTACCTCACGACAAAGAGTCTCAGGTTTACATCCCCCTATAAACACTTTTCACTCGCCCTGTACCTTCGGAGTAGGGCTTGAAGTACGTAGCATTGCGAACCAAATGGGTGTATTTCCCCTTAAGTATCTAATTATATCCAAAATAGCACGAAAATTACCTTTTCTTTGGTAAGATATTCATTTTAGAAGGTTTTTACTTTTTCAGCATCAACGTACACCTCCCGATGTTTTGTTTATTTCCTACAAGCACTAAGCAGACGACACAAAGTGGAAGCAGAATTCTAGTGCCACGTTTGTAGTTGTTGATGGAGTAAAAAATGCCCGTGCCGTGCAGTGAAATTATTGAGGATATTGAAGATTTGGTGGACTCGCTCGACTTGGCACCGAAGGAAAGGTACAGCTCGCGAAAACATGTCAAGGCGAGGCCTAGAAAGAAGCAGGAGGTGCCTGAACCTGTGGAACTCTGTACAAGTGGAAACATTGTGCCTGGGACACAGACCGTGTACGTCAAGACGTGGGGCTGCGCACACAATAGCTCCGATAGCGAGTACATGGCTGGGCAGCTGGCGGGGTATGGTTATACGTTAACGCAGGAGCCCCTATCTGCTGACCTGTGGCTGCTTAACAGCTGTACCGTCAAGGGGCCTGCTGAGGATCATTTCCGGAATGAGGTTGGTACCAAATCAAAGATAGCAGGAACAGAGAGGATTTTAGTCACTGGTGTGGTGCAAACCATAAAAAAGGAGTTTTTTTAATTACTTGATTTTCCTTTCCGTGACTAGGTGGAACGCGGGCTGAGGCTGGGGAAACACATCGTGACCGCAGGCTGCGTCCCGCAAGCCGCCCCCCGCTCCAGCTACCTGCGTGGCCTCAGCGCCATAGGCGTACAAAACATTGACCGCGTCGTAGAAGTAGTCGAGGAAACCCTGAAAGGTCACTCCGTCCGATTGTTTGGCCAGAAAAAGAGCCATGGGAAGAAGCTGGGAGGCGCAGATCTGATCCTGCCCAAGGTCCGCAAAAATAGGTTTGTGGAAATCATCGCGATCAGTACGGGGTGCCTGAACCAGTGTACCTACTGCAAGACGAAGCATGCGAGGGGTGAGCTGGGGAGTTACCCCCCGCAGGACATCATACAGAGGGCAGTGCAGGCCTTCAGTGAAGGCGTCGTCGAGATCTGGCTAACGTCTGAGGACACGGGCGCCTATGGTCGCGATATTGGCGAGACTTTACCAGGTAAAACGTTACAACATTACACTTATTAAGTACATATTATTCTTCAGAAGGACACACAAAAAAGTACTTCAGTTACCGGGATTGGAACTCATTGTAGTGGGTTTTCTGTTGCTGCAGGTCTTCTCCGGGGACTACTGGAGGTGATTCCCCCATACGGGCGGCTGCGTCTGGGCATGACTAACCCCCCCTACATCCTGGAGCATCTTGAAGCAATGGCTGCCGTGCTGAATGACGCTCGCGTGTACAAGTTCCTGCACGTTCCTGTCCAGTCCGGCAGCGATCAGGTGCTGAGTGACATGAAGAGGGAGTACAACGTGCAGGAGTTTATACACGTCGTCACCTTCCTCAGGGAGAGGTATGCGAACAAGGGTTCTGATTTTTTCTGGTGAAACTTGCCTGGCCCTGGGCCTACCTTGCTCTGACGGGCACCTGGTCTTTACCAGCTGGGGGAAGACCCCCTTATGTGCGGCTAGGTATCGACCTAGTTTCTAGTGGTAATTAAAATAACCAACACTTTTTTGTCGAAAAAATGTCTCTAGGAAACCCTTTAGTCTTTCAGTATAACCTGTTATATGTGCAGGGTCCCCGGCATCACGATCGCTACTGACATAATCTGTGCGTTCCCTACGGAGACGGAAGCTGATTTCGAGCAGACTATGACTTTGTGTCGTGATTACCAGTTCCCCTCCCTCTTCATAAACCAGTTCTACCCCCGACCCGGCACCCCCGCAGCCCGGTTGCCGCGCGTGCCAGCGCAGGAAGCCAAACGACGCACCCGGGTCCTGGCACAGCTGTTCCAGGTGAGTCCACAAACACTCACCTTCTGTACCTCGAGGTCTGGGCGGAGAGGTGAATGCCGCGGAGCCCCATGTAGACCTTCAAAGGTTCCCCTCTTAGCATTTATGCCTTCTAAGGTATCGTAAGCTGCCTGAATAGTGACTTCGGGTAAGTATTAGGACGCAGGTATTGTACCTTGGATGCTCACAACTTTAGCACTGTCTTAGAAAACCCATGGCCTGTTGTGCGGGACCTCCACAAAGCGGCTGCTACCATGTATGCTTAGGTAGTGATCACATACTGATTTCAGTCGTATGAAACGTATGGACTGTACGTGGAGCGTGAGATGAGCATACTGATCACGGAGCAGAACCAGGACGGAACCCTGGTCGGTCATAACGAGGCCTACATCCAGGTCATAGTAAGTGGGCCAGACGTGAGCCAGGACTTGCTGGGGAAGCTGGTTAGGGTCCACGTCACGGACGCCAAAAAACACTGCCTGCTGGCACACCTTGTCCCCCAACCCGAACACAACGTGGCCAAGCTGACAAAACACTGCTCTGATGTCGCAGCGTTGACGAACAGCTGGTCTGCTCTTATAGTTGTGGTCCTACTCGCCCTGTCTATGAGGCTAGTTATGTTTCTTTTGTAATTTTGCGATATTAGTTCGAAATTATCTCTGAATTAACTGTTAAATTGTTAACAGTTAAAAAAAAAAATTGCAAAAGGACGCAGGACGCCTCTTCGCTTCGCCGAAATCAGATAAGCGATAATTTTTTCACTCACAACCGCATGTGCGAAAGTGAGCTGATTTTATGAATATGAGCTAGCAGGTACCTACCTAAGGCAAAAAGGTTCCCATTAAGATTAAATATATTGAAAAACTTTTGTAATTAATGGTACTTAGGTAGTTAAACAGCAGATAAACAAATAAATAACATCAATCCAACATAGCACAGCCGAAATACGTAGAGCTTGAGAGGCTAGAGCATTAGCGCGAGAGCAAGCCAATACAAAAAACACCAAAGGTTTACGGACAGTTTTCTGTTAGGGAAATTTGGTCTAGTAGTTATCATAGATTTGGATAAGTTTGGTTTTTTTAAAAAAAAATTACCCATATTACCTAGACGATTTCCGATGTGTCAAAAAAATACTCAACCATTCTGATCCGACTTGCATTTTCACCATGGACTATCTTGAGGAGCCACCTCACTATTGCCAAGTTACCAAATCACCGACAATCGGATATGTTTCTACCTATGCTTAGGTAGCTATATCCTGCATAACAGGCGTGCGCCCTAGCTACTAACTGGGGTAAACAGAATATGTATGAATACAGGTGATTTGACACTTGCTCATAATTGGGTCGCGTCTTTACGTATAAAATACGGAGAGAGTGCAAGTTAAACGTGACACGTTGACTAGTAGGTAAGAAGCGTAACATTAAGGAAAAGTCAGTGAGAGTTATTATTATGCCGTTTTTCTCAAATTAAAATTTTCTCCGTCACGTTTGTTTTTATTCAGTTTTCCTTGAGACAAGAAGTTGCTAACAACCGAGAAAAGAGACTTGGTACTTTCTATAAAGTACCTTCAGACATTTAAAGGACAACTGAATAATAAGCAGAAGACTGAGCCAATTTTTTACTTTCTGATTTGTAAATGAGAGGAACGACATTCGAATATCGTTAAGGCTGCAGACGTTATGCTGTTTGCTAACATTTGTTAATGGTCTCTATGAGAGAACATTTATTTGTTCTGAAACTAGTTTTAAGTTATGGTTTACGAAAAACGTCGAAAAACAACACTGTGTCTCCAGCCTTAAGATTAGGTGAGGGGGAGGAGTACATTAGTTAAGGCGGGCTGTAGAGTAGCGGCAGCTCAGCTTGTAGCCTGACTTTCCGTATTTTGGCCAGCAGGTACCTGCTATTGGTGGAGGGAGAGATGACGTAGCTAGATGAGTAGGACACGAGCTCTTGCCACCCGTCCCCGTCTAGATCTGCCATCACCACTGTAAACAGAAACACAGTATTAAAGAACAAAGCCCTAGAGGGGTAGAGGGAAGAAGCCCAGCAACTAGATATTTTTAAGCGACCTGCCCACCCACCGCGTTACTAAATTATGGGGATCTACAGTTTTAGGTGGTTACCGAACCACCTCAGCCTCGATATACTTTCACCTTGAAATGCTGAACATATCAGAGGTGAATACCGATGACAAAAACTTTGATAAGATCGGAATTGAACCGGTGACACCCAGCTCTGTGTTCCTCTAAAGAAAATCGCCCAGAGACCACTCAGCTATGCTTACAAGAGTGGGCGCTGTCTGAGGCACTGGGCTGACACACGTCTGAGTCTCGGCACAGCTGCGTCACGCTCTGCTCGCTCACGTTTACCACGTGCGTCACGTTTTGCTGCGTCATGTGCGTCACGTTGAACGTGATGAGGACGACACGTTCACTAAGCGGCACCCACACCGCTCTGCGAAAAGAAAACTTATGTTAGGCTTTTCTGATGACGAATTCCTGCCGCCTTTCCATTTTTTTCGCTTGGCTGGAAACACTTGTGCACTCCAATTTGCTGGCACTAAAAGCGAAACATAGAGTGCTATTCGCAGCCATGTTTTTTCTCCTCAGCCCGCCTATGGAACTGCACCTTGCTATCAGGTGTTCCTACACCTTAGTAGTGACAGGAACGGTAAAACAGTGGTTTTCCTAGCGTTAGTGCCTCTTTACGGTACGTACGTATTGTTCTTGTCGGTAGAGACACGCTCGAAGTCATGGTGATGAGGACGCCACTGCCACAGCTTCACAATGAATCCTGTCACCTGCTCAAATGAGAGAGGGACCACGGCTACCCCGTATGCAGATAGCACTGAAAACATACAACACTAACATCAGATATTAGTGTACCTTTAAGTTAAACAGACATACGACACTTCGGAACCAAGGAACATCCCAGAAAACAGAAAACATGAACAAACAGCATGGTGGGGACAGCCTTAATGCTTACACGAGTGGTTGTAGAGGGTGTGGTTAGCGTGATCCCTGATGACTAGGACGTTCCTGCAGTGAGCAGGGCAGTGGCCCTGATTCTCCAACAGAAGGCGCGCTCCCCCCACCCTCGCCTCTCCTCCCCCCTCCTGCGGGAGGGGCACCCCCTCCCACCGCCAAGATGGCGGAAGAGGCTTCCCCGCCATCTTGAGCAGCTCCGTCAGTGGTATCGTCTGCTCCGACTCTGTAAAATAACACAAGAATCGATTTGAGTTCAAAGCTTTCGCAATGTCAGCGTTAAGTGACAGCGTTAAGTAGTATAGTTAGTTACTTTCGTTGGCGTTATCTATGCAGGTGTAGGAGAGGGACCACAGCTTGTCCAGCAGAAGGCCTGTGACGTCAGCACACAGAGGGCATGGCTCCGGAGTCCCGATCATCTGAAACACGAACACAAACAATCAATTCACTTTACACCTACATCACATCGTCACTCAACAGCACCCTGATTACGAAATTTTTTCGTTACCTGAACTGGGATTGCAGGCAAGCGCTATTATAATATACTAACCTTCCCTGTTGCACCTGACAGCAGCACAAGCTGCGGGGACAGCCTCGACTTGCGGCTGTAGGACCTGGCTGTCAACAGGTCGGGCACGCCATCTGACGTCACGTCAGGTAGGAGGAGCGGAAGGAGGGTTCGCACGGGGCGGGGCCCCTCTTTCACCCCCTCCACTTCCCAAACACTCAGTCCTGAAACAAACCAAAGCCATATTTAAATCACTGATATATTCAGCACTTGAAGTGAAATGTACCTAAATGTCAAATATAATATCTAAAACTTTCCTATCGTGTACTAACGCGATGGCTGGAGAGCTGGTATTTGGTACTGCTGCCAGCTTTGCACGATGGAAAGTTCTTGAAATGGTCCAGTTGTTGGGCTTGACCCTCTACCCCTCTACAAACTAACCAGTCTTTCTGGATCTCACCTGAAAGTGGGTCGATGGCCTTGAGCAAGCCCTGCCGGCCTGCAATGAGGCAGTCCTGCACGCCGTCCCGGTTAGCGTCCAGTAGACCGCAGTCCAGGTCGAGGGGCTCTCTTGCCAGCATGTGGCTCCACGACACATCTCCCGAGCCCCCTAGTAAACACACCACCTCATGGGGGAGGCCTCCTTGCCCCCCCTGACCTACCCACGCCCTCCGGGCTAGCACCACCACGTTCCCCGCAGCCACCCCTACTGCTCCGTGGACTTCTGAAAATAGGAAATTCACTCTGAGTTAGACATGTGCGAAATCGATTTATTCGGAGAAAATACTATAAGCCGGCTACTAGTGTAGTCAGAGCAGGAGAGAGTAATATAGAGTAACGACAGACATACCAAGACCTGGCAACGGCGTCTCCCAGCTTTTGGACGTGCTGGTGGACAACAGAGGTGGAGGAGGACACGGACTGACGTCACACGGCAGCAGCCACAGGAACCCCGCAATGGTCAGGAGGCATATCAGCAGTGACAGCAGGAACGCGGCCTTCCGGGGGCGAGACAGTCTGCTGAAACCTGATCCAACCTGCAACTACTCAATGAATTAATAACCAGCGTTCACTTCCTGCCTCGATGTACAAAAGAATCAGCCACAGAAGTGTAGAGTGCCACCTTTTGTGACCTCTGCACACACGGGGGTGAACTGGTCAGAATCTACAGCCCGAAAGTCAACTTTTCACCCAGCTGGTGACGCTAGGCACCCATCAGAGCTGGCACGATGCACCAGGAATTATTTCTGACAAATTGGGGATAGGTCCTGGGTGTTTCTAAAATGATGGGGTTGGGTACTTGCCTTGCTCTGTGGTGCAACTTCCACTGGATCGCTGCGAATCTCTGTAATCGGAACAGCTCTGCTTTTGACATGGTTACTGTGGTTTTCCCGGCCGCTATGAAGCTCCTCCTCACTATCAGAGTCTGTGTTGGACTGCGGCAGAGGGAGGTACACAGACGTCGACCCGGATAGCGACATTGCTACACACGCATCACACCAGCAGCGGCAGGTAAGAAATTTTTCTAACTGTGGGATTACCAATCACAATTTTACAATATTTCCACTAGAAATTCCATAAAACCTCAAAAACTTGGCCATAACTCAGGTCTTCATTCACCACCATCTTGTTTTGTGTTTATATCGATGATATATCGATTATTGTAGTTCCAGCTATTGCCACCAGTTTATTTGTTGACAATGATTTGTTGACGTTACTCATAAAGTTCTCTCCCAATCCATAGTTATAAAATTTTTAATCAAGCCGGAAAAGATAGGAAAGTGATAATTTTGCTATTTTCTGAGTTGTTTTTAGAGTTACTTTTGTTTTATAAGCCTACCTCTCAGAGGTAAGAAGTGGGCTACTGATTTGCTGGCAATGCAGGTAAGGACGTCCCTGGACCCGAAGGTAGGTACCTTGGCATGTGGGGGACGTGACATCGCAGTAGGATTATGCCTAATGACTGCGTGACCTTGGTTTGGTTTGCTTTATTTCATTCTAGTTTTCGTTCCTGTACTGTGCTTGAGATTCGGGGTTGATAACCCGTTATCAGTTTCACCTCTAGTGCGGACAAAACTTGTAAACAACGTCGTAGAGACCTGACACTGACACTTTCAGACAATATGTCCTTCGCCGGTAAGTTGTCACTTTTCTCACCTAATACTTATGTCACTAAGATTAGTACGTACCTACTGCATACCTCCAAAGCCGCAGTCCACAGTGTACATTTCACCTGTGGCAAGTGCTGATCAGAAGATCTTGGATAAGATCTGGAGTGAACCAGTGGCTTGGCTCTCAGAGCTCCCCTAAAGTCAGCCATTATGATTACTCGGTATACATTTTACCTACCTAGTCAGGGTTTTCAGATTCTGATAGGTATTGTTTTCTAGGTTGCAAAGGACCAGGGTATACCTCACCCTTGGCGGCCATGGAAGGACCCAGGGAACAGATCGTATACATCCCCTGTATACAGCCAGAGCCACAAGTCGTTCAGAAACCAGACTACCTGGCTACTGTAGATGTCGATCCTGAAAGCGATACCTACTGCAAGGTCAGTTAACTAATAGGTTGTCTGATAACATGCGTGATTCTGGTAACATAGGTGACGAGATGATTTACTCCTCTGTATAAGCTATATATAATGCGCTATGCGTGTAGGTGGTGAGCCGTTGTTACGTGCGTGACATTGGTGACGAGGTGCATCACTCTGGATGGAACGCCTGCAGCAGCTGTCACTGTGACGTCAGTAAGAAGCGTGACAAGCTCATCTTGCCGTGTTTGCTCAGTGACAATGTCTACGTTATAGATGTCGCTTCCGACCCTCGCAGCCCGAAACTGCTCAAGGTAAGGATAACTAAACGTTAGCAAAGCATGCACCCCATTGTGCGCTAACACGACGGCTGGGCAGCTGCTACTGTAGAGACTCATATTATATTGGCGATTGTTGCAGACGATAGAGGGGGATGCGCTACGTGGGGTGGACTGCAGCACCCCCCACACTTCGCACTGCCTCCCCAGTGGAGAGATAATGATCAGCACCATGGGCGACGCGCTGGGGGCGGGCAAGGGAGAGTTCGTACTGATCGACGGGGAGTCCCTGACAGTGAAGGGGGTGTGGGCTGGGAAGGACGCTCACGCACGCTTCGGCTATGACTTCTGGTATCAGCCGTACTGGGACGTGTTGATCTCCAGTGAGTGGGGGGCGCCGCGCAGCTTCAAACCTGGATACCTGCCTGGCAAGGTCGCCGATCTCAGTGAGTTGCCTTTGTTTCTGTGTTAGGGCGTAAACAGTAGAGAAGGTATTATGTAGCTTCTGGTGCTTGATGTACTGAGACTTGGTTGTCCCTAGTGAAGACTATATACTCAATGCTACAGAAAATAGACTATTACGAAAACCTGATTATGTAATTTGAAAGTGGGTGTGCACGTATTTTGACCAGCTACAGTGGTTGACCGGGCATCAGGGCTGGGTAGACCCAGGGAAATTCTCGGCAATTCAGAACTAGAACCTGGGTCCTATTGCTTTGTAACTCAGTGCCCTGGTAATGCGCTAACCCGGACCATTCACACCTAGTTGAAGACAGACGTCATTGCTGTTTGCTTACTGTGGTCTTCTGTTTCACAGACGAGTACGGGCGCTCTCTGAACGTGTTCTCATGGAAGCAGCGGAAGCTGGTGCAAACTATTGACCTGGGAGAGGAAGGCACTGCGCCTCTGGAGATCAGGTTCCTGCATGACCCCCGAGCCAGCCAGGGCTACGTCGGATGCGCGGTCCACGCTGCTGTGTACAGGTACGTCGGTGAAAGGGAACAACATGGTCTAGTAGTTAAATGTGAGACTAGAGATAGAAGTTGCAAGTTCGAGCTCCGGGGGACGGGGGTTTTTCCTTCGGGGTGGGAAGGTCCGTACTGCTGTTCAGGTTTCACCTACATACTAGTAGAGTAATGTATTTTGGGGCTCGCCTGCCTACCTGCCACCTCCTATTTGCAGATTTTTCCGGAAGAACGACGGGAGCTGGGACGCGGAGAGGGTGATTAAGGTTCCCCCAAAGCACGTGGAAGGCTGGATTGCCCCCGTCATGGAAGGTACGTTTTTGATAATATCTTCCTTAGGAAACTGTTTTTAAAGTTGATATTCTACCTGCGATAGCAGCCTCGATGTACATGTCACATGACACCTGAGCATAGGTGAACGCCGATCGCAAAAAGCTTTACAAAATTGGGGTTGAACCGGTGTGACCAAGCTGCCCAGCCGCCTAAACTATTTAGCTATTTCTACATTCCTGTTGCAGGTATGATAACGGACATCATAATCTCGCTGGACGATCGATTCTTGTACTTCAGTAACTACCTTCATGGAGATATCCGTCAGTACGACATCTCAGAGCCTGAGCACCCGCGGCTGGTGGGGCAGTTGTTTGTAGGGGGCAGCGTAGTCAAGGGAGGGCCTGTCACCGTCACCAAGGACACCGAACTCCAAGTTAGTGGCTAGCCAAACCTTTGTGTGAGCTAGGTGATGATCACATAGCTGATCACAAACCAATCCCTCTGCAGTTTTACCACATCATGGCCATCATCATTCTGTGGGAGAATTTATTCAGCTCAATCCCTGGTGTGTGTTAAGGATAAGGAGAGGATAAGGCCCGAGATAGATTCCGTACATCATCCTTTCGAATGCCTTGACCTCTCTGTTAAACTTTACGGTGCATCGGAACTTACTGGTATTGCAATCCACTGACATGTAGACCTAAAGGTTCGCCACACACTTGAGGTTTTATGCCAGGTTTTGATGTTGCAGGAGCAGCCGGAGCGTCCCTGCGTGAAGGGCAGAAGTTTGCTGGGGGGTCCTCAGATGCTGCAGCTCAGTCTCGATGGGAAGCGTCTCTACGTCACGTCATCACTATTCTCGCCCTGGGACAGGATGTTCTATCCTGACATGGTCAAGTAAGTACTAAGTAGCTACCTAGAACATCGATACCTAGAACTGCGACTTCTTAGTGATACAGGTACGTGCACGATAGCCATGTAGTGGCCGCGGCAGCTCTAAAAGTTAAACTTAGCATGCTATTCGAAACCAATGACTGCGTATAGCTATGTTTAGCTTTTAATAAAGAACGAATACTTCGAACGATATAGAACTGGAGGTGCATTGACCGGTCTCCATCGAGTATTGATACCTATATCTACCTACGTAACCTGAAGCTATATTTAACTTTCCTCTTGCCCGATTTCCTGATATTTTTAGGCTGCGTCCCACCATGCCCAGTTAAAATTAAACTTGAGATTTACCATGTTAAATTTAACTTAAAAGTTAAATTTAACATGGTAAACATAATAGGACAAAATCTCCAGTTTAATTTTAACTGGGCATGGTGGGACGCACCCTTAGTGTTTTTTGTTTAAATCTGTATAAAAAGTGTATAAAAACCTGTACATGTGCTTGGCTGGCCTTCCTGCGGCTCTAAGACTCTGTGTTTCGATATGTCTGAATGTTTCTATGTTTTTTTTTGCAGGGCTGGGAGCACGCTCCTACAAGTGGACGTGAACACAGACGTTGGTGGCCTCTCCCTCAACACCAACTTCCTGGTGGACTTTGGAACAGAGCCTGATGGGCCAGTACTGGCTCACGAAATACGGTACGTACCCAGTAGGTACATCGTACAGGAACCAAATGCCACCTCTCCTCTCACCTTGTGAGTCGGAACCAAAAATGATTACACTCCTGTATACCCAGGATCTAGTTTCGACTTATGCAAATTTCCCAGGGTAATATCCAGCCCTGTTGGGAGCGTTGGGTACCGTCTGGGTGGAAACTGGACTGGGGAAAGTTTGATTAGCGTGTTTGGTTGCAGGTACCCCGGCGGAGACTGCACTTCTGATATTTGGCTACCCAACGAGTGACCTGCCTGCCTTACATAATTATGCAATACCTTCTCTACTGCAGTGCAACAAGCTCAAGCGCACACACACACTTTATTTGTGATTGAGCCAGTTATGCTTTGCAAAAATGTAAATTTCATTCATTCAATTTATTTAATCTGATATATTATTTACCTGTTATATAAATAAGTAGGTTGGGAAGTAAAGTGGTTCCCCTACCAAGTACCTAGGTAATAATTTTATTTTTATACCTAAGTAGGTACCTAGTTACCTACTTTATACCTACCTACAGACCTACCTACTAAATAATTATATTTTCAAAGAAAACTGATTTTGATTTCTATTCCTAAGTCCGTGGTATCCCCTGCATAGCCGAGCGGTGTAGAAGGCTATCTTTAGAGGAACACAGGTTGGATCCCAGTCGTAAAACATTTCCCCGGTCGGCATTCACCTCTGACAGAAATTTCAAATGTTCGTGAAAAGCGCGGGGAAGCCGAGAACTAACGAAGTGGGTTCGGAAGTATTCGGGTGTCGCCGGCGGACGTCGGGTGGATTCGGTCAGTGAGTGAGTGTCAGTGAGGAAGTGAGGTTGCTGTTGTGTTTGTGGATATTCCCCTGCCCAGCTCGCCACAACATTACCCTGGGTAGGTACCCTTATGTACTTACCCCCTACAGCTCTTCTAGAACAATGAAGGGTGTTGTATTTGGCGTGGTCCAGCTGGAGGTCGCAGCGTAACGGGTTACCCTGGCACTCCACTAGCGCCAGCTCCCGTAATAATGCCAGACCCAGCCCACTTGTTATCTCCCTGACCTTAATAGGTTACGTTTCTGTTTGTTCGGTAATTCTAATGCTTTTTGGTGGTTTTGGTGGGTAGGTGCGCGGAGGCTAAAATCACACACGAGCTAAATTTGATCAGTGTTTTATAGAATTGAATATGGATTTGTACGTCCCTGTTTGCGACTGTCCTCGGGTTTTCAGTATTTGTTTAGCCTATCAGGGAGGGGACAAGGCCAGCAAAACATTCTGGATTAGGTTAAAACCTCTGAATTTTGTAAAATCAGGTAGGTACATCCGTAAAAGTAGTTTAGCTACTGCTGTTGTGGTTCAGAAGCAGATGAGTAGGTAGTGAGGTAGGTAAAAGTAATAGTAGAATGTTCAAAGCTTCTCAGAAAAGCGTCATAAAACGTAAACAAAGACGTTATTGTGTCTATAGCCAAGGTTATGTTGTGTCAATTTCTTATGTCACTTACTTGGCATAGGTAGCCAGTGTGGCGAACAAGTAGTGCTGTTTTTGTGTGGTGCTCAGCTTTATCTTCCTCCTTCCCAAACAATATGGAAGTTAAAAAAATCGATGGGTATGTTTTGGAAAGGTACATTTATTCAGAATACGCTGAATCCAAAACAATTTTTTTTGACTGTTGAAAACTGAGCTCACACGGTCTGTTTCTGTTATCCACCGCCTCCATTGTTGATCTGATTTTGACGAAATCTCAGAAATCTGGTTTGAGCCGGTCTAGAACCGCGATTTAAAAAAAAAAAAAAAAAAACTAAAGTTTTTTGCCTCGAAAACCTCAAAGAGACACGTTTAATTTTTTTTCTCAAAATCTTCTTCAACGATTCTATTTTCACAGGGTAGAGGTAGGCAGGTAGGAGGCAGGTACCTACTGAAATTGTGCTGAAAGGATGCATTATGCGACAAACTTGAATATGACCATTGCGGACCCTTTATTATTGAGCATTAATTGAAGACCTAAGTACTTACGCCGAATTTGTGCAGTGTATTTTTGTAAGAATCTATACCTCTGCAGCCTGCAGACTACATTGAAATTAAAAAGTGTACCTACGAAAAGTGTATTTACTAAAAATGCTTACTCGGTAAAAGAGTATAGATGTAGAACGCAGGTCAGAGTGGAGAGACAACTCCCACTCGGACTGTTTCGGAATTAGAAACACAAAAATAAAGTGAGGAGGTGGAGGAGGTGACAGCGGGAGGGCGCACATGCATACTACAATACCACTCGCAACATTTCGATGATTGACCGCGCGTTTGTGACGAGTTTTTGCATGGCCGGTTACATCCCTGCTGTACTTAAGCGGAAAATATTGCTTACACCCGGATTCGAACCCAGACCTCTCAAGACTCAAATACTCTGGTAGAATGGCTTGGTTCATGCATTGTACCGAAAATAATGTGAAGTTGTCGGCTGATAACTTACCTTCTAGCTAACGTTATGATAATGGCGCTATCGGCAGGATGGTGAAAGCTTCCAGTGTTTCTTATCGGGAGGATGTCACAACAGTGAACTATTAGGAAACACTATAGTAATAGTAAACATTCAAAATACAAATAAGGCTAGATTTCACCACTTCTCTAAGGTCTATTGTAGTGTCTCCTATCCAACAGGTTTATCTTATGTTCAGCTTATGACAAGTGCTATCGCACTATAGTATACTTTAAGAAACTGTGAAATCCACCCTTGATAATATGCAGCAGCTGCAGCAGGTGCGTCACCTCTACGTAGGGACTCCAGGACTGATTGAGGGCTGAAGGCTCTGAAGGCATGCAGGGGGAGGCGGAAGTGCCGGAAGTGGGTCAGTCGAGTGGGAAACAAAACACGGATACGGCAGGGGGATGCGAACGGTTGCCATGACGACCGACTATACCCCCACCCTTAGTACAGGGCAGGAAGAACACACGCAGGTTCGAGCCCCGTCTGGTTTAGACTTTTTCCGGTGGACCTCAGCCTTTGCCAAATTATTGAGTAGCTATCATTCCAGCAGCCTTGGGTGGTCTTGGTGATTGTTCGGAACTTTAGACTGTAGGTCTATTTGCTGGACTTGTCGCCCCTCTGCTGTATACTGACATTCCCGTTTGTATGTTTGCAGATGAGGCGGACATAAGGAGTGGATTTCCCGAGTAGTGGGTGAGTGGCTGTTGCTAATATAACCACATTATTACACCATTTACATACGGTCTCGATAGCCGAGTGTTCTACATGGCTGTTTTTAGAGAAACCTTTGTGTCACTAATGTTCGATCCTGACCCAAACAAAATTTTTCTGATCATTATTCTCCTCTGATATGTTTGCATGTCAAGGGAAATGTATATACGAGATATAGTGGTGATTGTGCACTCTGTACATAGCCTATTTTACCGTGGAAACGAGCTGACTACCGTCTAGTTCGGGGACTCTAGAAAATGGGGAAAACATGTGCGATTTAATGGCACCCAAAAATGGGAGCCCCTGACTGGTATGCGGGGCGCAGGTACAGAAGGAGAAGGTGCAGCAGGTACAGAGCAGGTTGGCATGGCAAGTGTTGGAACTCCAGCCCGCGGCAAGATTTCTCTCGGCATCTCCAGCAATGCTGCGTTGTTAGCTACACAGCTACACAGCTATAGAGTTACCATGTGGAATACTTTCCTGTGTTGATGATTAACTGACCCCTAGACCTCAATCCAAAGCGCACTCTCCACTCGTGCACACAGCATCTCTATATACCTGTCTACCTATCTACGCTGCGCAGCTGGTGTCCAAACCCCAGATAGTCAGAAACATATCTCGCCCTGGCTGTGGAGCATTGGTTGCATGGGGGAGGGTATAGGCACTCTGCCTGTTTTGAACAGGTACGAATACATGCACCTCCCCTTACCTAGGTTTTGGAGCCTGTTTTGTATTCAAAAGCGCTGGTGATGTGAAACATATTCAAGTTGCGTGTTAGACACATAGCTACGTGTGTACACGCGTTAACATTCCTTCTCGTTTTCGGTTCGTGCTCTTTAGCGATATCACGGCAGGATGGTTTGGGAGAGGGGTATAGAAGCAGTGGGGTGGGTTCCGTACCACCATAGCCTCGATATACATTCCGATCGGTAAAACTTTGACAGAGTCGGGGTGGAACAGGACAACCACCTATAGGCCACTCGTTCTATTGGGGAGTCATCTTTAGATAATAGATGGTATGAGGGTGTACATGTATTGCAGCATGCGGCGTGTACAGTGTGAATGACCTTGTGATTACTGGCGTTAAGGTACCCAGGCACCGCGGAGCGTGAAGCGAGGAGGAACAGCTGTATTGCGGTGCAGCATTGATTTCCCGATGAATGGTGATTTGGTGATTAGTGATTAGCGCGACGTGTCGGCTCGTGCTCTGCTATCGAGACGCTTTACCGATTTTACCGCCAAATTTCAAATATTTGACGCGCACCATGCTCCAAGGCAGACTCCAAGGCTTGGGTTTTCAGCTGGTGATAAGGTAAACATTTTGAGCGATGAATTATTTTGGACTCAGAATTTCGCCTTGACTATAGTAATGTTCTAGAGTGGATTCCCTGCTTTCCAAGTTGTTTTCGTGACCTCTCTCTTCAGTTGTGCCTTGTCAGCACTGGCAGAACAGTTGAAATCGATGAAATCACTGAGAAATTAGAGTGTTTGGGTCGGCACTTCGAAGCGCGAGTTGAAAAGTTGAATCTCTCTCTGAGCACGCAGGATTGGAAGATTACTTAAACAATCAGGAAATTCAGGAGATTCAAGGTATGGTTTTTCGAAACGATCAGTTGATTTTTTTTAAATAATTTTTTGGTTGGTTCTGTAACGCTGTTGGAATTTGACTGATGATAAATTGCCACAGATCATTTCAAAAACCATACCGGGGAATCTCCTGAATTATACCAGTGCTGACTCCTTCAAATGAGAATAACTCATACCTAATTGTCGCAGAGACTGACTTATTAGTAGATACCTCTACGTCCACTGTATACTACTTCTTAATAAATGACTCCAGATGTGCAGTGCCCACTGTCTTTGACTGACTTCAGTATGTCCAGTGTCCAGTGTCTGTGACTGACACAACATCTAGTGTTGGCTCTCTCTGACTGACTGACTTTAGTGTTTACTTTGTCTAACTGACATCAATATGTTCATGCAGTGTCTACTGTCTTTGACTGACTTCAGTATGTCCAGTGTCTACTGTTTCTGACTAGCTTTAGTATGTCCAGTGTTTGCTGCCTCTGACTAGCTGAAGTATGTCCAGTGTTCATTGTCTCTGACTAGCTGTAGTGTGTCCAGTGCTCCAGTGTTCACTGTCTCTGACTAGCTGTAGTATGTCCAGTGCTCCAGTGTTCACTGTCTCTGACTAGCCGTAGTATGTCCAGTGCTCCAGTGTTTACTGTCTCTGACTAGCCGTAGTATGTCCAGTGCTCCAGTGTTCATTGTCTCTGACTAGCCGTAGTATGTCCAGTGCTCCAGTGTTCACTGTCTCTGACTAGCTGTAGTATGTCCAGTGCTCCAGTGTTCACTGTGTCTGACTAGCTGTAGTATGTCCAGTGCTCCAGTGTTCATTGTCTCTGACTAGCCGTAGTATGTCCAGTGCTCCAGTGTTTACTGTCTCTGACTAGCCGTAGTATGTCCAGTGTTCATTGTCTCTGACTAGCCGTAGTATGTCCAGTGCTCCAGTGTTTACTGTCTCTGACTAGCCGTAGGATGTTCAGTGTTCACTGTCTCTGACTAGCTGTAGTATGTCCAGTGCTCCAGTGTTTACTGTCTCTGACTAGCTGTAGTATGTCCAGTGCTCCAGTGTTCACTGTCTCTGACTAGCTGTAGTATGTCCAGTGCTCCAGTGTTTACTGTCTCTGACTAGCTGTAGTATGTCCAGTGTTCATTGTCTCTGACTAGCCGTAGTATGTCCAGTGCTCCAGTGTTCACTGTCTCTGACTAGCCGTAGTATGTCCAGTGCTCCAGTGTTTACTGTCTCTGACTAGCCGTAGTATGTCCAGTGTTCATTGTCTCTGACTAGCCGTAGTATGTCCAGTGCTCCAGTGTTTACTGTCTCTGACTAGCCGTAGTGTGTCCAGTGTTCACTGTCTCTGACTAGCCGTAGTATGTCCAGTGCTCCAGTGTTCACTGTCTCTGACTAGCTGTAGTATGTCCAGTGCTCCAGTGTTCACTGTCTCTGACTAGCCGTAGTATGTCCAGTGCTCCAGTGTTCACTGTCTCTGACTAGCCGTAGTATGTCCAGTGCTCCAGTGTTCACTGTCTCTGACTAGCCGTAGTATGTCCAGTGTTCACTGTCTCTGACTAGCCGTAGTATGTCCAGTGCTCCAGTGTTCACTGTCTCTGACTAGCTGTAGTATGTCCAGTGCTCCAGTGTTCACTGTCTCTGACTAGCCGTAGTATGTCCAGTGCTCCAGTGTTTACTGTCTCTGACTAGCTGTAGTATGTCCAGTGCTCCAGTGTTTACTGTCTCTGACTAGCTGTAGTATGTCCAGTGCTCCAGTGTTCACTGTCTCTGACTAGCCGTAGTATGTCCAGTGCTCCAGTGTTTACTGTCTCTGACTAGCCGTAGTATGTCCAGTGCTCCAGTGTTTACTGTCTCTGACTAGCTGTAGTATGTCCAATGCTCCAGTGTTTACTGTCTCTGACTAGCTGTAGTATGTCCAGTGCTCCAGTGTTTACTGTCTCTGACTAGCCGTAGTATGTCCAGTGCTCCAGTGTTTACTGTCTCTGACTAGCTGTAGTATGTCCAGTGCTCCAGTGTTTACTGTCTCTGACTAGCCGTAGTATGTCCAGTGCTCCAGTGTTTACTGTCTCTGACTAGCCGTAGTATGTCCAGTGCTCCAGTGTTTACTGTCTCTGACTAGCTGTAGTATGTCCAGTGCTCCAGTGTTTACTGTCTCTGACTAGCCGTAGTATGTCCAGTGCTCCAGTGTTTACTGCCTCTGACTAGCTGTAGTATGTCCAGTGCTCCAGTGTTTACTGTCTCTGACTAGCTGTAGTATGTCCAGTGTTCACTGTCTCTGACTAGCCGTAGTATGTCCAGTGCTCCAGTGTTTACTGTCTCTGACTAGCTGTAGTATGTCCAGTGCTCCAGTGTTTACTGTCTCTGACTAGCTGTAGTATGTCCAGTGCTCCAGTGTTTACTGTCTCTGACTAGCTGTAGTATGTCCAGTGCTCCAGTGTTTACTGTCTCTGACTAGCTGTAGTATGTCCAGTGTTCACTGTCTCTGACTAGCTGTAGTATGTCCAGTGCTCCAGTGTTCACTGTCTCTGACTAGCTGTAGTATGTCCAGTGCTCCAGTGTTCACTGTCTCTGACTAGCCGTACTATGTCCAGTGCTCCAGTGTTTACTGTCTCTGACTAGCCGTAGTATGTCCAGTGCTCCAGTGTTCACTGTCTCTGACTAGCCGTAGTATGTCCAGTGTTCACTGTCTCTGACTAGCCGTAGTATGTCCAGTGCTCCAGTGTTTACTGTCTCTGACTAGCTGTAGTATGTCCAGTGCTCCAGTGTTCACTGTCTCTGACTAGCCGTAGTATGTCCAGTGCTCCAGTGTTTACTGTCTCTGACTAGCTGTAGTATGTCCAGTGCTCCAGTGTTTACTGTCTCTGACTAGCTGTAGTATGTCCAGTGCTCCAGTGCTCACTGTCTCTGACTAGCCGTAGTATGTCCAGTGCTCCAGTGTTTACTGTCTCTGACTAGCCGTAGTATGTCCAGTGCTCCAGTGTTTACTGTCTCTGACTAGCTGTAGTATGTCCAATGCTCCAGTGTTTACTGTCTCTGACTAGCTGTAGTATGTCCAGTGCTCCAGTGTTTACTGTCTCTGACTAGCTGTAGTATGTCCAGTGCTCCAGTGTTTACTGTCTCTGACTAGCTGTAGTATGTCCAGTGTTCACTGTCTCTGACTAGCCGTAGTATGTCCAGTGCTCCAGTGTTTACTGTCTCTGACTAGCTGTAGTATGTCCAGTGCTCCAGTGTTTACTGTCTCTGACTAGCTGTAGTATGTCCAGTGCTCCAGTGTTTACTGTCTCTGACTAGCTGTAGTATGTCCAGTGCTCCAGTGTTCACTGTCTCTGACTAGCTGTAGTATGTCCAGTGCTCCAGTGTTCACTGTCTCTGACTAGCTGTAGTATGTCCAGTGCTCCAGTGTTCACTGTCTCTGACTAGCTGTAGTATGTCCAGTGCTCCAGTGTTTACTGTCTCTGACTAGCTGTAGTATGTCCAGTGCTCCAGTGTTTACTGTCTCTGACTATGCGTAGGATGTTCAGTGCTCCAGTGTTTACTGTCTCTGACTAGCTGTAGTATGTCCAGTGCTCCAGTGTTTACTGTCTCTGACTAGCTGTAGTATGTCCAGTGCTCCAGTGTTTACTGTCTCTGACTATGCGTAGGATGTTCAGTGCTCCAGTGTTTACTGTCTCTGACTTGAGTGTGTACCGTCTGTGACTGACGATGACTGATGCTGAAGGTCCCTCTCTCTGGTTTCGCAAGCTCTCGCTCTCCAGTCTACCACAGAGCAGTGAGCACGCAGCGTGATGGAGCTGTGGTCAGTGAAGCGCTACGTCTGTGCTTAGCTTGCAGCGACTATCCCTCATGCTGCTGGTGCCAGACCAGCCGGTGGATCTCATGGACGGATTGCATCACACACAATTATAATGGCACAGAATAAAGCACACAGCACACTGCACGCAGTGTTCTCCGTGTTCTCAGAGTTCTGTGATGATGGGGCTGCCCTATTGTTCTCACCAATGGGCAGTAGGGGGGCGGCAGCCCAACCGGAAATAGGGGGCGCTGAGACTCAAGCGGACGGTGCTGCTTGACAGCTTTGAAAACTCAAAACTGTAGGTCTTAATCGTGTTCTGACATATTGGCTGGAAAGGTGGTATTTGGTACTTATAGTAGTCCTGCCAGATGAGCACGACTGGCGACTGGTTATTCTTGGAATGGTCTAGTTGCTGGTCCCCGCGTATACTAGCCAGTGACAAGTCGACTAGATGTAAACGTGAAAGTGGTGCTCTTACCGCTCAACAATCATAAATTTACAACTATTGGTGCTGTTACCTACCTTATAGGTACGTACCTAAATAATTTTAAAGGGAAACTCTTGCTGGTGATGCATATCAGGCCCAACAACTGGACCATTTAAAAAATTATCCATCGTGCTCAGCTGACAAGGTAGGTTCCGAAACACCACAGCCTCGAAATACATTTCACTTGACATGCCGATTAGAAAAATTTCAATGGGATTGGGATCGAACCTGTGTGAGCCGGCTTTGAACAGGATTATCCAGACCACTGTCCCTATGGTGGGGCTATAGAGAATGAGGCACCACACATGCAGCAGCCAATTAGCGCTGGGGCATGTGATGACGTCACTAATGACGCCAGTACAGCTCTGTCTCTGGGCACTGCAGTCAATGTGGCTTAATCAAGGTCTTTGTATTAGACAGATAAAGTTATTATTTTTATCTGACCTATAACTTAGTGTGACCCAAAAGACTCACCTTGAAATAGTTGATAGTTGCTGCGCTTGTCCCCCATCCCTCTTCTAATTAATAAACTAATGCAATGCTATACCTCGTACTATACTAACTAATGATAAGTATATACGGCTAAAAGTTATTCATCCTGTTGGTTCGATCTGGGGGTTTTCGAACCCAGCCGGCATCGGCGTATAGAGATGTATTTGGGGAGAGAACAGCGGCCCCCCTCTCAGTTTGGATGAAAGGGATTGTTTACATTTCTATACCCCGAGGTCAAACCACAGAACGGCAATTCCTTTGTAATGTTGTACTCTCTCAGTACCTACTCAAGTTTCTGAATTGAAGCTGTTGACACAATGCTGCTTGTTGTCGTTTTTTAATGCCCATCTTCTGAGTGTTGGAGGTTTATGTGTTCTGAAGTATAATGTGTCTTTTTAACGTCATGCAGAAACTAGTTTATTAAGACCTGACGGAGACTGCATTCAGTTTGGTTTCTACATTTCGCTTGACATGCTGAGCGTATCCAAGGTGAATGCCAGTGAGAAAAAGTTGCATAGGATGGGGATCGAACCTGTGTTCCTCCATAAAGCGCCATATGCCAGACCACTGGAGGGATGGTGAACCTAACGATGAGTAAAACTCGTTGATGTGCTGGGATAGCACGGATAATTTACAGTTTGGATGATGTGAACCTGGACCAGACTCCAGAGGTCCAAGGCCGCAGGTAGCAAGCCTCACAACCAATCACAGCCGTTCCCGCCAGACGCGCTTGATAGTCCCCTTAAAATTGGTATTTTAAACGGGTATGATGCTCATTTTGAAAACATCTTTTTAACGTCCGAAATGAACTGGCTCTGTTGTGATTTTACGTTCGAGTAATTTTGTGTGGTGACCTTTAAGAGTTACCAGTTTTCTGTATAACATATGTAATCTGACATATAAGCATGTGACTGAGGACTGAGCCCTTAGTGAGGGACGTAAAGTAATGATGGGTGTGTCCCTATCCTTTCTTCCCCAATCCCGTCTGCAGGCATTACGCACCCCGACTGTGTACGCTATGGTGTACGTTACCTTCGTTTCCATTTGATTAGTATGTTATAATTTGGTTAGCCAGTGTCCGATCAGTATGTGTGAGTACCTATGTCTTTGTTTCTGTTGGCCGTGGGATATTTGATGAAGGTTTATTGGTTGTAGGAAAGATCGGTGGAATACTTTCACCTTCTGTCGTTACTTACATTCATCTTCACTCTTGCCATATGGCGCACAAATTCAACATACTGGACGGAGTACTTGTATGAGGACGGACAGTATCCCTGTGTGCTAGTCTGAGGACAGTGTGCCTGCGTGTGCTGCTGGTCTGAGGTTAGTCTGAGGACAGTGTGCCTGTGTGCGGTTAGTCTGAGGATAGTCTGAGGACAGTATCCCTGTGTTGCAGGATGGTGGTGAGGTGATGGGGGCGGGGATGGCGCGCAACTCGAGCCTGCTGGACGCGCTACCCCCCGGCCAGGGCGGAACTCTGCACGTCGTCATGCTCGGGCTCGACTCTGCGGGGAAGACGACGGCGCTGTACAGGCTCAAGTTCGACCAGTACCTCAACACCGTCCCCACCATAGGCTTCAACTGCGAGAAGGTAAGACAACTTTCTTAATTAGATAGTGGCAGGGTTGGGGGATTCAGTTGTAACGGCAACAGAAAAGGAAAAGGCAGTACTTACAGGGCACGTGCTCTCTTACGTACAACATCTTGAAACTCATAAGACATCTGTAACAAAGCGACGATCATGCTATTATTTAGTTTGTATAGATGTGCGATTTCTTACCTAAATCTTTAAACTTAGGTACCTACCTGTTATATCTATATCTGAAGCTCCCCCATGTGGCAAATGGTTTGATTGGTTAGATACCGTTAAAATGTTAGTGTATAGTGACTGTAGTGGCTAGTTGGAATAGAAAGCTGAGTTTGGGGCTGGTGTGTCAGGTGCGAGGCACGCTGGGCCGCGCGAAGGGCGTCAACTTCCTGGTGTGGGACGTGGGTGGGCAGGAGAAGCTACGCCCCCTGTGGAAGAGTTATACTCGCTGCACGGACGGCATCGTCTTCGTGCTGGACAGCGTCGACTTGGAGCGCATGGAGGAGGCCAAGATGGAGCTGGTGCGCACTGCCAGGACCCCTGACAACGCAGGCGTCCCCGTCCTCGTCCTTGCCAACAAACAGGTAACTAACTAACTATCCCTCCTACAAAGTTGATGGTCTGTAACTTTGTGATTGCGAGAAAATATTGTCTCCCATCTGCTGTGAGGGGAACCCCAGTGCTGAGACGTGTTGTGACCCATTGCAGGACCTCCCGGGGGCGACAGAACCACGAGAGCTGGAGAAGCTTCTGGGCCTGCACGAGCTGGGCGAGAAGGGAGACAGGGGGGACAAGGAAGTCGGCAGCCCCACCACCCCCTCCTTCCCCGTCCATCTGTGGCATGTGCAGCCTGCATGTGCCATCACCGGCGACGGCCTGCATGAAGGTATCGAGGTGCTGTACGAAATGATCCTCAGGCGACGCAAGATGGCGAAGCTGAACAAGCGCCGAGCGCGGTAGGATTGCTTTCTGTGAGCGCCCTGGCGGTGCTCGCAAACCTCGGAAACCAAAGCTGTTGGGGGCTGTTGTGCCCTCATTCTAGCTCACGTCACCCTGGGTCCTTGTCAGATTATAAACACTTTCCTGTGTTAAGCGGACCTGCCAACGACAGTAAACGTCCGCTCGCTGGCTGCCACGTGGCGTCAAAAAAAATATCTTCCTGGCCACCGTGACACTATAAGGCTGATGAGATTGGTTGCGGTGTTGGTACGTTGGTACCAAACCAAATGGAATTTTCCATAGATTAATGGAACATTAAGAAAAGATTGTCTTAAAGTGTCGTGGGGAGCGAGTAGTTTCGTACAACATCGACATATAGGTAGTACTGCAGCACTGCAGTGCCTCAAACTTTTAACGTCCGCGCTTCAGTAGAGTTTCTGTAAAAATACATTGCGTGCAACTCGTTTAAAAGTTGTGAGGCGTAGGCGGCTTTTTCGGGAGAATCTACCTATAGAATATTTGAAACATTGAAGCAATATTTGCGGTGTTGTACGGGCGAAGCACTGTGCCCATTCTAATGCAGGTCGTTGGTCCTGTTGTCGATTACTTACCAAAAAGAGTAATATTAATTAGTGATACGATTAGGTAGAGTTGATTATTTTCTAAATAACTGTGAATCACTGTTGGCCTGCTGGCCTACCGGCCACACGCATCATCGGCACTGCCCATTTGTGAGATTTTACATTAGATTTTGTCTCGCCTGTCGTGGCGTTAAAATAACCGTAGTTTGCTGCAAAATTAAACGGCAGTGTCGTACCTAGGTAGCTCTTAAGCTCTTCTTACACGAAATCCTAAACCTGGGTAAGTTGAGCAAGAAAAAGAACTAGAATAGATCGTTCACTGTTGACATGTTTAGCTTGCCCCGGTTCTGTGTTTCGTGTGGTGAGGCCTTTACTCTTGACTAGTCTCTAAAAGCTGCTGCGTTTTTTCAAGTGTCGTTGAAGGTATGGCGTGTTGTTAGTATAATGAGTTGTCTCTCCTTCCATGCTAAGTGTCCTTCTGTCTCCCGCTATCCTGTACATAAGTACATATACATATAGTCCCGCTATCCTGTACATAAGTACATATATATAGTAGTTTTCAGCAAACCTCGGTGAGATGAGGTGAAATCCCCCTCCCCTCCCGTCCCCTCGGAGGGAATATCAATTTTCTAAAGCAGCGCTGAAGTTGCGAGCTCTCACGCTGAGAAACCTGCCGTGACGCCCACCTAAGTCACCCCTTCTGCCAGCCTTGGAAGAGCAGGGGAGGGGGTAGGTCCTCACCTGAGGAGCACCAGTGCTATGCTTCTTCCTTTAGCCTAGTCGGATGCACTGTGTGTAAATAGACGCATGTATACTCATGTTTATCGTAACTGTTATTTTGTAAGCTAGCGAATATTTTGCTCAAATTCTAGTGACATCCCACCATAGCCGTATCCCGGGGGGGTTTAGGGGGTTAAACCCCCCCATGAGCGGAAAATTAACATGGTAATGCCAACGTGAAGCAAAAAAATATAGGCGAAACCCCCCCATGACCCTAAACCCCCCCCATGACCGCTTTCTGGATACGGGCCTGCATCCCACACCTTCCTACCTATAACTTCTCGTGCTTGCCTGCATTTACTGTTGCACTTGACTGCACAAGGCATTAGGATATTGGGTACCTGTGGCACATCGCTGCCTGTGCCTGCCTGTATTACAGTTCGCAAAAGTAGGTTTTGCTGGAAAATGTTTGTAAAGCCTCAAGGCGTGATTACATCGCAGTATGCAAAAGCCCGGGTTGGTTACCTGTTTAGTACCGATCCCTTTCCATAATGCATGGGAACCTTACCAGTTCAGCTAAACAAGTAACTTACCTGGATGTTAGAGCGCCTCTCAGGTACCTGTAGGTAATAAACAATCAAGTAAGCCTATATACCTATAGGTATAAACCCCACCGACGCAGCTGAAGCTACTTTACCTAGGTAATACCTATTTAAGTACCTACCTATGTTTGTTACTGATTTCGGATTAAACACAACGTGTAGGGCCTGCCTTTCTCTCAACTAGAAACCTAGGTGGTTATCAAATAATGTTGACTTGTATGAATGAAAAATTGTAAGTATAAAATTTATATCTATACCTTTGTTGCTTACCTACCTACCTACCTACCTTACCCCTTACAATGCTGTTTGTTTACTTTTTTAATGTACCTAAGTCATGTGTTTTTATTTTTAGTAAGTATATAGGTATCTCAGAAAATGGATGTTAAGAAATAGCGGCAAGCAGCACTTAATCTATAAAGCTGTCTGTTGGGTATTGATTATTTATAGGGTTGGTACGTTTGGTCTGTCAAAGGTCAAAAGGACTTGGGTATTGGGTATGTCTCTACCTACGCTTTCAAGAGTAGGCAAAAACAAAAGAAGGGATGGTGGGGCACAAGGCCTTTGCTTTGGTAACCATGGTAACCTTGATGGCGGCCATGCTGGTATCAAGCATTCGGCACGCTGGCCGCTGGCGTGTTGGCATCCTCGGACGTATGGTTAGTGGGGAGGGATGTGGGTACCCGCCATCCCAGCCCCTCCACTGTAGGACGCATCGTATGTAGCCGCAGGTTTTCACCTGAGAGGAGCTCAGGTGACATATCTACAGTTCTCCTCACTCCTCACTGGGTTTCCAAAATTATTTTTTGTTCAGAAAAAGTCACATATTATTAAGATGTGCATTCTGTCCACCTCTGGAAATGACTGACGTTACTCTCAGCATGTAGCTGTCTCACAGTTGGATACAGGACGGATATATATTGATCTGTGTCGGATGGAGCCGAGGATCGTAAATCATGTGAAGAGTCAGAGCGAGTGAGCGAGCAGCGAGCGTTGTCATGATGAGGGTTGACAGTCCTATACCCGGCCATACCTTATGTATCTTATGCGTCAGATTCACTATGAGCCATCCTAAGCCATCGCGATTATGTAGGCAGCTCAGCTGACTGACGCTGCTACTATATCGCCCAGTATGGTCCTATGGCCCTCTCTGTACGGGGAGGGGGTAGGGTGAGGGTGGGCAGCAGCACTGGTGAAGGCTGCTTTCGTGGGCCAGAGTGTGGTACTGTGGTACATGCTGGCCCATCCGGCGGGCCATAGTGTTCACGACGGAGTTGTTGGGTTCTACTTTAAGTTCAGTTCTGCCACGCATAAGATAAACATTGCGAGAGGAGAAGAATTTTTAATTTTTTCTCTTGGTTGGAGAAACCCCAAATGTCGCTTAAATATCAGGATAATGTCCTTGCAAGGTACGTTACCTACTACTTTTCGAGGCTTAGGTGGCAATTCAAAGTAAGAAATTAAAAATGAAATTATTCTTATACCTACATACTTAGGTAGGATCCAGAAATGCATCATCATCATCAGAAGAACCTTGGTAGACACACTCAGAACACTCTGCCATTCTCCGCATATAAAGTTGTTTCTCAAGTAACGTCTGAAAAAGCCTCTTGAGTTGCTACTTTAGCTGCGTCTGAAGCTGATATGATGACTTCTCAAGAGCCTCTTGATGAGGGGAGGACGCGCTGGTGAAACTGCTGACGGTGCTGATGGAGAAGACTGTGTGGGGGACGACGACCTTTTGTTTCTGCTGTCTCAGCTGGGTCTACAGTCAAAATGTTGACAGCCATCAATCATGCAAGCTCTGCATGCAGCTTTCTATACTTAGTTCCTTCCTCAGTGGTCTAGCTAGATGGTTGAGTTTAGAGGAAAATTGAGAGCCCGGTCAGCAGTTCCATCCCGAACCTATCAAAGTTATTCTTATCGGTATACTCACATAAAACTGTAGGTCCCCGTCATGCTCCAACACATGCACGATGGGTGGGGAGCTTCTCAGAAAACGACCCAGACATAGGTAAATCTTTTCCCAGAGTTCATAAAATCAGCGAAGTATGCGAGAAGTGCTGACTTGTAAAATTATGAAGTAAGTAACGCGCTGAGATAAAAACTCCTCGCCAACTCTTCCGTCTTGTTCATCTTTCCCCACTTGTTGAATTTCAAAATGGCTGAAACGGATGTAGGTAGGTACCTACTGATTGCGTAATCAAAGGAATTTTTATATCATATCAACGCTTGACGATGCTGTGAAGGGTTAAAAAAACGTGGCACCAGAATGGATATCAGCGGATAAAATATATGTTTTGAAATATAAAATTCTTGTTGCCTATAGTCTACGATTTTGCGACAAATTGAAATTTTTTTTGATTAATTTCGGTTAATTCTATGCCTCGCAAGTTTTTGTAAAGTCTATTTCAAACGGAAATTTTTTCCGCGGGAAAAATTTGAAATCGCAGTGTTGGCAGCACTGCGAATGAGGGATATATTTCGTTTTGTTTTGCCACTGGGCTTGTTGTGGTTTGATTTTTAGCCGCAAAAAAACGTTATTTTTTATCTTTTTATTTTTATTTCAGTGAAAAAACGTAAGTTTCCTTTCAAATTGATGTTTTTTTTACATGAATTGTGTTCAGGCAGGTTAGGATTATGATATTTTTTATTAAAGACATTTGCTGAGGGGAATGATTGAAAAAAAAAATGCGACCTTGGCGCGTTAGGCCATTTTCACCAAAAAAAATCAATGTTGATTGAGAATAACAATCAGAGCTTCCCCTAGCAACAATGGTAACGTTCCAATTTGTTGATAATACCTTAGCAGTTGATTTGGGTTGACTTTGATTTGATTTTCGTTGGTGAAAATGGCACGATATCTTATGAGATTATGGCGTCCCATCAACGACCTATAATAGAATAGACCGCTCACTGGCAGCCATTGTGCGTACCAATTTGAAGGAAAGGCGGCCATGACACTTGGCGGCAAGGAATGCGCGCGATCCATAAGTTTGAATTAAGTTCTCTGTATTTATAGTTTGAATGCTTGAATGGAACTACCTACCTATGCTAAAATATCAGGCTTTATACTTCTGTGATTTTGGATCTGCTGTCAATTACAAAGATATGCCTATAGCGATCTTCCTACTACCCACCCATCTAGAGACATAGGTAATCTATGTGAGAGTTCCTGGTCGCCTCGACCAATTTTTGTCCGACCTCTGTTTTGGAGAAGGGCCGTTTTCTGCTCTTACTTATGGAAATTAATACAGAAGTGCCAAAGCTGCCGACTTATCAATTGGCCTTTAAGAGGACTCATTAACAAACCTTCATGGTTGATGTAGGCCGTCAGGTAGGACTTCATATAATTTTACTGAATTGGTAGGTAGGTAGGTAGGTAACCTGTTTGCCTAGTTTAAACTGCAATAAGCCTATAACTACTTAGGTGTACAATAGCTGCCCTACGCAGGAGTACCTACCTATCTACGTGTACCTAACCTATTCTAACAAGAGAAAGGGACAAAAAATTGTTAAAATATATAAACCACCAAACAAATGTATCTAGGTAGGTGAATATATTTCTACTGACCCTTGAAATGGATCAGCTTGGTCAGTTTTTGACGCACGGACGCCCCCCTCTTTAGGAAACCTGGGCAAAGCATACACAAATAAATATACTGTAGCTATGTTAAACTACACCCTTCCTTCAGGATTAGTGCTAGGTCTGGTAGGATGCGTTAGGTAGGTAGGTAAGTATGTTGAACGTACCCAAAACAACTTTCTCCAGGTACACAGGTAGGATACCTATACTTACCTCAGCACCTGGCATTTCACTTGAAATACCAGTGCATGGTATCGTTGTAGGTAGGTAAGTAGATACTAAGTACCTACACAAGCTATTTACTTCCCACCTGTGGCCAAATAATTAGGTATAAAATACGGCGAACGTTGCCACTGGGGTGTGTACAGGTATGACGTTTTCTTGTCGACTATGACTCTAACACTTATTTTAAACGTTTTGTTTTATGTTAATCACTTTGGTTAAGTTACTTACTTGTGGAAAGATACACTGGAGCCCTTTTTTTGACGCTGCACACAGGATATTGCGGCACAAGTAGACGGCATCTTACATGTGAAATAACATCCTTCGCCAAAACAAGCCGGCATCTAATATGGCGGACGCATAGTTCACAGTTTGTCCGTGGTAAGCACTGCTTGGCGCTAGTGTCTATGTCCGCGAGCGGTCTATTCTATTATAGGTCGTTGCGTCCCATAGGGAAAGAATGGCACACAGCAAAATATTGAAATGACATAAGTACAAGAAAATGTGCTCACAACATCGGTAGTAGTTTCATAATTTACTTAGATGTCTCAAAGTCATTAATTTTGTGGGCATTTTACGACTGGAAGTGACGGACTGTCCCACCATCATGCACCGAACATCCAGTACCTACCTACCTACCTACCTACCTACCGAGATCGAGAACAGTTCTATCTCTGACCTCTTCTATCTCTATATTTCTCTATATCGTTCTCTAGAATCCCAGACATACTTTAATGGGGACCTACAGTTTAAGACGGAGTATACATTTGCTATTTTTCGACCACCTATTTTTTTATGACCTTGTTGGATAGGTATGTTCTGAAATATACCTACTTAGGTACCTAAGTGCAAAGTTATCTCCAAAAAAGTTTCCCAAAG
Source organism: Mesopsocus fuscifrons (assembly GCA_950004255.1). Classification (NCBI taxonomy): domain Eukaryota; kingdom Metazoa; phylum Arthropoda; class Insecta; order Psocodea; family Mesopsocidae; genus Mesopsocus; species Mesopsocus fuscifrons. The sequence goes on from OX465377.1 coordinate 21,350,508, forward strand.
TGTCCTCAAAAAATGGTCGATAAACAAATAGCAAATTTCTATTCCATCTTGGGCACTATACATTTATGCACCACCCAGAATATGGAAAATCTAAGAGAACTTTTTGGCCCGTCATGCAGGGTCGTCATTTGGCCCTCTTGGGGGGGGGGGCACTTGACCAAGGCCGTACCCAGGGGGGGGGGGGGGTTAGGGGGGTTCAAACCCCCCCCCCCCCCCCCCCCCCCCCCCCCGAAACTATTCGGCTTTACACTAGCGAGAATTAAGTTTTGAAGGAGAAAATATAGTTTCGTGCTACTTAGGTAGGTACCTAAACCCCCCCCCCCCCCCGAAATATTTTCCTGGGTACGGCCTTGCACTTGACCCCCCCCAAGAGGGCTGTTGCCCCCCCCCCCCCCCAAGATCGAATTAAAAAATTACATTTTCAGTGAAAAACGTAAAAAAAAATAAAAATAATTAGGATGATTTGCCTACCTATACCCATGACTTACATCCAGTAGAGACCATGGATGGTATTTTGAAGGGAAACCTCTGCCGACTGCTGTATACGGCGGTCGATTGCATATAGAATGGCCGTTAGGTGTATAGGCAAAAAATTACGTTAAACCGGGGACAATTCCTTGCGAACAGTGCTGGATTAACCATTAAGCTAAATAGGCTACAGTTTGGGGCCTATATACGCTCTGAACGTAATAAATAATTAGTAAATTTAATGTTCTTCCTGCAAAACATGGAGATTTTACAGGGATTAGTGAAATTTTCGGCTCGCTCGCTTCGCTCGCTCGCAACCTGGTTGCTTTTTTGTGTTTTCTCCCGTTTAAACGTGTTAAAGTTAAAGTCAATTTTTACCGACTAATAATTGGAATTTAACTAGAGTTTAACGTTAACCGAGTATGGTGGGACGCACCCTAAGTATAGTCACTACTTGCCCCCCCCAAGAAAAACTGAAATGACGCCCCTGCCGTCATGGTTCGAACTGGGCAAATCCTGTCACCACTAGACCATATATAGAGACCCCGCAGAGTTTTTCCTTGACTTCCCCCATAATATATTTTGTGTTGGCTGAAAATTTTTCAGAATGGCTTCTGGGAAGCAAACAGTAGCACTGGTCCCTACTGAGGACGTACGTCAGACAGCGCCGGCGGCGGCGGCGGCGGCGCCGGTGGCGGCACCCGTCGCACCCATTAAGCGCAAAGACCGTCGATTTCATCGACGTAGCAGGAAGATGCATTACCGAAGAAGAGTAAGTGCTGGACGAGATCAGCAGGTTTATTGCCTAACGCCAGAAAAGCACATTCAAATATCACATTCAAACAATTGCTTAAATGTGATATTTGAATGTGCTTTTCTGGCGTTAGAGAAAGGGAATACACGTGCTGTTAATTGTTGAGTTGTTACCTTTGAGTGTGAAGTAATGCCTCGCTCAACAGCCGAGATAGCCGAGTGCTCTAGGTGCTTGTCCTTATAGAGGAACACTGCGACAGCCGGGGGTCACTAAGCTTCCATCCCAATCCTATCACAGTTTTTCTGGTAGGAATCACCAGCATGTCAAGTGAAATGTATATCGAGGCTGTGGTGGTTCGGAACCCACCTAAAACTGTTGGTCCCCGTCGTGCTGCCAGCTCAGTATAATGGATAATGCTTGAAACAGTACAGTGTTCGGTGCGTTTGTTATTAGGGTGAGCTTATTTTGCATAATATGTTTCAGAGGAAAACGTACATCGACAAGCTACAAGCTCTACAACAAGCTGAGCAACAGCAGAAGCTACAAGCTCTACAACAAGCTGAGCAACAGCAGAAGCTACAAGCTGTACAACAAGCTGAGCAACAGCAGAAGCTACAAGCTGAGCAACAGCAGAAGCTACAAGCTCTACAACAAGCTGAGCAACAGCAGAAGCTACAAGCTGTACAACAAGCTGAGCAACAGCAGAAGCTACAAGCTGTACAACAAGCTGAGCAACAGCAGAAGCTACAAGCTCTACAACAAGCTGAGCAACAGCAGAAGCTACAAGCTGTACAACAAGCTGAGCAACAGCAGAAGCTACAAGCTGTACAACAAGCTGAGCAACAGCAGAAGCTACAAGCTCTACAACAAGCTGAGCAACAGCAGAAGCTACAAGCTCTACAACAAGCTGAGCAACAGCAGAAGCTACAAGCTCTACAACAAGCTGAGCAACAGCAGAAGCTACAAGCTGTACAACAAGCTGAGCAACAGCAGAAGCTACAAGCTGAGCAACAGCAGAAGCTACAAGCTCTACAACAAGCTGAGCAACAGCAGAAGCTACAAGCTCTACAACAAGCTGAGCAACAGCAGAAGGAAGTCGAGATGGAAGTCCAGGTTGGTACCGTCTCTGTCTCTATTGAAAATTTTCATTTAGGCTCAACACAGTTTTGCTATTTATTTACATTTTTTTCAACCAGCTTTTGTGGACACTATAGGATATTTAAATGTTCTGAAATATAAGAATGTATCTTTTGTCTTAAGGGGAAATACACCCATTTGGTTCGCAATGCTACGTACTTCAAGCCCTACTCCGAAGTTACAGGGCGAGTGAAAAGTGTTTATAGGGGGATGTAAACCTGAGACTCTTTGTCGTGAGGTAGTGTTGTATTTTTGCATGAAATGGAGTAATAAGCCCACAGGAGCGATTTTAAACAGTCAACTACCAGTCCACATGTTTTTTTGACAGATCGCGAAAACACAACACTACCTCACGCGAAATATTTTTTTGTAACGTTTCGGATTAAAACAGTATGATTTTATCGTCACATTTAGTAGAAAAGCTTGATAAATGTTTGTAATATTTACCGCCGCCATGTTACATGTTGACAATTTTTATTTCACTTACGGAAGTTCGTAATTGCAACACCATTTCTCTACTTTTTCTCCTGTAAAAGCTAAACATAGTGTCCTACTTTCACTCGTTCGTTTCGCGTTCAAATAGCACACTATGTTTAGCTTTTAGAGTAGACACAACCGATACGATATTGCAATTACCAGTCTCCGGTGGTACTAAAATGTAAACATTAGTTTTGTCGAATATTTACTTTCGCACAGTGGTTTTGGCGGAGTTCGTCGAGAATGTATGGTGGCCCTTAACGTCCCAAATTAACTGGTTGTGATTTTACGATCGAGTGATTTTTGTCAAAATAAAATAAAAATGTCCAAAATTACTCGATCGTAACATCAGTAAGTACGTAGCCTGTTAATTTCGGACGTTAAATAGACATATAGGTACTATATTTCAGAACATGCACAAATGACGATAATATTTTTTTTTTTTTTTTTTTTTTTTTTTTTTTACGTTTTGTTGACCTTGTCCCACCAAAAATAGGTGGAACTAAAGTATAAAACGCCTGGTTGTCCAGTTAAATTACAAATTTAGAAATTCCTCTAAACTATAAAAAACATTTTCAAGTAAATATGATTTTAGCAATTTTTTAAAAATCGTTAAACTTTCTTCAGATTTAATTTCAACCGGGAGAGCGTTATATAGACGAACACCTAAAATCGGAGGACTGTTCAAACGAAGGGAGGTAGCAAATTTGCCTACATGTATATTTGAACACGACCGAGTTTTATAAGAGTGAAAGTTTGAATTAAGAGGGAAGTGTTCTGGGTGTTCGCGAACAAATAATAATACCTGATAAATGAAAACACAAGGAGCAGTAGGTAAGTAATAAGTAGGTATAAGTAGGTAATAATAAAGTTATAAAAAAGTTATAAAAAAGTTATTAAAAGTTATAAAAAGTTGGGTTTTGATGATTCCTTTGGGATTAACAGGGCTTCTTGCAGCAGGGTACTCTCTTTATTTATTTTCTTTTAGTCAGCATGGTAAGTTGGTGGGGGGATGGTTTTTTTTGGGAAAAGTTTGTGGCTGGAAAAAGAAAGATGTTTTCTGAGTTATTTCAAGTAAAAAGAAAAAGTGTAATTATGGAGTAGAGAGGACATGAAGGCACGGCGGTGCCCCGCCACTACCATAACAGAAAATGAAAGGTTTCTAAATTATATAATATTGTTTCCCACAAGCTGCCTCTTCTTTGTAAAACAAGATCATGAACTCAAATTGTTATAAATGGCAATAATAATGGTTATAATGTTTATAATGGTTATAATTGTTATAATGGTAATAATAATACTTAATAAGTAGGTACCTATAGACAATTGCAATCGCACTATAGGTACCAGTACTTTTACTATAAGAAGTGATGAAATCCAGCCTAAGGTATAGGTATTTTATATGTTATGTTTTATGTTCCAGGTAATTTATCAAGGTGGGCCTTCCGAAGAGAAACTGCTGGATGTTGAAGTAATCACTATAGATTAAATAAAAAATCGACAACAGCAGCTGATTACATGCAGTATTGTAAGTAACGGTGCATGTGTCTCTATACCTAATATATTCTAAACCTTGCAGTAGCACTTGTCATAAGCTAAACATACGTACCTACACGATGCTTGAAATATTTATAAATAACTGACGGACGGACAGACTTTTTCCAGAAACCACTTTTTTGGACTCAGCAGGGGACCCCCAGGATCATGGGAAACCTAAAATCTCAATTTCGAAATTTGGCATGAAAACAATACTTTCTCGCCACTCGCCACACATGGCTAGCGAGAAAGTAAAAAGAGCGGAAAAGTAAAATTCGTGGATGCGTGTGGTGTAGGTATGGGTGATGAGCTTGCCACGTATCACACCATACAGAATGTAAAGTAAACAAGCCACAAATAACGGCGGGTTGCATGTGGCGGTGCATCAGCCCGCAGCTGTCGTTACTTTCCCTATGTAAAATGTTGATAGTTTGATATACAAACCTCAGTCACATTTTTTTGGTGCTTTCCTTGTAAACGTCTATAGGCATACCTACGTAGTACGTACCTACCACTACCATTAGCGAAAATCTTATTGAAGTAACGTAAGTGAAAGGCGGTGCCTTACTAATCGCAATCTCGAACGTAATATTGGATGAAACGATCGGGCAAGATACTAAAACATTTCAAACGTTGCGATGGGTTCTCAGAAAACATGGCAACAGTGTAGCAATATATTTTGTGCTATTGTACTGGTAGATAAGTACCTAGGAAGCTGCGTACGATGCCTTCGTGTTTCAGTAGGTACCTACCTAGTTTACTTGCATGATAGCATCAATACCTGAATGCAAGGCGCAATTTCTCTACCGGTTCCCACAAATAACTCATTTTCAAACAATGGCTGATTTATGGGGGGCAAGTTATGTCATATTCATATCTGATGAGAACCATCACACTCACCTATCCTATAGGTATACTGTTTGTAATAGCGTCCTCACCGTGTGCTCACTGTGGCCTAGTGGGGAAACACCAGACTTGCACAACTGAGGTCCTGGGTTCGAATCCCGGTAGCAGCAATTTTCTGTTGTTGGTAGCACGGATGTCACACCATATAAGTAGTCATAATCATTTTACTACTGTAGGTATTCGATATACCTATACCTTACTTACATACATAGAAGAACGTTCATTGTCAACAAAACTTACAGAAAACAAAATTCGCGATCAACAACAAACAAAAGAATTTGACATCAAAATTAAAAGTGACAAAATGTATAAAAGAAGCAACAAACCGGTCCTGGCTGTATTTAATCCGGAGAAGGATAATTTGCGTTTTGGATTTTTGAAGAGGGAAAAAGACGAAAATCCTGTGGTGAAGTGTTCCCTTGATGAGGAGCCTGGTGAGATGATCTGCTCTCCTCCTGCAGGGAGATCCGACCGTGCAAATTCTCCCCCCAAAACATACTGTGAAGAGAAGTCAGTGGAGCCTCCCGTCAAGAGAAGAAAACATTTGTAGAATATAAAACCTAATATATATAGGTACCTGTGTAACGACACTCTCTATAACGACATTCAGTATAACGAGAAAATACTATGGTCTCTTGGCAAACCCTGACTCATTTTCAATTCTTATTTTTTAATTCTCTGCGATCGTAAAATCACAACTTAGTCAAGCGGTTTATCACATAGGTAAGGTTGGTAGGATACTTGCAGTATGAGGACACTTTCTATAACGAAAATCTCTCTATTACGATCAAACGCTACGGTCCCTGGACAAACCGTATCTCCTTTTGACTCTCAATAGCAATCTTTCTTTATAGCGAGAAAATGTATAATATGGGTCCTATTCCTTGGTCGTTGAGAGCAGGGAGACTATATTGTGGCAAAATACGTGGGTTCTTATGTACTCCTAACATGCACTTCCATCTAATAATGATTGTACAGCTAGGTTATACCCGCGCCTACATCACAGCGCGAGGATGATTGACCAGTAATAACGGTCTGGCGGTAATACACACGTACCTACCTACCTATATACCTACCACACGGTGCTGCTGTACCTCTACACACGTACCTACCTACCTATATACCTACCTACCACACGGTGCTGCTGTACCTCTACACACGTACCTACCTACCTATATACCTACCACACGGTGCCTGCTGGCCTGCTGTACACACGTACCTACCTACCTATATACCTACCACACGGTGCCTGCTGGCCTGCTGTACACACGTACCTACCTACCTATATACCTACCACACGGTGCCTGCTGTACCTCTACACACGTACCTACCTACCTACCACACGGTGCCTGCTGTACCTCTACGTTATCTATCATTATCATTCTGCTCCTGCTTCCTTATTCGCTCTGCGGCCATTCTGTTTGTGCATGCCAATACCCTGTATGCGGCTATGCCTCTATGTAAGCTATTGGCATTTCGTATCTGTAGTGGAGTGGCGGAGAGCTCCAACTCTAGCGGGTCGCGATTTTTTCATTCCAGATAATAGAACCTGGCGGTTTGGAGTAGGTACGCCTTAAACTGTTGGTCCCTAATAGACGTTTGATAACCGTAGCTCGAACACATACTGAGATGAGTGATGAGTGATCAGCTATGTGATCATCGCCACATGCACGGACTGCTGTGGCTGCGGGGACGGTATACAATACATCTTATAGAGAGCAGTATACTATGCATGTGCTGCTAAAAAATTTGAGTCCATCGCTGGGGGAAACCAAAACAAAATGATGGGCAATGCACAACAGTGACCCTCATCCTAGTGCTGTAAGAAAACCAGGCCTCTGTGCACCCGAACCTGTTGTGGTGGGCCCTTCTTAGGGGAACTTGCTTTAGGGCTTTATTTTAGGGGTTGCGGGCCAAGGTCATAGATAGGGGCCTGATTTTTTGATCCGATCAACTTGTCGGTCTTCCCGTAGTGCCACCTCATCTAATATTCCAACCCTGCTGGGCCTCTCGTATAGTGCCACACTGCCACCTCATCAAATATTCCAACCCTGCTGGGCCTCTCGTATAGTGCCACACTGCCACCTCATCAAATATTCCAACCCTGCTGGGCCTCTCGTATAGTGCCACACTGCCACCTCATCAAATATTCCAACCCTGGGCTTCCTCCAGTTCCTCATCCACTGCTTACTTACTTCTCCACAGCCAGTGATATACCTGATACCAGGCGCGCAATCTCATTTTTTTTCAGGGGGGGGGGGCAAGGTTCAAGCAAGCCAATAGTCGGTAGGGTTCATCCGATTTTGCTCAAATTCGGTATGTAGGTACCTAATCCTAATGTAGACATGTTTTTTGATAAATTTTGATAACTCAAAAATTGCGTCTGCTATTGTCAAAAAAAGGCAAAAAATCGTGTTTTTTGACAGTTAGGAAGGGCTGGAGGCTATCTATATCAAGTTGGAACCTTGAAAATTTGTAAAAGTGTTTTTGAATAGATGTTTTTAGGTCAGTTACAACCATTTGGAGGTGGGCTAATAACTTGGCACGGTTTTGGCCAAAACGTGTTGGTGTCATCACTCCGGTGGCACTGTTCAACCGATATTTCAATAGAAATTGGTGGTGTACTTTAACCTTGTTTTACCGAACGAAATTTTCTAACGTAATAATTATGGCCAATATTGACATTATCGTAGGAAAATTTTCCAAAAATGGAAGTCACGTTTGTGATTGGTTAGGTCACATTTGCACCAACGCTAATCGACGGATTTTCTTAAAAATTGGTGAAAGTGGTCTCAGATAAATGCTTCGAGGTCGTTTTCAATAAATTTTCAATTACGTGAAAATTAAGACCGTGACATGCAAAATAGGAAACATGTACTTTGCGCGTCGAATGACACATCACTGTTTGACGGATATTATGTTTGAAATTCGGTACACAGGTGTCTAGAATTGTTGTCCAGCGTGTTGCAAAATATTTTTCAGAAGAAGGTAAAATTCTGGCCAAAAAAAAATAATTGACTTAAAAAAAATCAAAATTTTCGATGCCGCTGGCGTAAAAATTGCGAGAAAGTCAAGGGCGACCATTGTCGGACCCTTTATTTCAAATTCACTTCATCCGAGGAGACAGATTTCAGGGGGGGCAGTGCCCCCCCTAAAACATTTCAGGGGGGGCGCGTGCCCCCTGCCCCCCCCCCCCCCCCCCCCAGATTACGTCCATGCCTGATACTGCTCAGAGCACTTAGGAGAGCAGTGACAGGTATCAGGTCTCACCCTGGCTCTGGTGAACTGGTCCTTAGGTAGAGTCCAGGGTTGGAAATTTTTGATCAGGTCAGAGTTCCTGGCACATATCTGTTGATAAAAACCCTACCGATAGCTTATAAATTCAGCGACGTTGGGATTGACCTAGTTACCCAGTTAGCTAGGGAGAGATGCAGTCTGGGAATGGGGGGGGGGGGGGGGAGTTGCCCTATTTCCCCTCCCTCTCCTCTCTCGCAAAATTTATAGCATTTGTCATAGTTATGGCTCCATTTCCGTATTCCCCCCATCTACTCCATTAACCTAGATATTTGCAGCAATAGGTAAGGGATATATTATATACCTACTTACCAACTACAACGTGCCTGCATGTAGCTGCCATCACGCTAGAAAAAGCGAAAACTTCTGCGTTGTTGATCTGTAAATTTAATTTGAAAGTCGAAATAGAGGACTGTAACCAATAGTTCCAAGCTATCTGATATGAAGACAAACCTCGAGCCTTGGCCCGGTGCATGGCCCCCAGCATGACACCATGACGACAGAATTGTTTACAACTGCGGCATGCGCCTACTGTCAAAACATCTCAGAGTTCCAGGCGTCTACAGGCGTTGTGAAAAAAAAACTCTGAAAATCTCTGCTCAGGTAGGTACCTATACTTATCCATAGTCTGTTACCAGCATTTTCTTATAACGATCGAAGATAGCCTCCAGCCTATACACAGTAACAATACATGCACATGCAGGCTCCTGATAGGGGAAAGCTCGTAATTCTGTACTAACTCGTTTAGTCTGCCGTAAAAAATTAAGAGCCGATGTCTGAATCAATAGTCAAATGCGCCAGGTTGAAATTTCTCCCCAAAAAAATTCTCCCCGGCGGGGAATCGAACCCCGGTCTCCCGCGTGACAGGCGGGGATACTGACCACTATACTACCGAGGATTGGTGAATACCGGAGCATTTTTCATGCCACTTAGATCCCACAACACAATATTTATGAAAATATTTTCGAAAGACAGTGATTTTCTTTAGAGACTTGGAAACATAGCACTGATCTATAGAAATATTACTGTTGTTGCAATTAGAGAAGCAGATATATGAAAATCGATGCGGCGCCATTACTTTACCCATGCGGTAACCACGGTCTAGGATTTTTTAAATGTCCATTTAAATATCTACATAATATGATATTAAATATTTAATATTTTATTTAAAGTATTTAAAATACTATTTAATTAATTACTATTTAATACTATGATTAATATGCTCAATAAAAAGAAATGAGAAGTATTATAATATTGTTACATTGATATGGTGCAATATTGACCCTTCGTCTTCAAGCATCGGTGGTTCAGTGGTAGAATGCTCGCCTGCCACGCGGGCGGCCCGGGTTCGATTCCCGGCCGATGCAACTTTTTTTTTTCACTCAATTCATTTACTAATCGGAATTTGTTATCAGGTGATGGCAGAACCAGACAGAAAAGTACGGAAAGCCAAAATCAACAAAGAAAACTTAAAGGAGCTTCTTCTTAAAATTGGTGTTTTCACTTTTCCGAAAAGTAATGCGGGAAATAAAGTTGGTCCAGTGGCTCGACTGGGTCCAGCTTGTACCGGATACCTCACCTCTGCTCGATGTGTCGACACCTCAAGGTCGAGGTTCAAGAGTCTGCACACCTACAGGTCTCGGCTTGAGGCCTCCAAGCAGGAAAGGCTCTTCGTACCTCAGGAGACAAAGTTACCAGGTACCTCCTGTCGAAGGAACGAATTATTAATAGCCACAATGGCCGCCGGGTGTTACCACTACCACCACCACCTTGGGAAGAGCTCGTGGTGGCTCGGGTTTTTGCCAGCCTTTCATTGGCTACACTGCACTGCATGTCCACTGCTGCAGCACGAAGGGGAACTTTTCTCGGAATGCCTCCCTTCAAAGTGGCCATTAATTGGTTCCTTCAACTTACCGGTCTATACATACCTACCCACCTAAGTAAAATGATATTCAGTGTACATAGAATAACCCAATAAGTAGCTAGTGAGTAGGTATATAATAGGTACCCAGAGAGGTCACTGACAGATAATTTTCAGAAGTGAAGGTTTGAAAGTTTGGAAAAGTGTTGGCGCCATTACCGGTCAGTTTGAACCGTAGCAAATCTGTCGTTCGGTCATTGACTGTTTTGTTTGAGGTTGTTGGGGAGAGGGTGGACAGTGTGGGCCGGACACTCAGGCTCTAGTCTCAGCTTGTCGACATTTTTCCTGGTTAATCTTGCCAAACACAGGTTACGAAAGGTGAGACCCTGCATTCTATTAGGGTGTTCGCAGCTTACTATAGATGAACATTTTGTACAGGCAAATCAGTAACGGAAGACATCGACCCTGAGCTGTTCACCGTTGTGGGGGGGAGGCCTGTGCGTGAGAGGGGTGGTCTGCAGGACCACGTTGCCGCAGTCCGGAGCTGCTTCCTAACCAGGCTACAGACAACCTCCCTGCAGCAGCTGCAGCGTCACTGGGAGGAGGAAAGGCGGGAAGCTGCCCTTCTACTGGACCGGGGCAAGGCTTCCGTGGCAGAGCAACTTCAGCTGTTTGATCAATTTCTGCAGGAAGATTATCAGTCCAGTGCAGAGTGGCTTGCCCGCGCCGAGGCTGCTTCGAAGGAGACTGCTTCGCAGGAGGTTACTGAATTTATGTATATTATAGTATACTTAGTAAGGTCATGCAGAGAGGCAGAAAACAGGAATAAGCACCAAGACTTCGCCTCTCCAGTGACGCCAGACTCACTCTATATTTGTAGCTCTTATATTTCCAGGAGAAAGTAGCTGAGCTGACCAGGGAGCTGGAGTCAGTGCTGAGCAGGGTAGTCGTGCTGGAGGAGCAGTGGCGCTACTGCAAAATGCTTCAGCAGTTTCTATATTCCGTAGCGCCTCTCCAGTGGCGTCGCATACACGATTACATCCACAACAAGCCTGCGCAGGCCAACGAGTGTTCCCTCTTCAGGAGGTAAGTACGAAACATTTTTTGGATGATTTGAAAGGTGTACGACGTTATCGGAATTTAATGATGACCCTTTGTTTCCCAGGTTGCGGGGACCGTCCCTGACAACAAAGGACCCTCTAAGCAGTAAGATAGCGAGGTTCATGGGGGAGGCTGAAGGGGGTGGACCCGCCCTCTTCTTTTCAGAGCCGCAGCAGCTGTTTGAGATGCTGAGAGAGTTGGAGGTCCGCAACCTGGGCAGTTTGCTGCAGTGCGAGCGGCTGCAGCCTGCCATCCTCACCATGCAAACAGGTAACCCTATTCCTACTCCCTCCCCTGCAGCCTCCGGGATGAATGCCATCTCGCCAGAACGTCATTCCTCGACGGCTCACTCAAGTTCCCTGGGATACAGGAGCTGTGTGGGACATAAAGAGTTAACAACATCACTTTGATTGATTGCAGCTTGGAAGGAGGCGGAGGTTTCGTTTGAAAAAGAAAAGATTGCCCTTCAGCAAGACGTGGCGGAGCTGGAGCGGGTAGTGGCTGCAGAGGAACAGCAGGCGGAGCGTCTTAGAGCAGAGGCCCTGGCTGTAGGGCGGCAGCGTCTGCGAGCGCTCATGAGTGACGCTCGCACCGTCCACATCAACGCATGCCTCGAACACGCGTGAGAATTGCTGAGGAGGCTGTTCGGCATTATAATTCAGAACGAATAAATTTCCAATCTTTTCCTCGGAAAATGAATATTAAGGAACCATATTAAGTAGTTCTATCGGAAGGAAGTTGTTTAGAACGGGACAAATTAAGCGATCCTGAACTGTCGAAGTTTTGTTCTGCCTTAAATTTAGGTAGGTACTCTGAAATAACCATTTTGTTTGTAGATATGAGCAGGTGGTGGGTCCGAACGATAGTGGGCTAGGGCCGCTTGCTATGATGCGTGCCCTGCAGACAACGCACGAGATGCTGCGCCTACAGCAGGATATTCTCCCCTCTGCACTGGTCAAGGCCGTCAGCAGCTCGTGGGAGAGAGAGGAGCGCAGGGTCATGCGGGAGGCCAAAGCTGCTGCCAAAAAGGTAAAATATACGGGCTGTAGGTCTCATGCAAGGGCGCGTAGCTGAAGGTGGGCAGAGGGGCAGGTACCCCAGGTGCAACCGTTTCTTCTGAAAAAGGCATTCAAAAACGTCAAAAATTAATAGTGACGCTCTGATAATAGTGTTGATTGCCCTGGGCGCAGGTGCATCAGATGGAGATGCTGGAGAAGCGGCTGCGCAGCGCCCTCAGACCGTGGACGAGTGTTTCGCCCTCCCGCCGTTTAGTGAGCAGATCACACCCGCCTATGGAGGCTGTCGAAAAGGCAAAGCCTCCAGCACAGCTGACTGCTCAGCAGCTGGAGTACCTGAACTTGTTTGGGGAACCAGAGCAAGCTGACGTGCAGCCTGATAGAATGTACCGTCCTTTATGCTGAATATCTGGAACTCTGAATAATCAGGGTACCTATCGGAGCCGGGCGGGCCAAGACTGCCAAGAGGATTCAGTAGGATAAATCATGGCATCATGACTAGAACCTGGGTACTCTTGCTTCATAGCTCAGTCTAGATAAGTCTAGAGCCTCTGCACCAATCTGTCCCACTAGCAATTAAATAGTTTTAGTACTGAAATGAAGTAAGATGAAAAGCGATATTAAAAAATAAAATAATAATTTAAAATCACTAAATTTTTAACTTCCGCCCTGAAGCACTCCACTGGAAGTAATACTAAAAGTGTATAGATACCTATACACTAGGTAACTACGAGAACCTCCGAAGTAAAGGAACCAAAACTTTCAAATCGTTTCAAACTTATAAAAGAAACAAACAACAAAACTTTATTTGGCGGGAAAAGAGATTGTTGGCAGCAACAGTTGGTCACGTGGCTTGGATTGCGCATAGCAAAAACCGAAAACCCGACAGTGGGACAGACAGACATTGGTGTCGTCTGCGTACATATAATTACCATTCCTACCATCACACTATTTTAGCATTTTTTACAATTTTCATAATTATAAAGTATCGAAATAGTTGCTTGATTGTTGATTACTGACTAGTGAAGTGCTCACAATAGTGACATCCCTGTGCTGTCATTGGAAATGTGGAGACGCCCCAAAAACAAGGATTAATATTTTCATCCCTTCGAAGACGTTTTAAAGTAGGTAAATCTGCCTTCCCTGGGTAAGTTAGGTACCATTGTAGATGCAAATAGATACCTGTTCGTTTTATGAACTTTGTGAATAATGTTGGCCTAATTACACTGCTCAAACCAGTACTTAAACCAACCTACAGCACAAGCAGAGGTAACCTATGTTGGTCAACTCAGCAGTGAAAAATACGTGCTAAATGTGGTAGGTGCTACAAGAACCCGTGAGATTGCGGGGAGCCAAAAGTTGCTCGACCACTTTGTGGCTCAACCACATTAGGCACCTAACTAGGTATACCTACCCTATAACTGCTTCCAGAGCCGTTTGGTTACTCAAAATTAAACGGTCCAACAGTGGTCGCACTTTTGAACCAAGTTTGAAGCAGATCGGTTGAGGATATCGAGAGAGAATATAGCTGAGCTATCAAGCTGCCTACTCTTTTGTATCGCAGTAGGATATTGGCTTACCAAGATAACAATGTACTTTAGTAGTTAAGTGTGAGTTTGCATGTAACACCGTGGAAAAATGAGTGTCTGTTTGGTTGGGGTGAAGGTTGAACCTTCAGGGGTAGTTTGCCTGTCTCCCTTATTTGTCGAAATGCTTGTTGGTTATTAGTGAATCAATGTATCGCAAATACAGGAGCTATTAGTCACTGCTGAGTAGTGCTGACCGGTTAGTGGGGAGTGACCCATGCCACCGAACAGGTCAGAACACTTACCACTCTACCATATTGTCATTCTGTTGCTTTTCACTTGTTAAGAGTGTCCACACTATCCTATTGCTCATGCCTTTTTCTTCCCACTTTGAGGACACAGTTTGAAATTAATCGCGGCCATGCTGTGATTTTTTAATTGTCCAAAATTATTCGATCGTAAAATCAGTTAGCTACTTTCTGACGTTGCAATGGTCGAAAAAATAATAAATAAATAGCAAATGCATATTCCGTCTTAAAGTCGATGGTGTTCGTAGAGATGTAGCCCAGCCTTCGTTTGCCTGAGTGAACATAGACATATTAATGTACGGACAAGAATCTCCTTCACCTTGGCCAGTGAGTCACATCCAGCTCAGCTGGGACGTTCCATGCAATTTTGCCCGAATACAAAGTTTGGCTTCGAACTGCCCAAATTAGCTTTGCATAGTATTCAGCTACATAGTCACTTAAAAGGGTCTGACAATGGTCACATTTGCCTTTTTTAAGTCGACCCTGACGCTGCTGGGATTTTTTACTTTATCAGTCGCTTCTTTGTGTAGTTAAAATTCCTTCAAAATGTACCTGAACTGGAATTTTATGCGTGCAGTAAGAGTAGCCAACCAGGGCTTGTGTGGGCTGTACCTATAGGGGGCACAAAAATGCTAAAAATTGGGTTGGAGATGACTATGGCTGTGATTGGTGTCAGTTTTCCTGGTTGCGATGTGAGAGTGTGTGAGTGTGCTGGGCTGCCTCGTGTCAAGGTCACCTCTATAGCCTGTGTAGGGCTTTACCTCGCGTCCCTTGGTTGCCAAGCGACCTAAATTGCCTCAGTCCATACGTACCTACCTACGTAACTTCGTACGCATTGCGCCCTTTCGCCAAAATCATTATTTTCCCCCGTTAGGTTGGTAGCAAAGGCCTAAAGTGTTTTGTCAAAGCACTCCACACTCTATGAGGAAACTATCGAATATTTAAATGTTGTGAAATATAGTTAGGGCTAGAAGTTCCGGATTTAGCCTAAGTAAAAAAATTTAGAAATACAAGCAGAAACATGGTTGGGCATGTTCTCTGATCCTTCCTGAACACCCTCTGAAAATTCCCAAAAATTCCCGATGGGGAAACTATCCGAAATATTGAAAAGTAGTCGGCCATGTTGGATTTGTGTACCTGACGCCTTCTTGGGTTCATAGCTACGAAACTACAGGTCGCACACGAACACAACTTGCAGAAAATTACTCTGTAATGTCAGGGCTAAGATAACAGGTCACACCCATAAATCTCAGTTTAATACTAAAACTGTAGTTAACGAAATAATTAACGGAGTCCTCGATGAGATCAGAAGGGAAAAACTTCAGAGCCAGTTTTTGGACCGTTTCGAAATCCAAATCCAAAATATAACTGAAACAAACGTCGTAGAACATTAACTGACAAATCTGAATATGTAATTTTTATTCACCTGAAGCAAAAACTAGGAAAGCTAGAAGCATTTAACCGGAGGCATGTTCTCTGCTACCAGCGTGTTACAATGGGAACGCATGGCTATTTCAAGCCTGAATTTCAATATTAGGGCACCACCCTTCTTCCACATTCAATAATTTTGCTTTAGCTAGCCGTCATCTTGACTACCCAGAGTTAAATGTTAAATTAACCGGAGGTTCAATTAACGTAGTGCAAAAAATACTACTTAGCTTAGGGGCTGTTACCCCCGGTTAACCTCAGGTTATGGTAATCTGTGCCTCACAGAAACCGAAGTATCTATCTTCGATTTAACTGGAGGTTAAATATTATGCTTAATATCGATGATTTAACCTCAGGTTAGGCACAGATTATGCCAAAACCAATTTGGCAGAATCTGTCCATACTTCCTATAGTGGTAGAATATTTTCAGAGGTCCGTGGCGTTCATTTCTGTAATTCTAACTTAACCGGAGGTTAACTATGTTGCTTAGTTTTAATATCAGTTGTTAATTGTAGCCTGTGTTGAACATACTTACTCTTACAGAATCCAATTTATGCTCTTTTTGTTGCTGTTGACGGTTTGATTCTAGGCATATAAGACCCACCTATATAGTAAGCTGGGACAGCATCAATAATACCAGAGGTTAACTATGTTGCTTAGTTTTTAATCCTGTGCTGGGAAGCTGGTATTTGGTAGTGCTACCAGCTGATAATCTTTGCAGTGGTCTAGCTTTCAGCTTATCCTCTTCACCCCTTTACAAACTAATTTATGTAAGCTGTGTTCTGTCAATCATCCAATAAACAGCAGCGTCTGCGTCAAATTCCTGCTCACTTGATTCTACTGATTCTTGGGATCATTTGGTTGGTTGGAGGAGCTGTAACAGGCCTAGCAGCTGTGCAGCCTACAGTATACAGTCGAACCGTAAGGCCATGCCATCTGCGTTTCTAGTTACCCTATGCCTTTTGTTACTGATACCTACAGTTTATCGTTTCCACTGCTTTAGAGCTTGCAAAAAGTAAGTAACATCCTTACATGTACGATATACCGAAGGACATTGCGTCATTCGTCAGAGGACACCTGATCTTGCTTGCTGCATAGTCATGGAGCGCTTAAGATATCGATGATTCCAGCAGCTCTATTGAGGATTTTTTAATCACGATTGATCACGAAGTTATAACCGAAATATATGGAAAATAGCATTGGAAGTGCATGGGAGAAAAAATATTTCTCTTTGAAAAGGTACAGAAGGCATTGGGTAACTAAAGAGACAACTTTCCTTTTGTTCCTCCATGCTATCCCTGTGTGCGACACAACATCGGTACCTTACTGAAAAGGCAAGCGTAACGCTTGTAAGACATTAGAAAATTCTTGTCATCATCGTGACAAAGCTGCTATATTAAATCGGAATAATGCAGACAGAGAGGAAATTGGTTGCGCTGCGGAGGGAGGATTTCTTCATAGCACCATACGGAGGGTAGAGGGTACACGCAGAGAGGACAATTTGCACCAAGTCCAAGAATGGCTATAAGTATGAGTACTGCTCTGGAACACTGGGGTGGACAGAAGAAAGAAGTGGGGAAATGATGCCCATTCTATCTACCTTTCCTCTTCCTCCAGAGAACCTCGTCAGCTAAAATTTTACAAAGCCGATTGTGAGCGGGCGTGTGAGTGTTAGAAAGGTGAACTCTGGTGCCCATGTGGCGGCTGCTTGACCGACCAGGTGTTCCCCAAGAATCTGCTGAATCAAGTGATGAATTTGACGCAGACACTGCGGTATTGTATGGCTGACAGCTCACAGCTTAGTTAGAGTTAGTTAGTAGAGGAGTAGGAGGGACAAAGCTCAACAACTAGACCATTCCCAGAAGTATCCCTTGTGCTCTGCTGGTATAGCACTGGCAAATACCAACTCCTCAACCATCGTATTAATACAGGGGACCTACAGTTTTACGTGGGTTCAAAACAACCACAGACTCGGTATATATTTCACACGACTTGCTGACCGTATCTGAGGTAAATGCCGATCAAAAAAACTTAGACTGGGATTGGGATCGGGATTGAACCAGTTTGACCGGGCTGTCAGTATTCCTTTAATCACAACCACCTATACCACTCGGTTATCTATGCTGTCCCAGCTTACTAGGTGGGTCTTATTGCCTCGGATCAAACCTTCAACAGGAACAAAAAGAGCATAAATTGGAGTCTGTAAGAGTAAGTATGTTCAACACAGGCTACAATTAACAACTGATATTAAAACTAAGCAACATAGTTAACCCCCGGTTAAGTTAGAATTACAGAAATGAACGCCACGGACCTCTGAAAATATTCTACCACTATAGGAAGTATGGACAGATTCTGCCAAATTGGTTTCGGCATAATCTGTACCTAACCTGAGGTTAAATCATCGATATTAAGCATAATATTTAACCTCCAGTTAAATTGAAGATAGATACTTCGGTTTCTGTGAGGCACAGATTACCATAACCTGAGGTTAACCGGGGGTAACAGCCCCTAAGCTAAGTAGTATTTTTTGCACTACGTTAATTTAACCTCCGGTTAATTTAACATTTAACTCTGGGTAGTCAAGATGACAGCAAAATTATTGAATGTGGAAGAAGGGTGGTGCCCTAATATTGAAATTCAGGCTTGAAATAGCCATGCGTTCCCATTGTAACACGCTGGTAGCAGAGAACATGCCTCCGGTTAAATGCTTCTAGCTCTCCAAGTTTTTGCTTCAGGTGAATAAAAATTACATATTCAGATTTGTCAGTTAATGTTCTACAACGTTTGTTTCAGTTATATTTTGGATTTGGATTTCGAAAAGGTCCAAAAACTGGCTCTGAAGTTTTTCCCTTCTGATCTCATCGAGGACTCCGTTAATTATTTCGTTAACTACAGTTTTAGTATTAAACTGAGATTTATGGGTGTGACCTGTTATCTTAGCCCTGACATTACAGAGTAATTTTCTGCAAGTTGTGTTCGTGTGCAACCTGTAGTTTCGTAGCTATGAACCCAAGAAGGCATCAGGTACACGAATCCAACATGGCCGACTACTTTTCAATATTTCGGATAGTTTCCCCATCGGGAATTTTTGGGAATTTTCAGAGGGTGTTCAGGAAGGATCAGAGAACATGCCCAACCATGTTTCTGCTTGTATTTCTAAATTTTTTTACTTTTCCCTTTCTAGCCCTTACTAATATAATAGGATGTTGAGTGATCTTTGTCATCAAAAATTTTGTCAGAAATTAACCAATCGTAAAATCACAACACAGCCTGTTAATTTCAGCCGTTAAAAAAACATATTATATTTCAGAACATTGGCCAATTTTTGACAGTAAGAACCTTGCTAGGAAATTATCGTGGGTAAGTCTTTAAGCGAAATTCGAAAATGGCAACCGAAGGAAGAATTTAAAAAAAATGGGCACTTGCTAGTTGCCCCGCCAGTTGAAGCCACATGGGCCAAGTAACGATATCGATCCTATCTGGCGTGATCAACTTGTGTTGCATAGCATTGCCCTGACGGGCTGGGGGCAGCTATCTTGCTGCGAGCCTCGATCGTTCAACTCGGAAAGTTGCAAGAAATGAGAATAAAAATGGACCGTCCATGCTGGCGCACTCGTTTTGCCAAAAAATTTAATTACATTTTGTCTGAGCGGTGGCAAAATGCCCGCACTGCCCGCACTGGCACCGAAACCACTCATTTCACCAAGGCACATCAAGAGTTCGATTGGAGCCGTCCAAGTAACGCCCGATTAACGCCACTACCAGTGGTACTTGCTGGTGTTACAAATGTGCCAACTGGGGGGTTAAGAATATGTACCTACCATCTACCTAAAGCCTTTCATTTGATATGGTGAAAGTGGCCCTTCACATGTGAAATTTCATGATCACGTTTGTAATGGTACAGAGCTAATGCTTCGAACTGGTGTCCGTTGTTTGTTGTAAATGAATCAGGTTGTACGGTTTTGGCGGGAATTTTGAGAATGTGTACGGTGTTTCAGTTGCTGAATGTATTGGGACCAGAGCTGGGGCTCGTCAGGAGGAAGCTCTGTGGCGCGGTACAGAAGATGCAGACCTCCCCCCCGCATACCTAAACGCGACAAGGCCATGTCGCTGATTCAGCTGACGAGTCAGAGTTGGTTGATCGCGTTCGCTGAACTGGTTCGCCGCTAAACCCTTCCCCCTGTCCGGAACCTAGTGCGGAGTGGCCGCAGCCCCTGACCTGAAACTAGTGATCGCGGGTATGACTGAGTACCTCCTGCAGGAGGTCAAGCACGAGTCCGTTCTTCCTCCCTTCATGCTCATCTCATCCCCCTACATGGAGGACGAGGAGGACCTGCTGGCGTGGACCAACGATCTTGCCTACCCTGACGCTGAACATACTCAAGTTGAACCTGAAGCTCACGCTGAGGTGTTTCACGACTCACTCCCCAACACAGGTGCGTAGTGCGTACACTTGCAGGTTTGCCTCCAACGCGGAAGGCGAACCTTACCTGAGGAAACTGTCGCAAATTTATTTGCTCAAAATATAATGTGTCTTTTTCTCGTACGATCGAGTAATTTTTGAAAAACCATTAAGGTATGTAGGTAGACTTTATATTCCATAATAAATGAATAACCAAAGCAATAGTTTCCTTAGAAACGTTTCAGTAATAGAAGTGAACAAAGAGTATTGTGTGAACAACCCAAACAACGGAGGTACAGAGCTAAGCTAGCACGATGAGAGATGTATTGTTTGTTTTGTAGGTCGAAAACGGCCCCTGTGGGAGAGCGAGGCGTCCAGTGAGCAGAACAAGCGCCCCGCACACCGTCACCAGCCAGCTGATCATACCGACCCTTCTCCCGATGGTAACTAGCCAAAATTCATTAAAATGACTTTTCGTTACTTCACAGTATTTGCACAACTAAACGTCAAAAAAAGACTCCACGTTTTGAATCAGTGAGTTTATTTATGTTTGGTAACAAAACCTAATTCAGTCACTGTGAAGTAACCAGAAGTCAGTTTAATGAATTGTTGCTTATTTTATGTTCTTGAATTGACTAAGTACCTACCTTATATGTTTTTATTGCAATAAGGCTGGATTTCACCACTTTAACGTGAAGACTATTGTGTACTGTACACGATAGCGCTATCGTTTTGGTAAAAAATGTTAACGGCTTTCACCATGCACCGTTACCGTTTCGTTAGCTTTCGAGTGGATTATCCGTGCGTTAGCGAAAACGATAACTTTCATACCTGCGACTCATTTGGTGTAGTCCAATGTAGTCTAATCAACATTTTAACTTCTTTCTCCGAAAAAATAGGGTTTTTCACGTTTATTTGCTTGAAATTGTTGAAATAAATTTGACGTAAACAAATCAAACAAATTCTAGTGACACGACAAATTTAACGACAGGATAATTTTTTCGTCTGCTTTACCGAAACGATAGCTATTCGAACGTTAAAAGGCACTATCGTGAGGTGGTGAAATTCAGCTTAAGGAGGTTAATTTCTGTGATTATGTGAGAAAAAGTGCTTTCTTTTTGTTGAGGTGAACCTAAATAAACATCAATTCATCATTTCATTTTTATATGAGAGCTCAGCAGTCACCCATACTTGCATGCAAAGATTTTTTAGATTTGAAATGCGCGTCTATCCGGACTGTTTGAATGATAACTGTGGATTAGTTGATTGTATGAGATGGTAAATATTGACGCAGTCAGTGATAGCGTGCTGTGATAACCTCAGGTCACACCGGTCAGTGTAGACACGTCTTCTGCTGTTGCTGTTGCTGACTGTGCTCAGTGCTGTTCTGTGCCATGCGAGATTTCCACGATATCATCTTTGAGAGGAGGAGACGGACAGGTGTGTGCAGTGCTGCCGTCATGGATACTTCTTGAAATGGTCTCCCTCTCCCTCTCCCTTTACTAAATCCATTTTTTGGTGGTGTGACATTTACAAATATTGGCGTGACGCATCAAGATGATTCTATAACAGAAACAGTAGAGTTACCGCCAACGGCCGTGGCTGCTGTAAAAGCTAAACATAGTGTGTTATTCGAACGCGAAACAAATGACTGCTAAAAGTACACTATGTTTAGCTTTTATTGGTGAACGAATACTATGGAACAGTAGGAATGGCGTGGCGGTTACCGTAGGTTGTGTGGCTGCAACTGATTGTTTTATTGTTTCAATGTTGCAGACAGTGCAGACTCCAGCGCCGCGCTATGGCAGAGCGACGCTATGGAGAATGTGCCTGCAGCATTCGACAGCTATAACATCAAGTAAGCTCAAAAAATACACCTTTTGTTTTTAATTTCGAAGAAATATGAAGTATTGTGATGATAAGATGAAAGTCCAAATGATTTTCATTAACAAATCCTTTGCTATGGAGCCCATACTGCTGGAAAAATCTGTACCTATATATCGCTTAATATTTTTTATTTTTAACCGCCGAGGTGTTGTTTTCCTCCTACCCAGTCAGCAGAGGTAAATTTTAGAACGGCCTGGACTGGAACCTGGCATGAAAGGCTGACCAAACCGACTGTGGAAAATAAAAACTTCCAGAACTGAATTTGTCTGTTGGATGGACTCTATTTAGAATGACTCAAGGTCAAGCAAGTGATGTGACAAAGTTTTAAAGGTTTTAAAGTATGTTTAATGTTTTGCTTTTGCAGCGACAGTCTTTTGGGTTCGCCCTCACTGACCATCTTCAAACAGGAGGGCCCCCTCCCCTCAGAACAAGATGGCTGCCACTCTCAGCAAGATGGCTGCCCAGGCGAGGGCGATGGGTGCAGTACAGCGCTGCAGCGGCTGTTGCAGGGCACCTCCTCATTCCATCCCCGCCCTGATCACGACTGCAGGTACGGAGCTGTTGTAGTCAACTCATACGTAAAGGTGCTCAGACTTAAGACCGAACAAACATTCGCTATTTGTTTACGGTTTTTCTGCACCCGTTATGAGGAAACTATCGGATATTCATATGTTCTGAAATATAGAGTGTCTTTTTAACGGCCGAAATTAACAGGCTGTGTTGTGATTTTTGTCAACTAAAACTTTGACTGAAATTAACCGATCGTAAAATAACAAAAAGCCTGTTAATTATGGCAGTTAAAAAAACATATTATATTTCAGAGCATGTAAATATCCAATAGTGTCCTTATATTTAAACAAATAGTGAATGTACGTTTGTGTATTTTCCCATACCCTTACAAATGATTCAAGTAACGCATGCGGGGTGAAGACTTTATTCTTGATTAACGAAATAGTGGTGAGTTACAGATTCCAGTACGTGCTGGCTGCCGCTACAAGCATCTCCTCCAAACGGGGTGATGACACTCTCACGTACCTCAACCAGGGCCAGTCCTACGGCATCAAGCTCAAGAAAGTCGGAGAACTACTCGCCTTCAAGGGGAAACTGCTCAAGGTACTTGTAGAGGGGGGAGAAGCCCAGCAACTAGACCATTTCAAGAAGTATCCATCGTGCTCAGCTGGTGCTGGTAGCACTATCAAAGAGCAGCTCCCTAGCTATCATGCTCAGCTGGTAGCACTATCAAAGAACAGCTCCCTAGCCATCGTGCTCAGCTGGTAGCACTATCAAAGAACAGCTCCCTAGCCATCGTGCTCAGCTGGTAGCACTATCAAAGAGCAGCTCCCTAGCTATCGTGCTCAGCTGGTAGCACTATCAAAGAGCAGCTCCCTAGCCATCGTGCTCAGCTGGGAGCACTATCAAAGAGCAGCTCCCTAGCCATCGTGCTCAGCTGGGAGCACTATCAAAGAGCAGCTCCCTAGCTATCGTGCTCAGCTGGTAGCACTATCAAAGAGCAGCTCCCTAGCCATCGTGTTGGTACAAAACAGGGACCTGCAGCCAGTTTAGGAGTTAGCCGGAGCCATACATCCGTGCCGTAATCGGAAAATACTGCTTGCGCGGCGATTCGAACCCATATACTCGTACTATCCATACCCCTCAGGGCACAAGTCGGACTCCTTGACCCATTCGGTCACTGCATGAGAGGCACATCATTTGTATCGAGGGTGGCGCGCCTGCAGCTAATGTGTTGTTGTTGTATACAGAGCGTAGTGCGGCTGCAGCTGATGTGTTGTTGTTGTATACAGAGCGTAGTGCGCCTGCAGCTAATGTGTTGTTGTTGTATACAGAGCGTAGTGCGCCTGCAGCTGATGTGTTGTTGTTGTATACAGAGCGTAGTGCGCCTGCAGCTGATGTGTTGTTGTTGTATACAGAGCGTAGTGCGCCTGCAGCTAATGTGTTGTTGTTGTATACAGAGCGTAGTGCGGCTGCAGCTGATGTGTTGTTGTTGTATACAGAGCGTAGTGCGCCTGCAGCTGATGTGTTGTTGTTGTATACAGAGCGTAGTGCGGCTGCAGCTAATGTGTTGTTGTTGTATACAGAGCGTAGTGCGGCTGCAGCTAATGTGTTGTTGTTGTATACAGAGCGTAGTGCGCCTGCAGCTGATGTGTTGTTGTTGTATACAGAGCGTAGTGCGGCTGCAGCTGATGTGTTGTTGTTGTATACAGAGCGTAGTGCGGCTGCAGCTGATGTGTTGTTGTTGTATACAGAGCGTAGTGCAGCTGCAGCTGATGTGTTGTTGTTGAATACAGAGCGTAGTGCAGCTGCAGCTGATGTGTTGTTGTTGTATACAGAGCGTAGTGCGGCTGCAGCTGATGTGTTGTTGTTGTATACAGAGCGTAGTGCGGCTGCAGTTCCATGAGCGTCGCCTCCAGTACTCGGAGAAGGAGCAGATCCTGGCCTGGCAAGCTTCTCGGCCTGGAGAACGCATCGTAGAGCTGGACGTCCCTCTGTCCTACGGACTGTTCGATGTGGATCACGATACCACCATGGTGAACACGCTTTCATTCTGCTGGGATCCAACCCAGGAGGTCGGCGCCTACGTGAAGGTACAGTCAACACTAAACTGCTGTAGCGCTTAGTGTCATGGAACTGATATATGTCTCAAAATGACCTGGCTTCCATATTCTCGAGATTCTTCCTGGGAACTGGGTCCACGAACACTAACAGGGGTAGGACGTGATTCTGATACATCCTATGGGATTCAAACCCAGTACCTCAGTCGTGCAAGTTTATTGTTTTCCCAGGAGACCGTCTATCGTTCGATGTGCCATCCAATGGCAAAGACTACTAGGGGAAATTTTTGGGGCATCTGACAAAAATTGTATCGAAAAAAATCTGAAGGTGGTAGTGGGCCCTAACTAACGCTGTGAGGTGCTAAATAGAGGGAACGATACTTCATCAAATTTTAAGTCCAGCTCATGTTGCATGGTATTGATTTGCAGGTGAATTCGATCAGCACAGAGTTTACACCGAAGAAACATGGCGGGGAGAAAGGCGTCCCTTTCCGCATTATGGTGGAGACCTACATTCAAGGCGATACGTTCCGCCTCCATGCTGCAGCCTGCCAGATACGCGTGTTTAAGGTATTTTACTTTGTCTCCGGCTGTATGATGTATCGCAGCCACCCAGATCTCCTATATTATGTTGATGATCACTCCCGAAACCAATGCCTCTGGAATTTTGCCACACCGTGGCCATCATCACTCCCTGGGAGAAATTATTCAGCTCAGTCCCTGGTGTGTGTTGTATAGCCCTGGGGAGCACTCCCAAGAGGAACTGGTTTTCTCTGGATGGTTCTGTTTACAATACATATATGTTTCAGCTGAAAGGAGCAGATCGCAAGCACAAGCAGGAGCGTGAGAAATGGCTGAAGCTGCCCGAGGCTGAGCGGAACAAGTTCCAGCCGTCATATGAGTCCACTGTACTCACCGATGTAAGTCCGAGAAATTACGTTCAGGCTGGTCAGAGGGCAAAACGCTTTTTCCCACGTTAGAAACTGACCTCCCTTTTAAAATAAAAACGCTGTACAACCTTAGAAAATTCTTTTGTGAACGTATAGTAAGCAAAAATTCATTAAAATTGACTTTTAGTTACTTGACAGTGTTAACAAGGCAAGCCAGGGAAGTGGTTTTCCTATCTACCAACTACCAACAGACAGCAGCAGTATGTAGGCAAACTTTTTGAGCTGCCTAGATTCGAACCTGGCTTGAGTGGGTTACGAAACCAGATGGCACCCTAAGCTGCTGTTGTTTGCGTGCAGGTATCACTAGACGCCGTGGTGCCCCCTCAGCTGTTTGGGAACGGGTCCGCCTCTGCTACTTCACCCTCGTCTATTGCTGACCCTGTTCCCCCTCCATACAGGAATCTATCCAGGTAAGTGCCTACTCACTTACTGTCGAAGGAACCAACTAATGGCCATTTTGAAGGGAGGCATTCCGAGAAACGTTCCCCTTCGTGCTGCAGTGGACAGTGCAGTGTAGCCAATGAAACGCTGGCAAAAACCCGAGCCACTCCGCGCTCTTCCGAAGGTGGTGGTGGTAACCGCCCGGGGGCCATTGTGGCCATTAATTGGTTCCTTCGACAATCATATACATACACAGCTGGCAGAGTACTGAGCTGCGAAGCAAGACTACCTAGGTTCTCGCCTCGACTTGTCCAGATTTTGCCTAGTCCTTGGCCTGCCCAGCCCTGATGGGTGTCTGGCCTTCACCGGCTTGGGGGCAAACTCGACTGTTGGGCGTGACGTGACAAAACATCCCCTTGTGTACAGAGATCAGGAAAGGCGGCACCGTGTACACCCACATTCAGGCTACATAATGGTGGGTTTTGCAGGCGCTTTGAAATGCTGGTACAACAGATTTGACTGGATCATTCTGCTGGGTTGTTGTTGATGGTTTGACGCTTGTGACTAGATACTGGTACGTCTAACACCATTCAGCCATCTTGAAGTAATGCAAATGAAAGGTGAATATAAAAATCCATACCACACAGCAATCCAATGTTCAATTGTTCAATAAACAAATTGCGACGATCCCATAGAGAAACACAGCAGTTAGCATGAAAACCACACTTTCGATATTATCAGTCGATATTTGCGACAAGATGGTGGCCCACATACCGGTGTATCGAGATTGGATAGTGTTCCCGATTCTGGTGCTAGTCTGTTTGTATTGGCACGGACAGGCGATGTGACTGATATGTGTTAACTGGTACAGTCATTGGCACCTGGGCAGTTATCACTCCCTATGATGTGTACACAGTAGATATACAGAGCACATGATAAAGTAGTAGCTGTAGGTTCAGCCTTCCTGCAGACCTGTGTAGCTATAGGTTTGTCCACCAGAATGTGACTAGGTACATGTGCGAAATATGTAGACAGGGAATTTCTTAGTGATTTTAGGGTATTGGGAGGTATCTCGGTCTCGGTCTACAAGCACTTGATCAGGGGTGATTTAACACCAACTTCCAGTTACATTTCACTGCACCATAGGGTTGTAAAGTAGGCAGTTTTAACTGGAGAACGAATAGCGCGGTACGAGTGGTTATCCTACAGCTAGCGCTCGAGTTACCCAAAAGTTAACGCCACAGAAGGGTAAAATTTGTTACCTGCGGGCTGTATTGGCAAGTCATCGGTTTGCCATTTAGATGAAAATTTATGAAAAATATATGTTAAGGATATTGCAGAAAACACAGCTTTTCTTTTAGGCTGAATTTCACCACCTCACGATAGTGCCTTATAACTTATAACGTTCGAATAGCTATCGATTCGAAAAAGCAGACATCCTCTCGTTAGGTTTTGTTGTGTCAATAGAATTCGCCTGCTTTGTTTACGTCAAATTTATTTCAACAATTTCAATCTAAAAGTGGAAATAAACGTGAAAAAACCCCTATTTTTTTTTTTTTTTTTTTCGGAGAAATAAGTTAAAATGTTGATTAGACTAAATTAGACTACACCAAATGAGTCGCAGGTATGAAAATTATCGTTTTCGCTAACGCACGGAAAATCCACTCGAAAGCTAACGAAACGGTAACGGTGCATGGTGAAAGCCGTTAACATTTTTTACCGATACGATAGCGCTATCGTGCACACGATAGTCTTCACGTTAAAGTGGTGAAATCCAGCCTTAGAGGATTTAATTTCACATTATCCACAACACAACAGTTATTGTAAAAACGACAGTTGATAAAAGGGCGAATAGCGCCAAAGGACATAGGTACAGTTTTATAGTGAACAGTGGTAGGAGTGCCAATATGCCAAACTGAAATGCTGACCGCCTTTTAATATTGGCGCCACATTCAAAACAAATAAATAAAATATATTGATCACAGTTTATGGAACTTAATAGTTCCTCAACAATATACCTATAATACCTATATTTTTTGGGCGAACGGTGGACAGGTTTATACCTCTATTCATAACAGAAATTCTGAAGTTACGAATGTGTGTAGGTCGTCTGTCGAATGTTGGCCCTGAACACGTCACATCTGCTTTTGTTTGCATTGAGCTGGCTGTGTGGCGAGCACACCCGATCTTTCCCGATCTCCCACGAACCCTGGGCCATTCTGAGTGAAACATTGCAACTGTGCCTGTTTTTCTGGGGAGTCTTATTTCCCTTCTCGCTCAGTTAGCACTCATTTACATTTAATGCTAGTAATGTGGCCAAATGCCACCGGAGACTGGTGTTAACTGGCTGATATTTAGGAGTTAAAAGAACATGAGTAGAAAATACGTATATCCCACTTCCAAATTACATGATCATACTTCTGCAGGCGAGATGAAACACCATAGAAAATTACCAAATATCTGTGTGCCTCTGTGGTAATTCTGAAATTGCGAAGTAAGAAGTGAAATTTTATTCATTTGTTATTATTAAAATAA
This sequence comes from Mesopsocus fuscifrons, assembly GCA_950004255.1. Lineage (NCBI taxonomy): Eukaryota > Metazoa > Arthropoda > Insecta > Psocodea > Mesopsocidae > Mesopsocus > Mesopsocus fuscifrons. Next base: position 21,379,045 of record OX465377.1, read on the forward strand.
TAACTGACAAAGAATCGACAAGTTTTCATTAAAAAAATTTAAAAAGTGGCAAGTGGCTACTGAAGCATTCTTTTGTCCTTAATCCTCGCAGACTAGCTGGTACTTCTAAAACTTTGCTTGGGGTAAAATATTTTATTTTCTAACATGAAAAATATAAAAAAATGTTGACACAACAGCTGTCAACAAGTGAACTTTCCCTCAGAACCAGGGTCAGTTGACCGATTTGACTAATGACTATGAGAACATGTAAGTACGTGTCCCAGTATTGAGCGGTGATGGCGGAATGACCCTGGCAAAGCCGAAGCGTCCTATAGAAACCAGTTTAGCCCAGTTGCAGTGAGTACGATCCCGATCCGCCGTCGCCATTACTGACTCAGTGCCAGTCAGACTTACCACATCACTTACTTCAGTGCTCTATACTTCTAACTACCGTGTGTGTGTATGTACCTACGCTTTTCCTACAGAGTCAATTGTTTTTCATTTGTTGGCTAGGTTTAGGGCGTTGTCGGTGGTATTACATACCTGCTGCGAGTAGATTGTTTGGTTAGGTATTGCAGTGCCCTTTGCACTATATAATAACTGCTGGGTGTGTAGGTACCTATATGTGTGAATGTCCACTGTTCCCCCGAAGTGAATTGTGTTTTGAAAGTCATTTGTTTTTTGTTGGCTATTGTTTGTCGGCGGATTCCTTCTTACCTAGCGAATAACTGCAATCATTTCGTTTTATTAACCCGCTACGGTTGGAATATCTTTAAGGAAATAACTACCTACCTATATCCTACGTAATCCAATCGTGCAGATTTTTCCAAAACAAGCAAGATGGCGTCGCTCTTGTAGGTAGGTCGACAGGTCGTGTGTATTTTTGTAAGCTGAAAGGTCAGGGTTCGCTGCGAAATGGCGACCAGGGTTTTCTTAGATTTCGGTGCTTTTCCAGTTCGTAGGTTTGTTTCCACAGTTTCCACCTTTGTACAGCACATTTTTATTTTGTGGATTACTTTGTAGCGACTTGAAAATGTCTCCATATTTTCGTTTTATGTCCGCTAAACCCCAAAAGCAACCGCAGGTCACAAGTATGTGATAGTTTTGTAAACACTGTCTTAATTTTATATAGGTACCTTTCTTAACTACTCCTACCAACTACATCCTTGGGATACGTGTATTAACCAGATTAATACATCTTCACCTTTTCGTCCCACCAGAAGTTAAAAGTACAGTTTGGAGCTGGATGTATACAAGAATCCATAAACAAACAAAAAAAATGGACACCTGGACACTTTATTTTAGATGTTAAAAAATACATATTGTATTTCAGAACATTAAAATCTCCCATCAGTATCCTCAAAAAAATGACGAAAAAAAAAACATAAATAAACACGATGGTGTGGTCGCCCTTAGACATATTTAATCCAACATATTTATGAGTGTGTGAATGAGCCCTAAATGTGTAGTATTTGCCGATATTCGTGACTCATATTCAGAGCTTGGTTCAGAAGCATTGTGGCCTGGATTGTAGATCCGGATGAACCCCGTTTCGACTGGAAACCACTTGAGAGAGGTAGGTTAATACCTACCCAGTAGGACCCAGTCTACTCCAGTCTATTCCTGTTCACTGCTGTTATCTCTCGGCTATTTATACATCAAGTCGCCTCTCAAACAATAGCTACTTACGCAATCAGTCACTGTTCGATTGGGTTACAGTTTTGGTTTATTTTTGTTGGGGTAGAAGAAGAGTGAGTGATAGTGAGAAACCCTTTGGTGCTGCGATGGGATGAAATATAATAGTGGTGGCTCGTTGGTTGCTTCTGCCTGTGAGTACAATGTGGAATGGTGCCTTGTTCTTCTTCTGTCGTTCTCCCTGCAGTAGTAGCTTTCCACTCCTCCTCTTTTATGACTGTGAAGGAATCAAATTTTTAATTTCAACAGTGGTAGATCATGCATTCGATGCACTATAGAACTAACCAGTGCAACTAAACGTGAAACTCGCAGACAGTGCGAACAGTACTGGGTGTGTTTGCGGTAGAGCTAGCCGCACAGTGACTGTCAAGCTTTGAGGTTGTCGGACGGTCACGGTGAGTTCCCTGGAAGAATGGTGCGGAGAGCGTCGAGGGTCCACCACCAGCAGCAGCACAGGATACCACGTCTCGGCGGAAAAAGAAGAGAGGCCGGGGCCGGGGCAGTGGTCGCCAGATGACAGGACTCGCCACCCTGCCTGCTTCGACTGCGTGATCCCCGCCAAGGTGCCGCAGTGGGTACCCGCCCGATACCCCCTGCTCTACGACAAATCTGTCACTACGAAGGCGCGTGAAGGCAGCGATGCGCTGCTTGCTTCTGCACTCGCTCAGTGTACGTGACGGTGCACGCGTAGTGCGCGGCCAATACCTGCACCAAGTCATTAGTCCCAAACACACGCGGCTGCTCGCCAAGCGTCGCACAATGACGCTCAGTGACGCTAACCGTCAGCAGCGTCACCAGCCCCGAACTGGCGCTAGGCTGGTTACGCACCGGTTCCGTGCGTTTCAAATGTAAGCCATGGCTTGCTCGCTACTTGTACCTTGAGTTGACCCTGTTTGAACCTGACCGAGATAAAACTTTGTAAATTACTGACGTAATCAGGTGTGAATAAAGATTTGGAAACTCCATGGCACTTTCAGCACTTGAAAGGTTAGGTCTTTGCGGGAAACAGGATCTCACCTTTCGTGACCTCTGTCCACAAAGAGATGATTTGGGTAGAGCCTCGCCCGACAGTCGACTTTGCCCCCAGCCCGTGAAGGTGACGCACCATTAAGGCCCAGGGCCGGCCCAGATTCCCCAGGAATGTCATTGTCACCTCGACAAGTCGTATAGGTCCTCTTGCTTCTATCCTGCCACTGCGGAACAATTTTTAAAAATTAGAAACTAAGTAGGACGAGGAGCCCCTCAACTGAGTGTTACATTTTCAGTGGGAATGGAGGAAGCCGCTTGCATGGAGCTCCGGCACCTCACGCCGCTCACGGCCTCGCTCAGAACCGCAACCCGCCCAACGCAGGGGAGCTGCAGAGCCCTAAGCTGGAGGAGGCTGCTGTGGCGCCCGCAGTCCCCGGGACCCCCGACCTCAACGCGGGCGAACTCGACGCCCCGCACATGCAGGTACAGCCATGCAGATTACGTGGAATAAAATAAAGTAGTTATATAAGTAGAATTGGGTCAGCGTGGTCTGGTAGGAAAAACTTGCACGACTGAGGTCCTGGGTTTGAATCCCGGTAGCAGCAGTTCCATGTTGGTAGCATGGATATCAGGTGGACATACCCACCCGTGAATTCCCTTGAGATCCTTCACCTGTGTGTTTCAGGGAGAGATGATGGTAGGTATGGGACGTGACGAAGTCTCCCAATGGCTACAGCGCTCCGGGTTTGAGACTCTCATGGTGACGTTCGCACACTTCAGCGGGGTGGACATGCTGCGCCTGACGCGCAATGACCTGGTTACGCTGTGCGGCCTCCCTCATGGCACCAGGCTGTACTACGCCCTCAGACACAAGTACGTGTACAACCTACAATCAGAGAACTGTGTCAACAAAGGGAGGTAGCAAAGTTCCCTATATGGTGGTGCATATGTAACTGTGTCTGTTTGTCGCAGGCCTGCAATCAGACTAACCCTGTACGTGAGTGAGCCTGGCAAGAGCTGGTACCATGCTGTGTACCTGGACACCGCCTGCGCCACAGAGTTCTCCGCCAAACTGGTAGCCGTCCTGAACCTGGGCCAGGCCGCCCTCGGGGACGTCTTCATGGAGGGTCCCAACGGTATCCACATCCGCGTCACGGACGATTTGCTGCGCAGTCTCAACAACGAGGCATGCTTCGACCTGCAACTTCTCAAAGGTACCGCCCATGTGATTGCGATCCTGGCAAGCTGAATTGTCTAAACTAGCCAATACCGTCTCCGCACAACCTTGACAGTGTTACGGAACTGGATAACACTGGTAATTGAACGATCGCCAATGGCTGTGGCTGCTCTAAAAGCTAAACATAGTGTGCTATTCGAACGAGAAACAAATGACTGCAAGGGCACTATGTTCAGCTTTCCTTCGAAAGATAGAAATGGTGGTGTAATTACCGTGCTGATTACATTATGACATAGACTATAAAGTGTGAGAACCTTGGTTACGACAAAATACTAGCATTATAATTAGTTTGTAATTTTGCAGATGAGGCGCTGGAGGGGACGTATTGTGCGGTGCTCAACCCACTCCGTCTGCCGTGACGTCACCCACCTCATATACTAAACATTGCTATCTGTTCGTGACGTCACCACACGTCACCTCAGATAATAAACACTGCGACCTGATCGTGACGCCACCGTGCTTCTCTCTATATATGTTAAACATTGCGACCTATTCGTGACGTCATTTTATTTGCTACACATTGTGAGGTATTAGTGACGTGACGTATCTCCCGAAATGCTAGACACAGGAGACAGGGGACAGGGGCCTGCTCCCGAAATGCTAGACACAGGGGACAGGGGACAGGGGCCTGCTCCCGAAATGCTAGACACAGGAGACAGGGGACAGGGGCCTGCTCCCGAAATGCTAGACACAGGAGACAGGGGACAGGGGCCTGCTCCCGAAATGCTAGACACAGGAGACAGGGGACAGGGGCCTGCTCCCGAAATGCTAGACACAGGGGACAGGGGCCTGCTCCCGAAATGCTAGACACAGGAGACAGGGGACAGGGGCCTGCTCCCGAAATGCTAGACACAGGAGACAGGGGACAGGGGCCTGCTCCCGAAATGCTAGACACAGGAGACAGGGGACAGGGGCCTGCTCCCGAAATGCTAGACACAGGGGACAGGGGACAGGGGCCTGCTCGCTACGGCTCCCGAAATGCTAGACACAGGGGACAGGGGACAGGGGCCTGCTCGCTACGGCTCCCGAAATGCTAGACACAGGGGACAGGGGCCTGCTCCCGAAATGCTAGACACAGGAGACAGGGGACAGGGGCCTGCTCGCTACGGCTCCTTTTAAACGTTTCCGAAAATGAACGAAAGTAAAGCGTATAGGTGTGAACTTGTATATTTTATATTTTAGCTCTGGTTTGGGGTTTTGTTGGCTTTGCTATGTATTATTATTATTATTACTCTTTATAACACTAGTCTGTGTATACAGAGGCTGTGTGTTGTTATTACTCTTTATAACTAGTCTCTATACACAGAGTGTTGACTGTAGTCTGCACTCGAAACTTTGAGCTTTATATTCTATTGTTAAACTTATCGTAAGGAATTCAGATATGTCGGGTAGACGCACGAAAAGTTGCAGCCATGTTTTTTCCACTTCACTATTGCGAAAATGCTTTAAGTATTTTCAAGTTTTCATAACGTACTTACCTGTGATCCACAATCGTCTGAACTTTCTACCATCTGTCTTTATCGGTTACGCGTCGGCTATATCTATACACATTATATCTATAGTCCAGCTCACATTTGGATGAGAGTGACGTCAGATAGACTACACAAGTGTGAATTATTGTCGTTGTTAAACTTTTTGGCTGGATTTCACCACTTTAACGTGAAGACTATCGTGTGCACGATAGCGCTATAGTATCGGTAAAAAATGTTAACGGCTTTCACCATGCACCGTTATCGTTTCGTTAGCTTTCGAGTGGATTATCCGTGCGTTAGCGAAAACGATAACTTTCATACCTGCGACTCATTTGGTGTAGTCTAATGTAGTCTAATCAACATTTTAACTTCTTTCTCCGAAAAAAATAGGGTTTTTTTTTCATGTTGATTTCCATTTTTAGCTGTAAATTGTTGAAATAAATTTGACGTAAACAAAGCAAACGAATTCTAGTGACACGAAAAAATCTAACGAAAGGATAAGGTTTGTCGAAACGATAGCTATTCGGTCGTTAAAAGGCACTATCGTGAGGTGGTGAAATTCAGCTTTAGATGATTGTTACTCCTTGATTCTACTTTTTGTTCTGAACGAGAAATAATTTTGGACAGTGTTTAGTTTTAGAACAGGGGGAGTGGTTGCTCTCACCCAAGAGTGGGGTGTTGTCTACACGTATTTCAGATTTTTGACGCATTATGTATTTTTAAGCTTCTAAACGAGCTGAATATTTATAGGACGTTTGTAGTACCTATCTTTACGCTTAAAAACCGAAATGTGCGCTATTCTTGCTAATTTACGTGTGCTTGTCATTTATTAGCGATAGGTATCACATATTAGCGATAGGTATCATATTACGCACCTTTTTACCACCATTTTCTGAAGGCGCTACTCTGCTCTAGGCACAAGACAAAATGTACTGGTTCGATCCCGATCCTATCCAAATTTTTTTTGATGAGTATCCACCTCGTATATTATGTTCAGCATGTCAAGTGAAATGTGTATTGAGACTGTGGTGGTTTGGAATCGACCGTACCATGAGTACTGACACGATAGTGCTGCCGGCTGAGCAGGATGGGGGGGGGGGGAGCTGGTGTTTGGTAGTGCTGCCGGCTGAGCAGGATGGGGGGGGAGCTGGTGTTTGGTAGTGCTGCCGGCTGAGCAGGATGGGGGGGGAGCTGGTGTTTGGTAGTGCTGTCGGCTGAGCAGGATGGGGGGGGGGGTGGGAGCTGGTGTTTGGTAGTGCTGCCGGCTGAGCAGGATGGGGGGGGAGCTGGTGTTTGGTAGTGCTGTCGGCTGAGCAGGATGGGGGGGGGGGGGGGGGTGGGAGCTGGTGTTTGGTAGTGCTGCCGGCTGAGCAGGATGTGTGGGGAGCTGGTCTTTGGTAGTGCTGCTCTGAAAAGGTGTAGTTGCTGGGCTTGACATGTGGCCTTATTGGGTAGCGCTATGATAGCGTTTTATGTGTACAATCTTTAATGTTTAAAGTAATTACTTGCTATGTTGATATTGGGAGCCTTTATAAAGGTTATTAACTCAGGGTGTGTGCGTTAAAGTCTTAGGGTGCGTCCCACCATACTCGGTTAACGTTAAACTCCAGTTGAATTTCAATTATTGCACGGTAAAAACCGAATTTAACTGGAGTTTAACCGTTAACCGAGTATGGTGGGACGCACCCTTAGTTGTGCAGAAAAATTTAGTCTATTGGAGAAAATGCAGCCCAAATTGGGGTATGTACCTGTGAGTTGGGGATAGAAGGCCTCGGTACAGTACCTGTGAGTTGGGGATAGGCCTCGGTACAGTACCTGTGTACCTGTGAGTTGGGGATAGGCCTCGGTACAGTACCTGTGTACCTGTGAGTTGGGGATAGGCCTCGGTACAGTACCTGTGTACCTGTGAGTTGGGGATAGGCCTCGGTACAGTACCTGTGTACCTGTGAGTTGGGGATAGGCCTCGGTACAGTACCTGTGTACCTGTGAGTTGGGGATAGGCCTCGGTACAGTACCTGTGTACCTGTGAGTTGGGGATAGGCCTCGGTACAGTACCTGTGTACCTGTGAGTTGGGGATAGGCCTCGGTACAGTACCTGTGTACCTGTGAGTTGGGGATAGAAGGCCTCGGTACAGTACCTGTGTACCTGTGAGTTGGGGATAGGCCTCGGTACAGTACCTGTGAGTTGGGGATAGAAGGCCACGGTGCTTTTTGTTACGTTTTTTAGCGTCTGGATACTTCTTTGTTTGAATTGCTCTGAATTTGGACAGTGGAAAAGTGATGAAAGTGCATTGTGCGTTGAGAACGCTTCGTATGACACATGGTGCCTTTACTACGAGACCTATAGAAATGTGAGATATCACGTAGTGCCTACTGTTGCCCTTTATTTTCTTGATTGTTTATGTTTATGTCGATATTATAGCATTTTATTAGCTTTTAGAGTTGGGATTTTTGTAAGTATAGTATGTTAGGTTATTAGTAGTTCAGGGAACAGGTTCCAATGCGTGGCATCTTCAAGTAATGACAAGTTGGCTCTGGAGGGGTGAGAGTACTGAGAGTGCCTGGAGGGGTGAGAGTACTGAGAGTGCCTGGAGGGGTGAGAGTACTGAGAGTGCCTGGAGGGGTGAGAGTACTGAGAGTGCCTGGAGGGGTGAGAGTACTGAGAGTGCCTTTAGGGTAGGTTCACAAATTGCTAAAGTGGGCTATAGTTTACTATACCTTGCCTTATGATATTGTCAATTTATACGGAACTCACGGTGACGGACGGTGCTAAATGCACCCTTACTATCAGAGCTGGAACATTGATAGGGTAGCTAAATGCACCCTTACTATCAGAGCTGGAACATTGATGGGGTAGCCACTTCCTCAGTTCCTCGCTTAGGCGGAGGGAGGCAACTTCATTCCTCAGGTTGAAAACAATGTAGAACCAATAGTTTCACTCTCCTCAAGTAGGTAGGTAGCTATCACTAGGTAGATTGATTGAAGCCAAGTTGGTCATCGATTTACAGTAAAGTAAATATCGTTGTCAAAAATACAGGTACGTACTAATGAGTAAGTTACCTACCTATCCGAATTATCTCTGAAGGTATCGGTGATTTTTTAATGTTTGGTGTCGTGTACATAGACTAATAAACAATACGTGGCTGCAGACGCCAGTCACGTGACAGTGTGCAAGTCCACACAGAGTGTGTACAAAATGCAATGGCTACGCGCACCCATTCTCAATTACTCCTTATATTTAAGGTAAGAACACTAAAGTGGCGCAGTCGGTTCGGTTAAAATCTACGTCAAAGTGCGCGTAAGTTTACGTTACGTATTACAAGTGCTCGGTTACGTTCAGTGCGACTTTACAAACTTGCGATCATGGCAACCGCGGTTTCACACGTGGACAAATTACTCTCGGAAAACGCTAAATTACAAGGTATGATGGCCGAAATACTAGCCAGATTACCGGCGGTGGCGGTACAGCAGGATCGCCAACATCCGTTACCGAGGATCGACAAGTACAACGTCGAAGAAGATATTGATGATCATATCGAAAAAGTTACAGCCATGTGCACCATCGCAAACGTGTCGGAGCAACATAAGGCGAGACTTTTCTTGGGTTCGCTACCGGGGTCACTTTACACCTTAACTAAGGACTTATTACACCCCATGGATCTCAACGTTGCTACATTCAAACAAATTACGGATGCAATCAAACTACATTTGAAGCCTAAACCTTTAATAATTCCATCCCGTCATGCTTTCCTGAACAGGAAGCAGCAGGAAGGTGAGTCAGTGGCAGCCTACGCAGCCGCGCTACGTCACCTGAGTATACCGTGCAAATACAACGCTCAGTTTTTGTCCGAAATTTTACGGGACGTTTTCGTGAGTGGCATTCGGGATCGGCATACATTGGATCGGTGCCTAGAGGAAGATGATACGACTTTCGATAAATTATACAAATTGGCACTTTCGCTGGAAGCGGCTTCAACAGGAACTAGACATTTACTACATCCCGCTACACTTTCGGGAGCACCTACACCGGTAAACAAAATACAAAAGAAGCAAGGTAAGCAAGCTGGGCGTACATCCAAACCTTCCTCTTCTTCTACACGTACAGTGCAGTGTTATCGTTGTGGGGATAGTTCGCACAAAGCACCTGATTGCAGGAAAAATACATTTTGTGACTTTTGCCAGGTTTCTGGTCACATGGAATCCGTTTGTCGGAAGAAAATGAATCAGAGTAAACCGAAAAAGGAAAAAGTTCATCACGTGGAACAAGAGGATGCTTTTAGTGTTTACAAAATTACGCAGCCTTTACAAGAGTGCAGGCCATGGATTTTACGTTTAACCATGGAAGGTGTACCAGTCAACATGGAAGTCGACAGCGGGTCTGGGGCAAGCTTTTGCTCTATGGCAATCTTCGAAAAGCTTCGAGTTCGCATGGAGACGACCACTGAAGCATTCAGCCCATACGGCGAGGGGGCTCAGCGCCTCAAACCACGGGAATGGCAAAAGTACGTGTTGTTTACAAAGGGAGACAAGCCACCCTTCCCATTTACATACTTGAAGGTGAGTGTGTGCCTTTACTCGGCAGACAGTGGCTGAAAGCTCTGGACATTCTTACAGAAGCAGATATTCACAAAGTGGAGCTAACCACACCTTCTACCAATACAAACTACAAGGACATTGTGAAACAGTTTCCTGAAGTCTTCGCAGAAGGCATTGGTCTGGCGAAAAATTTTACGTGCTCGATTAAAATGCAACCTAATGCTCGTCCGGTATTTCGTAAATCCCGACCTGTACCTTTCGCGTTACGAGAAAGTGTGGAGGCGGAGCTCAATCGGATGATAGCAGATGGAGTCCTGGAACCAGTAGAATACAGTGAGTACGCCACACCTATCGTTCCAGTCGTACAGAAAGGCGGTATCCGTATTTGCGCGGATTACTCCATTACAGTCAACCCTCAACTGGAGTTACCTAAATACCCGATACCCACGTTGGAGGAGTTACTTGCCTCAATAGTTGGTTGCAAAGTTTTCGCCAAACTAGATATACGTAAGGCCTACTTAAGCCTACCTCTGGATGCAGAATCATCCAAAATTCTTACACTGAATACACGAAAAGGTTTGCTAAGGCCGAAGAGACTAATGTTCGGTTGTGCAGCAGCTCCAGTAATTTGGACACGTTTCATGGAGAGCGTGGTTCAAGGCATCGACGGGATTGCAGTATTCTTCGATGATATTCTTCTGGGAGCTGAGTCGCATGCCGCGTTACGAGAGAAGCTGACGGCAGTTCTACAGCGCCTGCAGGACAACGGTCTCCGGCTCAATTTACAAAAATGCAGATTTTTCGTGGAATCCGTTACATACCTAGGGCACATTATTTCGGAAGCCGGTATCGAGAAGACTACAGAGCGTGTGGACGCTGTGTTATGTGTTCCTCGTCCTACTTCCATCAGTGAACTCAGAACTTTTCTAGGTATGATAACTCATTACGGTCGTTATTTTCCGGACATGTCAACAGTGGCTGCACCATTGTATGACGCTACGAAGGACACCAAGCTGAAATGGACGCCAGTCTGCGAGAACGCGTTCCAGCAGTTGAAGCAGGAGTTGGCTTCAGACAGGGTTTTGGCGCATTACGATCCCTCACTTCCGGTCTCGCTGTGCTGCGATGCGAGCCCAGTGGCTTTAGGCGCCGTGCTACAGCATTCCTACCCTGACGGCTCCGAGCGTCCTATCATATACATACACAAGAAACTGGATTCTACTCAAGTTAACTACAGTCAAATTGACAAAGAAGCTTTGAGTATTAAATGGGCAGTCGAGAAGCTACACCATTTCCTAATTGGGCGCGAATTCACACTGTACACAGATCACCGCCCACTGGTGCATATTTTCGGCAAACAGCGGTCAAAACTACCCCCGCTGTGTGCAACTCGTCTGCTTCATTATGCCCTGTTTCTACAGAACTTCACGTTCAACATCAAATACCGAAAGTCCGAGGAGCACGGGAATGCAGATTTTCTTTCACGTCTGCCTACGCACTCCCAACAACTCGGCGTGCCTGATACATTGGAGGAGTTCCAGATCCAGCACATCTCAGTGCTCCCGCATTCACCTGCAGAAATAGCCGCGGAGACATTACGGGATCCAGAGCTGCGGGAGATCGTGGACAAACTTCGCCGCGGTGAATCCATCCCGGGACAAGATGGGCAGTACAGCCTGCAGTCGGGGTGCATCCTTCGCGGGTTACGTGTGTACATTCCGCGTGAGTACAGACAGGCAATACTTGAAGAATTACACGCTGGGCATTTGGGAATAGTTAAAGTTAAAGCCCTTGCTCGAAGCGTAGTTTACTGGAAAAATATCGATCGAGATATTGAAAATATGTGTAAAAATTGCCCATCATGTGCTTTACACAAGGGTCGACCAGTTAAGGCCGCTACACACTACTGGGAATATCCAGCAAGTGCATGGGAGCGATTACACATGGATTTTGCAATGTACGGTGGTCTGATATATTTAATCATTATTGACGCTCATTCAAAATGGCCAGAAATATTCATTACAAGAGATATGACTTCGAATACAATACGACGTGTTCTCGAGTCATTGTTTGCGAGGTACGGTCTACCGGTGACCATTGTCTCGGATAATCAGTCCAGCCTCGTCAGTGGGGAGATGCAGCGATTTTACAAGCAGTACGGCATTCGTCACATCACCTCACCACCTTACCATGCAGCATCCAACGGCCAAGCAGAGCGTTTTGTATCATCGCTGAAGCAATGTTTGCGCACTCTACAAGGCTCCAGTGGTACAGCGGAGCAGAAGCTACTGAAATTCTTGGCAGCTTACCGCCGGGCACCTCATGTCACTACGGGCGTGAGTCCCGCATCTCTGTTTCTCAAGAGGGAACTACGAACGCCTCTCAGCCTCGGCAAGCCTGATTTCATCAGTGACGTTACGCAGAAGTTGCGAGGGGACAGAGTATTTCTTCAAACGCCTACTTTTGAAGAAGGCCAGACAGTAGCTGTGCGTTCTTTTACGAATCCATTGAAGAAATGGACCATTGGTACGATTGTTGCTCGTGATGGTGACTTACAGTGGACAGTGTTACTTGATGGAGAACTAGTACGTCGCCACAGTAATCACTTACGTACGGTGGGGACGAGTCTTCACCCTCCAGCGGCATTCGTTCCTTCGTCGCCGGGAGGTAGTGCAGCTGTCGCGCCGACAGTGCCCGTGACACCTCGCCCGCCGGCACCTTCACCAGGAGTGGCTATTTCGTCGACCCCGCCTACAGGCCGTCAGTCGACGGGAGCTTCGTCTCAGCCCGCCGCGGTCCCAGTACAGGGGCGCCCGTCAATGGGTGCTGTGCCTTCTCAGCAGGGGCGTCCGTCCATACCCCCCGCGTTAGAGCCGGTGCAGCCAGCAGCGGCGGAGATTGTGGCTACACCACGGCGCTCGCCTTCAGTAGCGGAGCGCCGAGGCCGCCGCCAAGCGAAGGCGCCTGCGCGCCTGAACTTGTAGTGCAACAGTGTGGTACATTACCTCCCCCACGGGACTACGTTAAGGGGGGAGGATTGTCGTGTACATAGACTAATAAACAATACGTGGCTGCAGACGCCAGTCACGTGACAGTGTGCAAGTCCACACAGAGTGTGTACAAAATGCAATGGCTACGCGCACCCATTCTCAATTACTCCTTATATTTAAGGTAAGAACACTAAATTTGGTAACTTGAAAATAACGTCACAACTTCAAAATTGATCGAGAATTAGACAAATTCAAGTTATGGGTCATTATCATTTAATAGGTACTACAGTTTTCAGGTTTTCAAAATCGATGAGAAGTGGAAAGAGCGATGGCGCAAAATTTTGAATTAGCGCGACATGGCGGGCAATGCTCGGGTATGTACGGAAGTTTCCGCCATCAGCCGAACATTGCCGAGTGGACCCGAGCCCGGCAGCGCGTCCCCCGGCCGTCAGTTGGGTTTTGACGTCGTGCGGTGGAGGGTGTGTACTGTTACGTTCTGCGGACACTGACGCTCGTGCTCGAGGAAACCACAACATATCAGTTACCTAGCCATTATTTGCTAGATTCTGGAGTTATTCACAGTTCAGCTTACAATAGATAGTGTTGCGAATTCGTATATAGTAAGTGTACAACAGTTTTTATTGTTTTTAAAAATCGGCAGTGATTTTATAGTGAGTAGGTACCTATATGTAAGGTACTTATTTAACCTATCATCCACATGGTAATTTCTAGTGAATAAAGGGAATAAGTGGATTGTGCGTAATGGATATCGTCATTTCCGGTTTGATCTGAGCGATATGGGGGAAGCTGCTGCTGTTGCTTTCCTGCTGACCGTCGCTTGTGCCCAAGGTAAGCTGAGATCTATACATTATTGATTCATTCTGTAATATAATATGACTTTATAACGTCATCAAACAGCACTGAGTCATTGTTTGTTAGTGGGCCGGCGGGCTACAGGAAGATCACGTAGCTTGGTATGTTTGGTGGTACACAGACCCCACAATGCCGACATTAGCCATTCTGAATGGCACACGCGCCGGACGTAACTACACAAAGCATCTCTACCTATGCCATTCTCGTACTGCCTACCCGTAGGAGGCTAGGAGGTCCTGGAGGTCCCGGGTCACACCGATTCCATCCCAATCCTTCTGATAGGATATTATGTTCTGTATATCTGTATGTAGTGTATGTCATGTGAAATGTAAATCGAGGCTTTGATGGTTCGGAACCCACCTAAAACGGTCGTGCGGGGATCTGCATGGTATTTGGTAGTGCTGCCAGCTGAGTAGGTACCTAGTAGTGCGGGGATCTGCATGGTATTTGGTAGTGCTGCCAGCTGAGTAGGTACCTAGTAGTGCGGGGATCTGCATGGTATTTGGTAGTGCTGCCAGCTGAGTAGGTACCTAGTGGTGCGGGGATCTGCATGGTATTTGGTAATGCTGCCAGCTGAGTAGGTACCTAGTGGTGCGGGGATCTGCATGGTATTTGGTAATGCTGCCAGCTGAGTAGGTACCTATACGTGGATAATTCTTGAAATTTTATAGTTCCCATTCTATCCCGGAGACTTAGCCACCCCTTTTATGAGAGGGTGGCTGCTATTGAGAAAGCCACCCCCTGAGAGTATGGTAGGGGGTAGGGGTAGCAGACAAATTAAAAACTACACGTGGCGCCACACACTGTCATGCACGTGCCTGGGGGAGGTATTCTAGACCTCTGGGCGTGAGGGGTGTAACGATCTACCTATATTATAAAATGGGCACCCTGTATGTAAAAAGTTGGTATCGGGCCAGCAATGATATTGCTGTTTGCTGTAGTCGATTCGGTAAATCATTGGGTATACTTCTTCTTTTCGATTTTTGTTCGGTAAATCGATTTTGTCCCTCTCCGAACCGATTCGACGTGTCATTGTGTGTGTATTTTTTTGGTGAATCGGCCATTCCTGCCTACAGGTTTCGTAAAAACCTTCTTTTCATCTTGAAAAATTGAAACAGTTTGCAACTGGTAGGTACGTAGGTACTTCAAAAACTGTAGGCTGTAGTTATGCCTAGTTGAAGATGTTTCGGAATGAGAGACTAGCCCCTAGCCTCTCGTCTTGCTAACTTTGACAGTTTGCTAAGTTTCTGGTTGTGGCTGCGAGCCCTTTCCAGTTCTACTCATGAAAGTTGCCACTAATATATGACAGCGTCCTCACCGTGCTCTAGTGGGACAACACTCGCGCAGTTGCGGTCCTGGGTTCCAATCCCGGTAGTAGCAATTTTGTGTTGGTAGCATGGTTGTCACACCAAATATTCATTTGGTTTTGGTATAAATAAGCGCCAATAAGCAGGTAGTGATTTTTGAAATATAGCTATAAACTCTGCAGAAGTGAACATATCGATTCGCAGCGTATGAATGAATTTGAGAGTTGAGGGTGGTGGCTTCAGCGACGATATTCTCAATCAGCTCAATGCTGGATTGCTGTTCCTGTCTCTAATGTAAACACGGATACACGAATATAAACACACTCCTCTCCTGCTCTGTTGCTCTGTAGGTGCATGCTTTTATTTTTATTTCGCGCTGCTGCTGTGTTCCTCTTCAATACCAAGTTGTTGTTTGTGAGGGTAGGTACAAGGTAGGATCTCGTCCCGTCTTGTCGACATTCTTTCTTCGGGCACCTGGCCTCACTGGCTGGGGGAAGACTTGACTGTCGGCCATAACTGTGGTGAGGGGGTCCCTGGGAATAGGGGGAATAGGGAGGTAAGTATAGGGGGAATGGGCATCAACAATTCATTCCAGCTGTCAAGTTAGCGTACAAAGCTGAAACAAGAAAGAATACATCAAGCAAAATATGAAGTACTTAATATTATATTATGTATATCAAGTATATTTGCTTTTAAACTTGGGTGGCAACTGTATGTTGGGTTGATTTGTTTTCTACTACAGATATTGGAGCCACAGTTGATGCGCCCATCAAAGCGTCTGAAAGGGTTTTGAGTAAATTCGACAGTGAGTTGTCTCTGTCCGTCCCCCGCTGGGCTGAGAAAGCTCCAGCCCGAGCCCGTGACGAGACAACGCCTGGCTTGGCCTATGTTTGGCTTATGGAGAGGTAGGCGCCAGAGCACCCCGGGCTATGGCTGCACCCTGCACTGCCTTAACGACCGAATACACATTTAACTCGTGATCAGTTTGAAATTTTATAGCTGCCATAAATGTTTGTTTGAGTTTGGTTTTTTGGTCCCCGAACTTGAAAGGAAAATGGGCTGTCATGTTTTTTATCATCAACTAATACATTTGGAAAATGCGCTAAACAGGCGTTATAATATTCCAGTTTTCCCCGAGCTGATGGATGGCTGGGCACTGGGCAGGCCCAGGACAGGGGATGTGAACCAGTCGGGACTAGATCCTGTTCGAGGGGTGGGTGAAGTGTGAAGTGTGAGGCTGTATGATCTTTCAGTGAAATGAAATACCTAGGGTTAGATTTTGTTTAAAAATGATTGGGAATGACGTTCTATTACGTACTTGCGTATGGGCAGTGGGCGCCGTGAGCTGTGACTTTGCCTCCACATTTGTCTCAATCCGTCTCGTTGCCGTAAAAGCCTTTCCCAGTTCTCTTGCAAACGTTTCTTTATTTGCTCGTGCCGACGTTTCACTACAAAAAGTGTTTTAGCCCATTTTTCTTCCGCCCTTGCTCTCGCTTTCTTCTTGCCATCTTTACGATAAAAGCTCCCGCGATTTGTGATGCACCTGGGATATTGTCTGAGGTTTTTGCACTCGAGTGCTGAGGTGTATGGAGTGGAATGCATGCCATGGTTAATGAGTCTCAGTATTGACGGGCATGCCCCCGACTGTGTATTTAATGGCGCAATACAAACTACAAGACGTCCTCTTTGCTCGCGACAGACGGCTATCATAAAACGAGCAAAGGAGCCGCCAAGCCAACCCCCGTCTGTGCTGCCTGCCAATTCATTCCCCCCCTCCCCCCTCCCCACCTCCCACTCCCAATTCATTCCCCCCGGTAACTACTCTTGTCAAACGTTTGGCTACTTCACTCCCCCCCCACTGTGACGGATAACTGCTGAACGTCAGGCTGCGTCACTGCCTCGTAACGTCTAGTGCAGTGGGTGACGATTAAAGGTGGTGGGCGAGGTGTGGTGTTGCATCATGGTTATTTATGATGCTAACACTGATTATTACTTGTCTCCACACATCCTGTCATAGTCGTACCCTCCCTCCCTATACAGTGAGGAGCACCCTCACTCCCTGTAGCAAACCCTCTCAAAATATCGAGAAAGGGATGCCAACCAAGATATGAAATAGGAAAAGGTAAAACCTTGAAAGCTGCAAGATGAATAATTGAATTTTGAGTGTGTGAAGCGTGAAGTCGCAAGTGCAATGCAGTGTAGCTGTGTAGATATTTTTAAAGGCAAAACACGCTCTGGGACTTCTTGTGGAAAGTTTGGAGCTCCATCCGCACATCCCTACGGGCTACGGGCAAGGCTTTGAATTATTTATTTCCGCCCATCCGCCGAGCACCTGTGTGCTGTGTGCGGGGAGCCTGACGCCAACAAAGGCACAGCTGATGACGGACCTGCCCGCACGCTTTACGAGTATCTTCCATTTATATACGCGGTAGGGGTGACTAAGGCATCGCAAATTGTTTTGACTGCTGCACTCGTTGTTTATTTGATCGAAGTTATTTCAACATCCGACCCTCAACCTCACCGGAAGGTCCAGAATTTCGTCAGAATCATGGGCGACATTCGAGGCCCAGGGCTGGGTAATATTCACTAGGAAAAATGCCAGCAAGTCGCGGTTAGAACCTCTCGGCCTCTTGGTTCATAGCTCAGTGCGCTGCGCTAATGCCACGTAATTTTGTATACAGATGTAGTGTAATGTTGTCTGCTCTGTAGTGTGGACAGGAACAATGTAATGTGTATGCTGGTAGTATGTACCTGGACCTGTATAGAGTGTGAGGTTTCCCCCGTACGGTTGAGGGGGCACGTCCTTGTAGCCATGCTCAGGTACACGGGTACTCAGGCACACAGTAGTTGCCCACGGTGACGACCTGCTACACAAACACAAAACCCAAACCCATCCACTCACCAGCGCAAGTGTCAAGTGACGAGCAAAACATTGGCATGCCAGTGAGGGGAGAGTCACACAAGTTAAAGACTTGAATGAACACTCAGGGCTGTTACAATGTGGGGAGCTGTGTAGCTCAATAGCAGTAGAGGTCACACAGGGGTCACGTGCACTTGAAAGCTCCTCTGCTCCATTTTATGACCGCACGGACAGACGGACGTGCTGTGGCAGATAGGCCATGTTTAGCTTATCTTGGGGGCCCGGGCGTAGCGGCAGTGTGGAGCAGCTGGCCATTTGGGCAAGGAAAGGTAGCTGCGATGGCATGGGAGGTTGTCGTGCCTTTAGGGCAAATTTAAATCAAGTCACTCACACTCCAAAACAGAAACAAATTACTCCTCTCGTGGTACCTGTCAAATTATGATGGCTGACAGCCTCGGGACCTGTCAGGTGAGAGTACTCTCGTCTCTGTTCTGAGGGATCAGGGAAGAGGGACCAGGGTCAAAATAACAGGGATTAGGGATTAGGAACGAGAGCACTGGGACTCATCTCCTGTTTCCCGGGATCAGGGTATAGGGACGAAGGGGAAAAGAACAGGGAGGATCAGTGGAAAGATAAATAGGACTCTTCTCCTGTTTCCTGGGATCAGGGTGTGGGGATCAGAGAGACCTAACCTATTGGCACAAAACGAGCAGTACGCCAGCTGGAATGACCAATAGGAGAACAGTAATGAGCTGCTGGAATGACCAATGAGTGAGCAGTGCTGATCTGATCTGAATGTGTCTGAATGATTATAGCGACGGCGCAGTTGCCCTATATGGCCGTCTGCGATCAAGTCGGAAACGTTTAAGTACGTACCTGGACTGCCTGTGTGACATGTCAAACAACGGCGAGTGAAAATATGCGATCAACAAAAAACATGCGACAACATTTAGAACAACGACGGCGCGACACGTCGTGGACCACCCAGTGCGTGATGAACACGCCTCGGTGATTGAGTGACTGTCATACGATGTAGAGACGTACATGTATAGGTACATCTTCACACCACCAGTCCACTGCCGTCTGCTGAGCCTTCCACCAATACCAACTTTTCTTAGGCCTCGAAAGCTGACGGTGCCTGAAACCTAAATGCTTTGCTGAGTGCCGAGTCACACAGGTTCGATCCTGATCCTACCAAAGTTTTTCTGATCGGCATTCGCCTCTATTATGTTTAGCGTCTCAAGTGATGAAATATCGATCGAGACTCTGCCGCTTCAGAACCCAAAATATAATTCTTGAAGTGGCGCGGAAATAATCGTAGGAGGCAAAAAGCGATGGGCTGTATGGGAAAGCGTGCGCGATAGTTGACGTACGCCTCGTGCCCTCAAACAATAGTCCGTCAAAGAAGGCTGGTTTTGGGAGAGCTGACAGATGGCGTGGTAATCGCTTTGGACAGGGCAGTGTTGGGATGATGGATCACGAACGGAATCGCTAGTGATACTAACACAACACACATCCACATGGATCACTGTTAGTGATACTGACACAACGCACATCCACATGGATCACTGTTAGTGATACTGACACAACGCACATCCATATGGATCACTAGTGGCATAGTGGGATGCAGGGTGGCACCTTACCTAACCTCTGTACGCAAAGTTGATTTCAGTTAAGTTTTCCCCCAGCCAGTGAACAAGTGGAGGCTAGATAGTGGGTCCTAAGATGAACCCGGTAGCGCCTTGGGCAGAGGCTAACCTATCCAGCTGATAGTAGTAGCTGGTGGGCAGCAATTAACTAAAGCAACTGGACCTGGCACCCAGCTCCTCCAGCTTCTCCAGCTCCAGAGCGCCAGAGCAATGCTCCCGTACCTATACCTACTGTACCTACCATACAATACCTACTGAACCTCGGCATTCCTACCGTTCTACTCCCAAATGCCTCCTGCTTGGATGTGGCTATAGTTGGCCGGCTGGATATTTATTGTTTCTGAAATATAATATGTCTTTTTACGAACGAGTAGGTGGTTCTCGACAAAGCGCCTCCTAGTCAGGGGCGTCATTTCAGTTTTTCTTGGGGGGGGGGGGGGGGGGGCAAGTAGTGACTATACTTAGGGTGCGTCCCACCATACTCGGTTAACGTTAAACTCCAGTTAAATTCCAATTATTAGTCGGGAAAGAAAACAACCAATTTGCGAGCGAGCCGGTGCAGTGCTCTAGCGCCTATACCGTTCATCCGATTTTGATGAAATTTGGTATGGACCTGTCTAAAATCACTGCCGAGACACATTTTTAAGGATTTTTTGATTGGTCAAAAATTGCGGCCGCTATTGTCAAAAAACCGCCAAAATAATTCAAAAATCGTGTTTTTGGTTACTTAGACAAGCGCCGACGGTACACTTTTCAATCTATAACACTGAAAATTGGTATGTGTGTTGACAAATAGATGCTTCGAGGTCATTTTCAACTAAAATTGAATTGGTTGAAAATTACGGCCGTTCTGGACCAAAGTTCGATCGTTTCGGCGCCATTCACATTTATTGACCGATTGTCATGAAATTTGGTAAATTTGTGTAGAACCATGTAACTTAAACATCTGTCGAACATAATTTTGTTATCTTCAAAATTACGGTCGTTGTAGTCAAAAAAGTGTCGAAAATGAGTTGAGAATGAGAAACCACGTATTTGAATGGTCGGAACGCATTTGGGACTACAGTAATAGAATGACAGCCATGAAACTTGGTGGGAGTGATCTCGGATAGATGCTCTTGGGTCATTTTCAACCGATTTTGGATTGCTTAAAAATTACGCCCGCAAAAAAATCTCAAAGAAATCCAAAAAAAAAAAAAAAAAAATCACATGGGGCGAGAAAGTTTAGTGCGACTGTTGTCGGACCCTTTATTACTTTCTCGCTAGCCATATATGGCGAGAAAGTATTGTTTTCGTGCAAAATTTCGAAATTGAGATTTTGGGTTTCCCATGATCCTGGGGGTCCCCTGAGTCCAAAAAAGTGGTTTCTGGAAAAAGTCTGTCCGTCCGTCAGTCCGTCAGTCAGTCCGTCCGTCAGTCCGTCCGTCCGTCAGTCCGTGCAGTGCTCTAGCGCCTATACCGTTCATCCGATTTTGATGAAATTTGGTATGGACCTGTCTAAAATTACTGCCGAGGGGCATTTTCAAGGATTTTTTGATTGGTCAAAAATTGCGGCCGCTATTGTCAAAAAACCGCCAAAATAATTCAAAAATCGTGTTTTTGGTTAGTTAGACAAGCGCCGACGGTACACTTTTCAATCTATAACACTGAAAATTGGTAAGTGTGTTGACAAATAGATGCTTCGAGGTCATTTTCAACTAAAATTGAATTGGTTGAAAATTACGGCCGTTCTGGACCAAAGTTCGATCGTTTCGGCGCCATTCACATTTATTG
Organism: Mesopsocus fuscifrons; assembly: GCA_950004255.1. Lineage (NCBI taxonomy): Eukaryota > Metazoa > Arthropoda > Insecta > Psocodea > Mesopsocidae > Mesopsocus > Mesopsocus fuscifrons. The sequence goes on from OX465377.1 coordinate 21,400,385, forward strand.
ACCGATTGTCATGAAATTTGGTAAATTTGTGTAGAACCATGTAACTTAAACATCTGTCGAACATAATTTTGTTATCTTCAAAATTACGGCCGTTGTAGTCAAAAAAGTGTCGAAAATGAGTTGAGAATGAGAAACCACGTTTTTGAATGGTCGGAACGCATTTGGGACTACAGTAATAGAATGACAGCCATGAAACTTGGTGGGAGTGATCTCAGATAGATGCTCTTGGGTCATTTTCAACCGATTTTGGATTGCTTAAAAATTACGCCCGCAAAAAAATCTCAAAGAAATCCAAAAAAAAAAAAAAAAAAAAAAAATCACATGGGGCGAGAAAGTTTAGTGCGACTGTTGTCGGACCCTTTATTTACTTTCTCGCTAGCCATATATGGCGAGAAAGTATTGTTTTCGTGCAAAATTTCGAAATTGAGATTTTGGGTTTCCCATGATCCTGGGGGTCCCCTGAGTCCAAAAAAGTGGTTTCTGGAAAAAGTCTGTCCGTCCGTCAGTCCGTGCAGTGCTCTAGCGCCTATACCGTTCATCCGATTTTGATGAAATTTGGTATGGACCTGTCTAAAATTACTGCCGAGGGGCATTTTCAAGGATTTTTTGATTGGTCAAAAATTGCGGCCGCTATTGTCAAAAAACCGCCAAAATAATTCAAAAATCGTGTTTTTGGTTACTTAGACAAGCGCCGACGGTACACTTTTCAATCTATAACACTGAAAATTGGTATGTGTGTTGACAAATAGATGCTTCGAGGTCATTTTCAACTAAAATTGAATTGGTTGAAAATTACGGCCGTTCTGGACCAAAGTTCGATCGTTTCGGCGCCATTCACATTTATTGACCGATTGTCATGAAATTTGGTAAATTTGTGTAGAACCATGTAACTTAAACATCTGTCGAGCATAATTTTGTTATCTTCAAAATTACGGCCGTTGTAGTCAAAAAAGTGTCGAAAATGAGTTGAGAATGAGAAACCACGTTTTTGAATGGTCGGAACGCATTTGGGACTACAGTAATAGAATGACAGCCATGAAACTTGGTGGGAGTGATCTCAGATAGATGCTCTTGGGTCGTTTTCAACCGATTTTGGATTGCTTAAAAATTACGCCCGCAAAAAAATCTCAAAGAAATCCAAAAAAAAAAATCACATGGAGCGAGAAAGTTTAGTGCGACTGTTGTCGGACCCTTTATTTCTTCAAAATTTCTCCAACGTTTCTGTCGTTAAAGTGGCATATTATTATATTTCATAAAATGGACGTTAAGAATGGTTGAGAAGCAGCAAGCAGCATTGTATAGCGAGAGATAACGTGATGAATGCTCATGAATTAGCAGTAAATGTCCGTCCACTCGTCCACTTATCGCGCAATTAAAACTGCCATCATTTTATCCATTCTGACTTTTATTTAGCGCCGTTAATTAGATCTAGCTAAAACTAACCTCTTCATTACTTATACTACCTTTACCTCGCTTAATTTTTACAGACTACACGCAGCTATAGCTATAGTTTTTATCGCCTCAACTTCCCACACAGTCGCATTCCAACACCTAACCTCTCGTTAGTTGTCCTCAATCCCGTACAACATGAAATGTTCAATACCTACTGATTTAGCCGTTTTGTAGAAAGATGTTTGTTTTACGCTCGGTTTTACGTAACGTGTGAGATCAGGATTTTTTTGGTCCCTTTTTGGTTAATTTTAGACAGGTGCATACAGTTCTCCTTCGAAATCGGTATAGCCACTGGCAGATACCACTCGCTTCGACTCAGGGGACCCCCAGGATCATGGGAAACCTAATCTTGATTTCGAAGTTTTGCACGAAAAGAATACTTTCTCGCCATATTGGGTAGCAAGAAAGTAAAAACGGCAACAAACAGCGCGTTGTGTATACATGCATACAACATGTCGTGTCCTATAAAAATAATTTGAACCTCTCTGTTGGATCATAAGCGAAACATGTTAATTTTCTAGCGAAGTTTGTATGTTAGTTGTGAGTGTGAAATGCACCCCTGCGTGAGATAAATAGGTGGTCTTGTTTCGTTACTAACTCAGTGGGAGCTCCGGGGAGCTCCATGTGTCATCTGTCCACTGCTAATGGAATAATTGATACTTCTACAATTGTACTACCCTACATCCTACATGCTACATCTACATCTACAGCCTCGATAGCAGAGTGCTCTACATGACTACACGGATGTCTTTAGCGAAACACTGAGAGCCGGGTCGCTTCCTTTTTTGTGATCGGCATTCACCTCTGATAGACTCAACATCGAGGAGGTTCGGAACCTATCTAAAACTGTAGGTCCCCTAAGACAGTGGTCGGGGAGCTGGTATTTGGTAGTGCTGCCAGCTGAGCACGATGGATATTCTTGAAATAATCTAATTGCCAGCCTTGTCCCCCTGCATGGCCCTGCACTGCGTGGACAGGCTCCCAGCAAGCAGTCTCCACAAGCGCCGTTGGGGTCACTAGGGATTTGTATCTCCAAGTACCCGACGAGAAAACTGGGAAGCTTTTCGAGGAAAACGGCCAAGAGATAATAAAAAGTGGACGGGCCTGACTGAACGCAGCCCCGCGCTGCCCGCTGCCCGCTAATCGGCTCTACCTTACTTAAACCTATCTTGTTTTTGACCTGTCTCTGTCAGATCAGATTTGGCTGGATAATGTTGGTTGAAACTTTAACGTTGAGCGGATAATGTGAGTAGACGCTCATCCATCGCGCTCAGCTGGCTGCACTACCGAAGACCACCTCCCCATTCATCGTGTTAGGGGACCTACAGTTTAAGAGGTGGGTTCCGTTGGGATACGATGCGATACCATCGTGACGGAACCGGTGTGAGTCGTCTGGCAGCTATCTAGACCAGTCAGCTATCGAGGCTGCTGGATAATTCTAAAAGAGGGAAATTCGTAAAAGAGAGCGCAATGGGCCGGCAACAAAATTTATCTCAAACTCATTTAAATTTATCCGTGCAAGTTTTCGAGAACGAAAAAGGAATAACGGAATATCCGTATCCTGTATCCCCTAATGGCACGTTAAGAACAACTAATTCCTAATTCCGTTCAGCTCCTCTGGAGGCAAAATAAATTATAACCCTGCGAACCCTGCGCCACCACCCCACAGTACCCCACACCCTCGTTACTCGTACCACAGAGCTCGTACTTTGCACACGCTGCCTGCTGAGAGCCTCTCTGCTCACTGCTTACTGCCTTCTGAAAACACTGAGCTATTAAGTAAAAGGACACGGGATCAAGTCCCGACGGGTTAGGATTTTTCTTGGGGAATGTTGTCCGGCCCTATATCCTATATAGGCATACAGGTGCTTATTCTTCACTGGCTAGGGATGCATTGGACTGTCTGGCCAGCTGCTGGCTGTGACTTTCAACCGTTGCAAGTTTGTTGTAGTACTTACTATTTACGCATAAACTAAAGAGTAAACTGAGCGTAACTTATCTTGGCAGTGTATAGGTATTGTGGGTGCAGATAATGTATCTGTGAAGGTGTGGAGATGGCAAGTCGTGCGGTGCGCAGGTACGGAGGTTGGTAATGTGTTGCCCATTGTGGCAGCACTGCTCCTTGTTGCTTTTATTTGGAAAGCAGGCCCCGATCAGCCCTCGATATACCTGCTTTACCCAACATTCCTGTTCCCAATCGCACACTCTACCTCTCCACTGCTACTGCATCTACTCTATACCTCTCCACTGCTACTGCATCTACTCTATACCTCTCCACTGCTACTGCACCTAATCTATACCTCTCCACTGTTACTGCATCTACTCTATACCTCTCCACTGTTACTGCATCTACTCTATACCTCTCCACTGCTACTGCATCTACTCTATACCTCTCCACTGCTACTGCATCTACTCTATACCTCTCCACTGCTACTGCATCTACTCTATCTGGAATGTGCTACTATAGTATAGTTGTTAAAGCTACTCTGTATTCACATACAAAATAGTGATTTCGAGATGTGCTGTGCAGGCCCAGGACCTTGCAACATTCACTTGAAAAAATGTCGTCAAGTCGGGATAAGATGGTGGGTCCTCTGCTGCGCTGATGTGGGCCCCTCGCGGGGGCACACCCTTGTGCTGCGCTGATGTGGGCCCCTCGCGGGGGCACACCCTTGTGCTGCGCTGATGTGGGCCCCTCGCGGGGGCACACCCTTGTGCTGCGCTGATGTGGGCCACTCGCGGGGGCACACCCTTGTGCAAATGTGGGAATGAGTTGATGTGTTTAACTAATTAGTTAGTAAGGAGTGATGTAGATGTGCGGTAGGGCGCCGTCCCCGCCCGTCTGTCTATCTGCGGTTGCGGCTGCTGATTCCCACGGGGAATCAGTACAGGTACCAACGCAGGTATCAATATCACTCTCATCTGACAACCAGTCAACAGTCTATTCCTTTTTTCCACACGAAGAAACGAAATACTTGTTGACGCGTTGATGGGCTGATGGGTTTGGCACCGAGGCCGAGCGGTCCTTCCTTTCCTGTTAATGCCAAACCGCAGCTCAAATCTGTTTCTCGATTTGTCCTCCGAATGAAGCACAAATGTATACATGGTTGCTCTGCTTTCGGGAGATGTTTATATGGCGTGGTACAGTCGGTGGTGGCTAGAGTGCTAGTTTCACAAGCGGTCAGGGTCCATTGACTTCTTCTTTGACTTCATTCCCTCCCTCAAGGACAGGTTGTGGAGGGTCAGCCTACCAGACTAAAAACCACAATGCAGACGTTGTTGGTGTAAGTAATCAAGTAACTCCTTACATTGGGGGCAACTCATTTTTCAGGAATTATCCATCGTGCTCAGCTGGCAGCACTACCCCTACAGTTGTAGTAGGGTCCCGAAACACCACAGCCTCGAGATAATTTTCACTTGGTGTGTGAATGCCAATCAGGAAACTTGGCTAGGATCGGATGTGACCTGCCTGTGTCGCTCTAAAGGCCAATATAGGGTACTCGGGTCACTCATCCAAAACGGGAACATGAAAATATCGGGAAGAGTTTGTTTGAAGTGACGGTATGGATGATGGATGGGAAGATGCATGCAGGACACGCTGCCAACGCCAACACCAACACCTGACTATCTGACAAGACGAGCACACGGCAACTCCCCTCCAAACTCTCAGCAGTTTGAATCGCAAAAGAGACTTCAAAGCGGGAACCGCACGACGCCCCTCATGCAATATTCATCATCGGCCGCGGCCCTCTGCTCACTAATTTTGAGTTCGGATGGAACTGAAACAAAGAGGTGATGGGGCGCCTGTGGCTGCTATCGCCAAAAAATCGATGAGCCCAAGCACCCGTTCTATAAAAACACCTCGTTGTTAATATGTGTTTGATGTGTTATTGCTCCCTCTAGTCTAGGTAGTTGGATTGATGAGGTAGTCAACTTGACGACGCGACGCTGGCCAATGGGAGTGGTTTGCCTCCAGCGAAACTCCAGACCTTTTCCACAGTGTTTGAACCTTAGCTCCCTTATTAACTCAGTTCAGTGGCAGGGCACTAGGCCTGCCCGCTCTGATGGGTACCTGGCCTTCACCAGCTGAGGGGAAACTCGACTGACTGTGACCGGATCACCCCCTTATACCCCACTACCCCTGGCCCTTCTATAGGGCTCTACCTATACATAGGTAGTGCAGAGTTCCCTCTTCACTAATTATATGCCAGCTACTGATGAAAGACTTTTTCATTCTCGCCGAAATCAATGAAGGGCGGAGGGTGGAGTGCAGCCAGTCAAATTTGACAGCAGGAGGGGGGTGGGTGCACACCCCATGCCACGTCAATCTACCCTCTACCCTCCTTATATGTTTGCCACCCTCTCATGCCTAGCCAAGGCGAAAGTACCCCCCTCTGACAGGTGCCTCGGGGCTCAGCATTTTCGTGCAAGAAAATAATGAAATAGGGTGGGGATGAAATTTGCCCTACCTTGGGGGAAGTAAGGGGAAATTTCCTAAATTGCTGACTTTTTCAAATAGTTTCCCTCTTTGCAAATAATTGTCATAAATTGTATACAATAACGTATTATTGTATTGATTGATTCCTATACTGAGATGCCCCCATAACGACTGTAGCCCACTTTGACCAAACACATCAGCCATTTCAATTATCAATCAATTTTATACTAGCCGGATAAATATAGGACATAAGGTCCGTACCCCCACGCCCGCAGTTTTATTCAAGCAGTACGGCTATATGCTTACCATTATCATCTTCCATATTTTTGTCCCAGTTTTGTGATTCCGCATTCTTGCCTGAAGTGGAGCAGCGCCTCAAGGTCCTTTCCAGCCCAGTTCCAGGTATTATATTTACTTATGGACACAATTCCGCACACTGTGAGAACAGAGGAGGTAGGACAGGCACGCAGGCGAGTCTCTGTTGGGTTTGCGATGTAGGCATGTATAGGTATAATGATGACGCGTCCCTACAGAAAGGGATGGGGTGCACGTGGCGCTGCACAAGACAGAGCATCCCTTGTTTCCTAAATAGCTGTTAGCAGCCAGGGGAGGTTTTTTTGTAGTTTCCGGTTAGGATCATTTTTAAGGGAGGCTTTGGTATTTGGGCTCTGCCGCCCGGCCCATGCATAAGGTTAACATTGCTAGGGGCCAATTCTTTTTTATGTTTTCCCTTGGTTGAAAACACTCTTGAGTTTTGCCCAGACGTAATCTTAGTAATGCGCTAGCTAGAGAATCTGTAGAGATCGAAGCAGATTCCTAAATTTACTGGGCTGGTTTTCACCAGTTCTGTAAAGTACACTATAGTGTCTCCTATCCCACAGATTTATCTTATCGCATGTTTAGTTTGTGGCAAGTGCAATCGCACTACAGTATAAGTCGTGAAATCCGCCCTAAAGGCTACGTTTAGGTGAAATTCAGGGTTGCTCCTAGCAAGGAAACAAATTAAAAATAATTTGCCGCTCGGAATGTAAATGTCACGATTGGCTGAAATGCATCATCATGTAAAGCAGAGCCTTCAGTCTGATGAAATGCATCATCATGTAAAGCAGAGCCTTCAGTCTGATGAAATGCATCATCATGTAAAGCAAAGCCTTCAGTCTGATGAAATGCATCATCATGTAAAGCAGAGCCTTCAGTCTGATGAAATGCATCATCATGTAAAGCAAAGCCTTCAGTCTGATGAAATGCATCATCATGTAAAGCAAAGCCTTCAGTCTGATGAAATGCATCATCATGTAAAGCAAAGCCTTCAGTCTGATGAAATGCATCATCATGTAAAGCAGAGCCTTCAGTCTGATGAAATGCATCATCATGTAAAGCAAAGCCTTCAGTCTGATGAAATGCATCATCATGTAAAGCAGAGCCTTCAGTCTGATGAAATGCATCATCATGTAAAGCAGAGCCTTCAGTCTGATGAAATGCATCATCATGTAAAGCAAAGCCTTCAGTCTGATGAAATGCATCATCATGTAAAGCAAAGCCTTCAGTCTGATGAAATGCATCATCATGTAAAGCAGAGCCTTCAGTCTGATGAAATGCATCATCATGTAAAGCAGAGCCTTCAGTCTGATGAAATGCATCATCATGTAAAGCAGAGCCTTCAGTCTGATGAAATGCATCATCATGTAAAGCAAAGCCTTCAGTCTGATGAAATGCATCATCATGTAAAGCAAAGCCTTCAGTCTGATGAAATGCATCATCATGTAAAGCAGAGCCTTCAGTCTGATGAAATGCATCATCATGTAAAGCAGAGCCTTCAGTCTGATGAAATGCATCATCATGTAAAGCAAAGCCTTCAGTCTGATGAAATGCATCATCATGTAAAGCAGAGCCTTCAGTCTGATGAAATGCATCATCATGTAAAGCAAAGCCTTCAGTCTGATGAAATGCATCATCATGTAAAGCAAAGCCTTCAGTCTGATGAAATGCATCATCATGTAAAGCAGAGCCTTCAGTCTGATGAAATGCATCATCATGTAAAGCAAAGCCTTCAGTCTGATGAAATGCATCATCATGTAAAGCAGAGCCTTCAGTCTGATGAAATGCATCATCATGTAAAGCAGAGCCTTCAGTCTGATGAAATGCAAAGCCTTCAGTCTGATGAAATGCATCATCATGTAAAGCAGAGCCTTCAGTCTGATGAAATGCATCATCATGTAAAGCAAAGCCTTCAGTCTGATGAAATGCATCATCATGTAAAGCAGAGCCTTCAGTCTGATGAAATGCATCATCATGTAAAGCAGAGCCTTCAGTCTGATGAAATGCATCATCATGTAAAGCAGAGCCTTCAGTCTGATGAAATGCATCATCATGTAAAGCAGAGCCTTCAGTCTGATGAAATGCATCATCATGTAAAGCAAAGCCTTCAGTCTGATGAAATGCATCATCATGTAAAGCAGAGCCTTCAGTCTGATGAAATGCATCATCATGTAAAGCAAAGCCTTCAGTCTGATGAAATGCATCATCATGTAAAGCGAAGCCTTCAGTCTGATGAAATGCATCATCATGTAAAGCAAAGCCTTCAGTCTGATGAAATGCATCATCATGTAAAGCAAAGCCTTCAGTCTGATGAAATGCATCATCATGTAAAGCAAAGCCTTCAGTCTGATGAAACATCAACACTCCCCGCCTTGATGTACACCCAAAATTTCGAGGGTTTTCATTGAAAGTGCTCAAGTTGTTGGCAGGGTAAACATCAGCCTTTGAAAATAGACATCCTTTTAGCACATGGCTTGGGTCCTTTCTCCAAAAGTTGGGCATGGACAGTGTCATGTGTCATGTGACGACCCTTCGTCCTCACCCCCGATATCAACCCCTCAACTTGACAGCTCACTGCCAAAACCAATGAAGCCTAAACGCAGCCCTAAGAGGGCCAAGGGGATCCCCCAGCGCCATGCAAGTGGGCTGCGGGTAGGCCCAGGAAAAAATTGACAAGTCTGGAATAGATCCTGTGCTCTCTGTTGCTTTCCATCCCGCTGTTCGCACAGCATCGTAACACGTCTAGCTGAGCGTCGCCCGGACAGTAGTCAGGAAGCGGCAAAAAACTTCTTTGAAAACAACAATCTAGTTAACAGAGGCACCGCCGCGGCCGTTACTCTCGCAAAAAAATTTCCATACTCCGCATTCACACACTAACAACGCGGAAAACCCTTTTTCGTTCGCCCATGCATCGAGCAAAAACATTTTTTTTCCGAGCACACTCCGAAAGTTTCGGCGCAGGTGTCAGGTGTGACCTAATTATTTGTATCCATTGATACACCTGCGACACCTAAATGGCGACCAACAATTTCATGTGGGTTCTGAACCACCTTCGCCTCGAAGTAGAATGTTCAACAGTTCAAAGAAAAACTTGGTCGGTGAGAGGGATCGAAGCAGTGTTATCAGCGATATCAAGACTGTACAGATAGAGATTTAGGGATGGGGCATTTGCCTGAACTGGTATTGCATCGTCTCCCCTGCTTTATGGGTTATTTATTTTTAGATAGCTGGGGTATGGCTGGGGCATGGGTGCGGGGTGCAGCTCAAAAGATAGCTTTCATACTGATACCCCCTCCCCCCGCACAGCTGCGTCTATCTGCCTCTTCCAACCACACGCCATCCCCACACGATGCTCACGATGGAACACTGCACTCTGCACTGCACTCTGCACTGCACTCTGCACTGCACTCTGCACTGGTTCCATCCTGACCCTGCCAAAATATTTAGATCGGGATTCACCTCTGAAATGTTCAACAACGTAACCTCATCTAAATTTAACATTCGCACTTAGCGAGTAGAATCTACTTACTTGGAGTTGACATGGCATTACTTTATTTTTTGGAGGGAAAAAAATCAAAAGGAAATTTAAAAAATCCCTTTCGGCAGCCCCGAAAGGCGTAGGTAGATTTCGAAGATTACTTCCATCCACTCAAAGCAGTCTAAAATCATTTAGAAAGACGGTTAAGATTTTCAGTTGACCCAAATGCATTCTCTACAATAACAACCGAGGAATTAAGTTTTGAAATTTCACCCCCCCCCCCCCCCCCCCCCTTAACATGAAAATGAAAGTGATTTTACAAAAAACTTTGTCAGACAAAAGTTGTAGATATTATTAATAGAAACTCATAGCAAAAAGAATAAACTTGATATCTCACCAAATAAGTGAGTTATGACGTTTTGAAAATTCAACCCCCCACCCCCTGCCTAAACGGTGCGTCGGACGAAAAAACTTTTTCAGACTAAAGTTTTAGGTAATAATGAGGCAAATGCACTACAAAACGAAAGAACTCGATAACACCCCTAGGACACAAGTTATGAATTTTTGGGTGTACAAAACCCTGTTTTTACACCCTTATTCAACCATCAAGGGTGGGGTCAAAAAACGTTACTAAGAAAAGTTGTAGGTAGTACTGTTAGACGACCCTCAGAGAAAACCACGTTTCATTAGTTGCAATATTAAGGGAGTTATGGCCAAAAAACCAGATTTCGAAAAAGTGCCCCCATTCCCCCCCCCCCCCCCCCCTTGGTCCGATTTCCCCCATTAACGAACTCGACCGAGATTTTAGTCCCTTATATTTTATTAATTAGTCAAAACCAATTATTTTTCAAAAATACGGCTCCTAGCGTGTTCACAAGAAAGTGAAAATGATATATAGAAAGATAGATAGATAAATAGATAGATAGATATATAGATATAAACTTTTGAATTGACGGTGGTTTTGGGATCCAGAGGTCGTAAAAAGAAGAACTGTGAAGAAATTTTTCAAAAGTGAGACTACTGGTACGACTACAATAGGTAGATTTTTCTTCGAAATCTACCTAAAAATGCGGAGAGGAGGTTCAGTTTGTTTATGATTGATGTAAGCCAGGTGGCCGTAAGGCGCAGATGTTTGCAGCGTGCTATAGCAAAATAGGGTGCTGCTGCGTCCCCAATTGTGAATAAGTTACCCCTAAATAAGTTATCCTTTAATAAGTTACCCCTTTGGCCCGCATAATCCCCACCCCCACCCCTGCCCATTGTCAGACTCTCATGCACCCGAAAACTGATTAAGTAATTATTGTGTAATTTTATTCTCAATGGCACAAAGTAGCTTAGAGCCCGCACGCAAGTATTTTCGATAAAAAATCTATCAACAAATTTGTTGCAGTCGTGTTTGTTTACGTTTTTCTGCACATTTTATGAGGATACTATTGGATATTTAAATGTTCTGATATCTAATATGTCTTTTTAAGGGCTGAAATTAACAGGCTATATACGGTGAGTTTACGCGATCGAGTAATTTCGGACTAATTCTTTTTTGGCAAAAATCACTCGATCGTAAAATCACCATACACAGCCTGTTAATTTCGACCCTTAAAAAGACATATTATAATTCAGAACGTTTAAATATCCAGTTGTTTCCTCGTAAATTGTCCAGAAAAAACGTCAGCAAATAATAGCGAATGTATGTTCGGCCTTAAAGTGTCATTTGTTTCTCCGAAACCTCAAAACTCAACACAAAACCGATGTGGGGTGCCCTTCCCTCTAACCCAACATGAATCGCTAATTTGTCGGTTAGGTAAAACCAGTTTCCCGTGACTGCCGATTCGAACCCACGACCTTTCACTCGTGAGGGAGACGAGGGAGCCTTTCCTAATGATACAATTAACCGCCTCGAACCGCTGCGCAGTCCTCATGCCAACTTCCAAATGTTGATACGTTGCTATAGCAGAGGGGTGGCGGAGAGAAGCCCATGCAGCAACCAGCTGGCAGCATTACCAAATATTTCTAATACCACCTTCCCACCCATCACGCTAGCACACAAATAGTGTACCTATATCAAGAAAAATGTTTGTTAGTTCCCTAGTTAGGTCCCTATTTTCCGAAAAATTAAACTGTTGTAAAATTTGAAATACAAGGAAAATAGTAGAGTATAATAGAGCTTTTGGCTAACGTTAGTCATAATCGCAAAGAAAGTATAGTAGCTGAAGTTACTCTTAAGTTGACTTACAACAAAGACATAGTTCAAAATTGACTCTGGCATATTTACACGGACGGGCGTACGGAGGGACGTGATGTAAAAACCATTTCTTTTGGTGTCAGATACATTCTCTCTTGCAATGAAAATCTGAAAATCGAAATTTTGCACATTACTTTCTCAGAGCCCGAGTATTACATACGGGCGAGGCATTTTTTTAAAATATAATTTTTGAGGGTTGTAGGGTTATGATGGAAGTTTTGGTGTGTGAGAGAGATAAAGGTAATAGTGGAAGGATAATAAAGGGAAGACATGACCGGCATGAGAAGGGTGGGGGTCTTAAAAAATGTATATCATCCGCTACGCGAGCTCTTTTTAATAGAAAGCAGGCGGGACGCATACGAATTGCTCATTCACACTTTTCTTGTTCCTTTGTCATTCTCAAGGAAAAGAGTGGTTTATTTTTAATGACGTCATAATTCTACCCCGTTGCTGTTCTCTCTTGGTTGTCATGTCGCTCCCGGCTCCACCTACCCATATAGGCTGCAAGTTCGACGTCCGGCGGCGGCCCGAGGTTTTTTCTTACATTTTCCATTTATCTCAGGTATGAAATAGAACAGTGCGTACCTGCGGTGATTCAGAGCCTACATTCCTGGGACGCTTGATAGCCAAAGCTTGAACAGTAACTAGTAACTACTTCCTTTTAGGAATGCTCCCCATGCCTTTAACACACACCAGTACTGAGTACTAAGTAGAATAAATCCTCCCAGGGAGGGGTCATGGTCATGGTGTGGGAAAACTCCGGAGGGATTGCTTTCTTCGGCAGTGATCGGCAGCGATCGGCTGTGATGCAGATTTTCCCTGGTGAATTTTGCCCGGTCCTGGGCCTACCCAACCCTGATGGCTGCTTGCAGGTATTTCCCTGTCTCTGACGCCAGAAAAGCACATTCAAATATCACATTCAAACACATTGTCATGCAGTAGATAAGGCACGCCATGATGCAAAATAAGGAGAACAGTTCTTCTTAGAAGAACTATAAGTTGTGTTTGAATGTGATAATTGAATGTGGTTTTCAGGTGTTAGGACAAAGTGTTGGGGGCTAAACTCACCTGAGAGCTTGTGTGTGTCCAACTGTGCAACTATAGGTCCTGGCCTTCCTAGTGCCACGAAGTTTTCTGTATTTGGGGTGATTGACAGATAGCACAGCTTATAGCATGGACATCATCCCCTCAGCCCCAGCAGCGCCAATTAAAGACGTTACGGGAAACAACAGACACACACACCCTCACGCCCTTCCACCCCTGCACCCCTACTAACTAAACAAAAAGCTCGGGAAATGGAGCTTTGCCCTTGCTCCTCAGGGATTTTCTCTCAACGCATTCGACATATTGTTTTCGTGTTGGGGGAGTCAGACCTCAGCCTTTCCAGACTCGCGGGAGAGATTTTGTGTATAGGTTTTGTGCAATTGATATGGCGAAAACGGGGGGAAATGAAGAACTTTTTGTTTTAAAATTAAAGGCCCTGTTGGTGTCTGAATCTAAATGAGCATTTGGTGTGACGTCCAGGCTATCGAAAGTGAATTGGTGGCCTGGATTGGAACCCAGGACGGAAGTTGTGGGAGTGTTCTAGTGTTTTGAATCGAGACCTCTTCTGAGGAAACTGTTGGATTTCTGCTGAAATATGTAATGTCTTTTTAAAGTCAAAAGCTATGTCATCGTGTAATTTTTATTGTCAAAAATCACTCGTCACAGTATAACAGAAACTAGTTTCTGACGTTACGTTTCAGAAAATGGACATTATAAAAATCAACAAGCACATAGCATTGTGTCGGCAGCCATCTCAGGCGAACTGAGCTCTGCTCTTCATTACCCCCTAACGCTAACGTTAACGCTAACGCTAACGCATTTAGCTGCTACTCAAACTTTTCCATTATCGCCATCAGGTTTTAGCTATCGCCACCTCCAAGTTTTCCAAATTGTATCACCTCTTTGGGAAAAGTGCGCGGTTGGGGTAGAGAGCCAAGGACAGAGTTACTGGCTATACAATTGTTCATTGAACAAGTCGAACATCACATGCAGAAGTTCTGAACCAAATAATGTTGGACGCAAAAAGAACGGGATTGCGTTTGATGATCCTGCATTGTGGCAGAGGAAGACCTTGGGGATATATCGGAAAGCTGTAGAATAGGTAGACCCTAAAACCATAAAAGGCCCAGAGGTTGTGAGGCTCAATTTCTCAAAGGCAGCGCACAAAGGAGCGAAGGTTGCCATCTATTGACTATTATGCTGGGATCGCCAAAGGAATATATCCCTTAGAAATCCCGAAATCAGCCCCTACAGCCACAGCTTACCCCTTAGTTGTCACTCGACAATGTATTACAGGGCTATAGGTGAGAAGGTGTCCGTTTTCCAATGATCCGGAAATTGTGGACCCAAGCCCTGCCTTGCCGTGGTAGAAGTAGCCACCGTGCTCAGCTGCCAGCACTACCCTTCGTATTTGTTTTAAATATACATTTCACCCAGGAGGTAACCACTCCAGAGATTCCTTGTGATTCCATAAAGATTTCCAAAGATTCCCAACGATATTCATAGAAAGATGAACCCGAAGGGGTAACCACTCCAAAAATTTCCAAGATTCCCTGAGATTTCATAAAGATTTTCAATGATTCCCAACGAGTGGTTAACCCCTCGCATTTCACATAAGTTACTGAACATATTATCGGAGGTGAATGCCGATCAGAATAAAGGGTCCGACAACAGTCGCACTAAACTTTCTCGCCCCATGTGATTTTTTTTTTTTTTTTTTGGATTTCTTTGAGATTTTTTTGCGGGCGTAATTTTTAAGCAATCCTAAATCGGTTGAAAAAGACCCAAGAGCATCTATCTGAGATCACTCCCACCAAGTTTCATGGCTGTCATTCTATTACTGTAGTCCCAAATGCGTTCCGACCATTCAAAAACGTGGTTTCTCATTCTCAACTCATTTTCGACACTTTTTTGACAAAAACGGCCGTAATTTTGAAGATAACAAAATTCTGTTCGACAAATGTTTAAGTTACATGGTTCTACACAAATTTGCCAAATTTCATGACAATCGGTCAATAAATGTGAATGGCGCCGAAACGATCGAACTTTGGTCCAGAACGGCCGTAATTTTCAACCAATTCAATTTTAGTTGCAAATGACCTCGAAGCATCTATTTGTCAACACACTTACCAATTTTCAGTGTTATAGACTGAAAAGTGTACCGTCGGCGCTTGTCCGACTAACCAAAAACACGATTTTTGAATTATTTTGGCGGTTTTTTGACAATAGCGGCCGCAATTTTTGACCAATCAAAAAATCCTTGAAAATGTGTCTCGGCAGTAATTTTAGACAGGTCCATACCAAATTTCATCAAAATCGGATGAACGGTATAGGCGCTAGAGCACTGCACGGACTGACGGACTGACGGACGGACTGACGGACGGACTGACGGACGGACTGACGGACGGACTGACGGACGGACAGACTTTTTCCAGAAACCACTTTTTTGGACTCAGGGGACCCCCAGGATCATGGGAAACCCAAAATCTCAATTTCGAAATTTTGCACGAAAACAATACTTTCTCGCCATATATGGCTAGCGAGAAAGTAAAAACTGTGATAGTATCGGGATAGAACAGGATAGAGCACTCCACTGTCGAGGCTGTCTGCTGGAGAGTGAGAAGTACCTATAGTTAAGTAGTGTGTTGTGAGCATTTAGCCTTTAGCATCGACACGAGGTGTGTCGATGCATAGATTGCCAAGCTGAAGAAGAGACATAGAGACGGAGAGACACAGAGACATGCCCTCATCATGACCCCTACCACTACCACAGCCCTATACCTAACCAAGTCTACTTTTACTATGCTGCTGCTACTACTACTATGCTACTACTACTACTATGCTACTACTACTACTACTATGCTACTACTACCGCCATGCTGCTACTACTATGCTTGTATTTAAATTCACTGTGCCTTCATTTGATTCCCCTTGTTTAGAATTTTTGAGGTGTCATTGAAAACATTTTCGGTTGCAACGACGAATTTTTGACCGTCCATGCCAGAAGTATATCAAGTCTTTTTAACGTCAGAAATTAGGTAACCAAGTTGACTTGGTTGTAACAAAAACATTTACTAGGTTTAAAAAGGAATGAAAAGGAAAGGTCATAGAGTAGGTAGGTAGTGGGGAGGTGCAGGCAATGCTTCTGCTTCTGCTTCTGCTTCTGCTTCTGCTACAGGTGAAAAATGATGTCCATAGTAATAACTGGAGGAAGAAGGAGAGTTGCCCATGCCGAGGATCATTACCGAGCGAAAATACTGAGGGGGGATTCATCTTCATTAGCGGCCACAGGGGATTAGGGGAGGAGGATAATCCCCCTCCCCCTCCCCCAGCTTCCCCCATTTTTATTCGTTTTGGTGGCGACTCCTGAGGCCGCAGCTTTTACAAATATAGGTTAGTTAGTAGAGGGGTGGTTGGCCAAGCCCAGCAACTGGACCATTTCAAGAATTACCCATCGTGGTCAGCTGGCAGCACTACCAAATACCATGCAGCTCCCCACCCATCGTGATTGAACCTGTGTCACCCTCTAAAGACAATAATGATAATCAAGGCAGGTGGGGGAAATCAGAGGGTTATATATATTTTTTCCCTCCCTTCCATCGCAATCACTAAGTAACGCAAGTCACGTAACACGTGACGTTGCAGGACGTGTCAAATTGGGCAATGTTGGTTTCTTGTTTAATCTTTGAGCGTTTGACGTTACGCAAGACGTTCCCTATGATGCTCCGAAACCGTGCTTCGAATCTCTTAAAGGCTGCTCCCCTTCCTTGTTAAGGGTGAACATACAATGCTGTTTTTCATGTTTCTCAATGACAATTTTCTGAGCAAAATGTCGGATATTTGTTCTGCATGAACTGTGTCTTTTTAGTGTCAGAAAATAGTTCAGCTTAGTAAGGCTGAATTTCACCACTTTAACGTGTACCTATTAGGTTGAATTTCACCAGTTTAACGTGAAGACTATCGTGTACACGATAAGCGCTATCCTATCGCTAAAAAAATGTTAACGGCTTTCACCATCCTGACGATAGCATCCTTATCTTATCGTTAGTGAATCCGTGCGTTAGCAATAACAATAACTTTCATACCTTATTCGACTCGTTTGGGTGGGAAACGGGCAGGGATTGTTGTCTACCCAACTATTTAATACCTTTCTCCGAAAAATAATTAGAGTGTCTTTCACGTTTATTCTCCATCTTTAACTTGAAATTATTGAAACATTCAATGAACGTACACCTAAACAAAGTTGACGTAAACAAAGCAGACTAATTCTAGTGACACGACAAAACCTAATGATAGGATAAGTTTAACGGCTGGGGTTACCGATTCGATAGCTATTCGATCGTTTGGAGGCACTATCGTGAGGTGGTGAAATTCAGCCTTAGAAGGGCCGCCTGTATAGTGAGATAGCGGGAAGCACACATCTCGTGAACTCTGTACACAACCGGGTGATCTGCTCACACCTGACAATCTGTACACAATCGGGTGATCTGCTCACACCTGACAATCTGTACACAACCGGGTGATCTGCTCACACCTGACAATCTGTACACAACCGGGTGATTTGCTCACACCTGACAATCGAGCTTTTTTCCCCAGTCGGTGAAGACCAGGCACCCACCAGGGCTTCAGAATTCATCAGAAAATATTTCGGCAAGTAAGAGGTAGATCATCCTGGTTTCTTCCTCCATAACTGTAACTGCAAGCTAATCCGCCCCACAGTAGTCTTAAAAGCTGGGACAGCAGCGCTGACGGTTAGATATTGGGTTGGTGATACGTTACAAATAGTTGAGACATTCCACAAATTTCTCACCGATATTAAAACAATGGCGTCTGTTGATGAATGGTTGCCTCGAGCTTCCCCTCTCGCCTGACGAGCTGATTATTTCAGAGAAACAGAGGCAGAGCAAAATCAAATTAAGTACAATTTTAAGACTGAAGATGCGGGATGCGGCCTCTAGAATCCGGGTATCAGCTATTTTCTGCCGGTTGCACATTAAACATTCTATTGGCTTCGGACTGCACCAGTCGGTGCGTGGGCCCTTAAATTAAAAAATTAAATAATAATAATCATACCTACTAAGGCTGAATTTCACCACCTCACGATAGTGCCTCCTAACGATCGAATAGCTATCGATTCGTTAAAGCAGTCGAAAAAAATATCATATCGTTAAATTTGTCGTGTCACTAGAATTTGTCTGCGTCAAATTTTTTTCATGTTCAAAATGGAAAATAAACCTGAAGGACACATTAATTTTTCGGAGAAAGGTATTAAATTGTTGGGTAGACAACAATCCCTGCCCGTTTCCCACCCAAATGATTTGAGAGTATGAAATTTATCGTTATCGGATAATCCACTCGAAAGCTAACGGTAAGATAAGAGTGCATGGTGAAAGCCATTAACTTTTTTTTAGCGATGGGATAGCGCTATCGTGTACACACTGTACACGATAGTCTTCACGTTAAAGTGGTGACATTCAGCCTAAATAGGTAAAGTTTTGATGTTTCGAATCGGGCCGAGGTGGTGACAATTTGGCATGGGCTAGCGACTGACTGTGCGACTGTGTGACTGTGCTACTGTGCGACTGTGCGACTGTGCGACTGTGCGACTGTGCGACTGTGCGACTGTGTGACTGTGCGACTGTGTGACTGTGCGACTGTGCGACTGTGTGACTGTGCGACTGTGCGACTGTGCGACTGTGTGACTGTGCTACTGTGCGACTGTGCGACTGTGTGACTGTGCGACTGTGTGACTGTTTGACTGTGCGACTGTGTGACTGTGCGACTGGTGACTGTGCGAATGCTTTGGGCTTTGGGAATGGCTTGTGGAATGGCGTGTGAATTTCGCATGTTGAAACACGGACCATTTACGTAAACCTCGTGTCGCCGATACCCCTCCCCCCCTCTATAAGTCAGGCATATAATTGCGCAGCCCCCCCCCCCCCACCACACTAAATCCCCCGCTGTTATTTTATGGACCAATGAATTTCAATTTACTCCCCCCCCCCCCTTCGCCCCCCTGTGTTGTATTGTTGTATAGGTATAGCTGAGGTCGTGGGCAATATCGGGACTAATCACTTGCTCGATTGGGTAACTTTTTCAATGGGCCGTGGAAGAGGTACCACTGGTACCAGGTTCTAATCTCGAATTGTCAAATTTGTTCCTTGTCAGTGATGCGTGGCCCTGGGCCTAGCCAGCCATGGTGGGTGCCTGGCTTGCATTTAGGTATACAAAAGATTGTGTCGTAAGGATAAGTAGGTATTAAGATGACAAGAGAGATGTGATACTTATTTCGGATCCCCTGAACAAAACTAACATTTTTTTCTCACGTTATCGTAGAAACTTGTAACAGAATAGTATCGTTTCCAAAAATTTGAATAATGAATATGAGTTATTGCTGATGATTTGGTATTGAGTGGACTGACTTATAGTGACAATTTAATTGATTCTCCGCATTAGCATGGTGTGGCATGGAACATGCCCCACAGCCCTACAGCCCCACAGCCCCATGCACAGCCCCATGCACAGCCCCATGCACAGCCCCACAGCCCCATGCACAGCCCCATGCACAGCCCCACAGCCCCATGCACAGCCCCACAGCCCCATGCACAGCCCCATGCACAGCCCCACAGCCCCATGCACAGCCCCACAGCCCCATGCACAGCCCCACAGCCCCACAGCCCCATGCACAGCCCCACAGCCCCATGCACAGCCCCATAGCCCCATGCACGCATCCCTGCTATACCACATATTCTGCACTGTTCACACATTCACCAAATCAAATTTTCATATACTCGTGCTATGCACCCGTGTTGTTCCAGGGTGGCTATTCACATCACTGTTGGATAGTGGTCATTTCATTTCGGAAATGACAGACTCAGGATAAGGAACTGTATACAGGGTGTCCCGAGATGATTGCCATCTAGAGCGGGGGGATAGAGGGGTATATATACTTGGATGACAGATATGTTGTGACCAATATGTGTTTGTCCGAAAGTGAACTGTTGCCTTTGCGAAATAGGCGAATTTTCCTAAAAAAGATTTCTTAAGTAGGTAGAATGTTTTTTGATAGTTTGGAAACTTTGGAGTAGGATAGGAAATGCGGTGCAGCAGGGCGCATGCGCCGCGGCCAAGCTCTATCCTAAACACAAATGGCGGCGGCGGCACGGCGCGGCGCGGCTAGATGGACGGGGTTGTTTACGTCGCGTCGTGTTTCTCCATCATCACGTCTCCCATTTCCCCTTAAATGAGTGCTTTTGGGAATGGAAATAGAGACTAGAGTATAGCTAGAATATAGAGGTGACGTCATGAGCACGCAAGCGTTATCGCTTGACAAGCAGTAAATGAATAGGGGCGGGTTTAACGTGCTAACTGCCAACATGGCGTGCCACTCTTCGTTAAACTTGCCCCCCTCTCTATAGCCGAAGTGGGGGGAGGGGGGGCGCATACATCAGCATTCAGCCTATAACCCGCCTGCTGTGCGTCCAGCTTTGAAGGGGAATATTTTCTTGAATTACCTGCTATACAGGGGGGGGGGGGGGGGGGGGGTCATTACTACACGAAATAATTGTTTGTTTTGTTTTATAAATAGTTGCAGAAATATATTATCTAAGTGTTGTGATTGGACATTTGGCGCAAGTGGTAGTACACCTTGACTGTATGACACTGTAATGAGCATAGTAATATGGGAACTGGAGTGCAGCATGGCAGCATATAGGAGCCATGCATATGGTGACAGGATAATAGACGTGCCTATAAGTAGACATGGGAGATGGTATCGGTGGACGGTTTAATATGGAGATAATTGTACAGTGTCACCAATGTCAGGGTCAGCGTCACGTCACTAAATTGCCCTCAAGGGAGTGACAGGACAGGAGTTCCAACTTCGGCGACCTGAGGTTTTTCCTGTTAGATTTTCCATTTAGTGTGATGGTGATGGATGTTGGAATAGTGTTTACCTGGTGGTGCGTAGCATACTTAAACCTGTCAAAATCTGTGAGCGGCGCCTCAACTATAGGTAGTTCCTCTGGGGTGTTCCCCATGGCTATACCACTCATACCAGGGGTTGAGTTGAATAAATTCTCCCATGCAGGGAGCGATCCACTATTTGATCGTTACCCTACGGATTTCAGTGGCCGGGGACGGGGACTGGTATATAAATTGTGTAGGTCGCGTGTGTAGGTGGCCTGGTCATCCCAGGAGGTGTATTCCCTTTCTCGAACGCCAGCAAACCCACCCAACTAACACCTTCAAAATTTATTGTAAGAAGATAAGGAACACCATGATGCAATATACGGGGAACAGTTCTTCTTACAACAAATTTTGAAGGTTTTAGTTGGGTGGGTTTGCTGGCGTTCGAGAAAGGGAATACACCTCCTGAGCACCCTCCGGACCCTCCCCAACCTTGCCCTCCGGACCCTCCCCAAAATTACCTGAGCTGCAGCAGCTGACGGGATAAAAAAATCAGTTCGGACAATCCCGTGGTGGTGGAGTAAAAGATGGCAGTAAACGTGTCAGAATACGGATAGAGAGGTGAGATGAGTTGGGAAGAGGTAAACTGTAGCTGTAGCTGCTGTAGCTGTAGTTGCTGTAGCTGTAGCTGCTGTAGCTGTAGCTGCTGTAGCTGTAGCTGCCTGTTGCTCAGCTTTTTTCATGGATTTTCCCTTGACCGAGTACCCTGGTCAGAATGCCGCCCCTCAGCAGCAGAGTTTGAGTTGACCAGTACCCTGCATGGTCAGAATGGCGCCCCTCAGCAGCAGAGGGCTGAGGTGACCTGTACCCTGGTCAGAATGACGCCCCTCAGCAGCAGAGGGCTGAGTTGACCTGTACCCTGGTCAGAATGACGCCCCTCAGCAGCAGAGGGCTGAGTTGACCTGTACCCTGGTCAGAATGACGCCCCTCAGCAGCAGAGGGCTGAGTTGACCTGTACCCTGGTCAGAATGACGCCCCTCAGCAGCAGAGGGCTGAGTTGACCTGTACCCTGGTCAGAATGACGCCCCTCAGCAGCAGAGGGCTGAGTTGACCTGTACCCTGGTCAGAATGACGCCCCTCAGCAGGGGCTCCTGGGGAGTGAGTTGCCCCTCTGTACACATGGTGAGCATCACGCACACCGTCGCGTGTTCGAACCCGATTGCATCTCCCCTACGGTCAATTAGCTTTCCCACTGCGCCTACGCCACCCACCGCCATCACACCGCGCATACTAAATTGCTAAAACCAGGAAGACTTTTTTTTGGGGGAGAACTGTGGATTCCACCAATGCCCAAAGTTTACCCCCTAAAAGTTGGCTTCTCCCGAAAGGAATCATGCC
Source organism: Mesopsocus fuscifrons (assembly GCA_950004255.1). Lineage (NCBI taxonomy): Eukaryota > Metazoa > Arthropoda > Insecta > Psocodea > Mesopsocidae > Mesopsocus > Mesopsocus fuscifrons. The sequence continues at coordinate 21,422,663 of OX465377.1, forward strand.
TGTCACCATCCTGCCGATAGCGCCCTTGTAACGTTATCTAGTGGCCTCTACGGTAACATCAACTTTTCGGCTACTTTTTCGGGGAGATCAATTGACTAATTTGATCTAAACGGGTGAAAGCCGCCACGAGATGAATTTCTCAATACATGATTTCGCTGGAAAACCAGGCGTTAGTGGGAACTGTTTATTGGTAATGTTGGTAGTCATTGTACAGTGTTGGTATCGTAGAGCATTATTCAACTGTTGCATGGTTATATTGGTAGTGTGGTATTGTAGATGTAGAGGGCATTGTCCAGCTGTTGGTGGTATTGGTAGTGTGATATTGTAGATGTAGAGGGCATTATCCAGCTGTTGGTGGTATTGGTAGTGTGGTATTGTAGGGCATTATCCAGCTGTTGGTGGTATTGGTAGTGTGGTATTGTAGAGCATTATCCAGCTGTTGGTGGTATTGGTAGTGTGGTATTGTAGAGCATTATCCAGCTGTTGGTGGTATTGGTAGTGTGGTATTGTAGGGCATTATCCAGCTGTTGGTGGTATTGGTAGTGTGGTATTGTAGGGCATTATCCAGCTGTTGGTGGTATTGTAGATGTAGAGCATTATCCAGCTGGCGGGCGGCCAGCGCATCTCCCCGAAAATCATGATGACGATAATAATAAAGGGTCCGACAATGGTCGCACTTGACTTTCTCGCAATTTTTATCGAAAATTTTGATTTTTTTTTTTACGTGAATAATTTTTTTTGTCAGAATTTTAACTTTTTCTAAAAAAAATTTTTGCCACACAATGGACGATACTTATAGGCACCTGCATACCGAATTTCAAACATATCCGTCAAACAGTGAAGTGTCGCTCGACGCGCAAAGTATATGTTTTCTATTTTGCATGTCACCGTCTTAATTTTTAAGTAAATGAAAATCTATTGAAAATACCCCTGAAGCATCTACCTGAGACCACTTTCACCAATTTTCAAGAAAATCCATCGATTAGTGTTGTTTCAAATGTGACCTAACCAATCAAAAACGTGATTTCCATTTTTGGAAAATTTTTCCTATACGATAATGCCAATATTGGCCCAAATTTTTGGCCCATCTCAAAAAGAATAAAAATGATCCTGTAATAGCATCTATTTGGGAACACTATTGCGAAATTACAAGGATCTAACTTAGTAACTGTAGTGCCAAATCCGTCTTGACCAATCAAAAACGAGATTCTAGTTTTTTTTCCTATTTTTGACTTTATTTTGCCTATATTGGCTGCAATTTTGAATTGATTGAATTTTTCTTTAAGTAATGTTATTAAGCACAAGTTTATGGATTTTTGTGAAATTCCGGCTAATACTGTTCATGGGGCCAAGATTTTCACGTATGGCACATCTCCAAAACAATAAAAAGGATCCTGGAGCATCTATCTGGGAACACGACTGCAAAATTTTAAGGTTCTAACTTTATTACCGTACCGTGAAATGCATCTTGAGTAGACAAAAACACGATTTTGAATTTTTTTTTGACACTTTTTTGACAATAGTGGGCGCAATTTTTGAGTAATCAAAATTATATTAAAAATCTATCTCGGAACTGATTTTAGACATCTATATTCCAAATTTGAGCCAAATCGGTTGACTGGTGTGACCTGTAGCCGCGCTACAGACAAACGTACGTACGTCGGACGGACATGACCTAAAAACCATTTTTTTGGTATCTAGGACCTCTGAAACGCCTTTTGCAATGAAAATCTCAAAATCGAAATTTCGCACGATAACATAACTTTCTCAGCCCATGTATTACATACGGGCGAGAAAGTAAATATGTGAATACATAGTGACAGTACAATGCTATCCCCCCCCCCTCACACTCACTTTTATCTTCCTGTATGTTTTCTGTTATCTATACCCATAGCGGTGTGCGTTGGTGTTATATTGGTATTTATTGGCTCTGCTTTGCTTGATGATGCATTTGACCTAGACGTAGCCGTGCCGCGGCCACGTGGACGGAGACCTTGAAACCTTTTTTGTTTGTTTGATTTGTGACAAACCGTTCAACGGGAATATGCCCAAAAGTTGAAATGGCGTAGGCTTCTATCTATATGCCATCTCGTCCCGTATCAACTTTAGGGATAATCTCATTTCCAAATCCAATAAAAAGGAAAGACGTTTTTGAGAATGCCTTTGTTTTTATTAAACTGCCCCTCTATACCCTCCACGGCTTCCACGACAACAAATCAGGGGGAAAACGGAGCAAAACAGCATTTCTATTTAAAACTTGCCGAGTAAAAAGTTGAGAGGCTCCGATTCCCTCGTCCATATTATGGATATTGGCGAGTCAGGCCACTTTTGACTTTCTCAAGAAAGATAGGATCCAACATTGGTGGTACTTGACTTTCTCGCATTGAGAAGGTAAGGTACTTTTATGTGGTTTCTCGCCCATCAAATATTAAAGTTTTTTCAGATGTACCACTTTTGATACCATCAACATGATGCGTTTAATCATATAATATTTAGTTTTTGTTTGGGAAGGCCCAAATCCTGACACGATAAAAACATGTGCATTCTAAGTTCAGTAGTTTGGAACTCAGGTGCATTTGTGTGTTGTTCAGCATTAATCTAAATCAGTGTTGTGATTAAATCATGTGTTTAAAATCAAACGTGCATCTTTACATCAGAACCTAACCGAAGCGTATACATATTTCAAGTTGAGATTTCAATGGAGGAACAAAAATGTAGCCATAGTTTGAGTAGCTTCACTGCCTTCACTGCCAATTGAGAAGGAGGATGGATTCACACTGGATAGCGAGAAAGGTAAAAGAAGCGGGGGTGCGGGGGCTGCAGGGGGTGCGGGGGCTGCAGGGGGTGCAGGGGTAACGGTTGGGTTGATGTAGTTGCTGAGACGACACTAGCTAGCTATTGCTATTGGTATTGTGACTTCGGGTTTGCCCTTTGCTTCCTCCCCAGCAGGAGATATCGTTTTGTGAGCCGCCTCATTTGTTTTTCATAGCGTTGTATAGAACTCTCGTAAAATGGAAAATAAGAAATAACATTGCGTACACCCTGTGCCTGGGCCGGGGCCTGTGCCTGTGCCTGGGCCGGGGCCGGGGCCGGGGCCGGGGCCTGTATCTTTTCTAATCGTCCTAGTGAGTTCTGTCCGGTTGAAAGTTGCCCAAGTTCCTTACCCTTTTGCTTAAGGCTGTGCTTCAGCTGATGATGCATTTCTGTCACCCATACGTTTTACATTGCGAGTAACAAATTAATTTTAAAATTTTCCCTTCATCGTTAAAACTCAGTATATACCTATAGGCTCAGTAATTTGCTAGTAATTGACCTCCTACAAATATTAAGTAATGCCATGTTAGCATCGAAGAAATTACTAAAAATGATACGCTTCTTACTTTTTGGTATTAAGTACTACCTACAAACATCTAGTAGTTAATAATAGAGAACTGTAAAATGCAGAATCTACGCCTGCATTTTGCACAACATAAAAATGTATGTAAGGTGTAATATAAGTGTAAAGTCACAATCATGGCGTTCCTTCAAAGATTATGTTTGAACGTGATGGTTACGAGGTTGCAACCGTCAAATAAATGCAATGTATGCAGGTGAGTAGGATTAGGATTATGCCTGCATTTGCCATTTGGGACAGTGCCAGATAATACAAGCTAACCACTTATCTCAGTTATATCTCTATCTCTATCTACTCTTTACCATGATGCACAAATGCCATTCATAAGATTAACATTGCGAGCGACCAATTATTTATATCTTCAATATAATTTCACTCATCTCTGTAGAATTTCCATATTTCGCAGAAACAACTTTCAATATCCCCATAACTTGAACACGTACTAAAGATAATGACTTGCTCTCGGGAGTGCTATACTTATACGTAGAGCACACTCCAGCAGCTCTATTACGGAACTTTTTATCACGCGTGATAACCGCGTGATAAACATTTGCAATGCTATTTTTTTCCCCTTTGTTTTCGTGATAACTGCATGATCACGCGTGATAAAATGATTCATAATAGGGCTCCAGGGATTGAGCTCAAGAAATTCTCCCAGGGAGTGATGATGGCAAAACTGCAGAGGGATCGGTTTCTTCGGAAGTGATCAGCTGTAGCTATGTCATCGTCGACATCCTACTATACGGACGTGGCTGGGGACGGCATGGCACAAGAAGACCGTACGATTTTTGATGAAAATTTCAACTTTGGCATGAGCGAGGGCATGAGGAAAGGGTCAGCAAATGAAACTGAGAATCCTTTTGCATTTGTCAATGAATTCCCCCCACGTAACGATTGGGTTGGGGGGGGGGGGGGGGGTGCAAAGTTTTCGTTTGACGTAAAGTCAGGCAGAGTCAGTGAGGCATGGCGGAGTGTCCCCCCCCCCCACCCACCCCCTGCCCCATTACTCCAAATTCCACCTCTTTGTTCTTCAAATTATATTTTCATTAGAAAATAAGGTGACCCTGTTGCTTAGTTGTTTAGGTGGTTGTCGTGAGTCTTCTTACGGTTTGTGGGGGGTAGTCACAATCTCTGATTTACGTTATTATCCCATAGAAGAGCGCAACAGCGGAGAAAGTTGGAAAGTTGGTTTATGTAGTTAATTTTAGGTGTTTGGATGTAAAATAAGTAATGTTGCCTCTATTAGTAGTTTGATATTACGCCTTTATATCCTGTCTGGAGGGAGTGGAGGGTCTGCAGGGGAGGATTATCTCTTTGTTCTTACCCTTATTGAGACTCAGCACGAATGCTTCCTGTGTGATGTTGAAACAACCCTTAGCTATACTGTACATTAATAAATTATAATATCTTACAAATTACACGTTGATATTTTTGTAACCTAAGGGAGGTTAGTCAGAGTCAACATAGTATTTTTCTAAAATGACAAGACTATATGACCATGCTATGACCATGCTATGCTACTCCTTCCCAACTAATCCCATCCAATCCAAGTGTGTATTGAGCGAAAGCTGGTTCAGAAGCATACCTAAAACGGTACATCCCCATTGTGTTTAGTGTATACTGTGCAAGAAGGTGAACAACTGGTACTGTACACCGGGGGCCAGCGGGGTCTGTCCCTGACCAAGGGGTGGAGTGTTGGGGAAGCACTGGTACTGTACACCGGGGGCCAGCGGGGTCTGTCCCTGACCAAGGGGTGGAGTGTTGGGGAAGCACTGGTACTGTACACCGAGGGCCAGCGGGGTCTGTCCCTGACCAAGGGGTGGAGTGTTGGGGTGGCACTGGCAGTTGCAGAAAACCTGAGTCTTCTGTCCGCCGTTAGGAAGTCCCGCCAGATGAGGTGCCATGCCGGCTCTAACTGCTTACGTAAACTGGCTCTGGCAAAAACCATCAACAGAAGCAATGAAAGCGCGCAGAGTAGTATTGTGGCTATATGTTGTTAACACACATTTCAATATTTGATTGCTTTCCGTCTGCAAGGAATGTGGGGATGTTAGGAAGGTTAGCACATGCACATGCACATGACATACGGCAGCTATACATAGAAATGATGTAGAACGTGTTAACACGGAATGGGATGTTGCCCCCTCAAACGCAGATTTCCCTTCCAAATTCCAAGCGTTGTCTCGTACAGATGTGTGGGGTCTTTGATTGGTCCATGTGTTTTCACGTCATCAAGAGACCCTAATTCTTGTTCGATCGTGAAAACTTTGGTACTAATTTTGTGATCCTGCTTCGCGTTCTATTGGTCTATTTACGAAAATTAAGATTTGTTAATTCGGATGCGAAGTCAGGTCTCACTGTGACATCACGTCCTGCTGGTTGATCGGTTTTGTTTGACGTCATCCAACCTTTTCCCCCGGTCGATGAAGGTAAGGTCCCCATCAGGGCTGAGGTAAAAAAAAATCGCCAGGAAAAATTTGGACAAGTCGGGAGTAGATCGTGTGCCCTCGTACTTAATACCTCACTGCCCTAATTCTGTCCAGGTACAGTACACATTACTAATGCCTCTGTGCTACTGCATTTTACCTAATTTGTATTTTTTTTTTTAGTTTCAGGGCAGGTACGGTCCCCCAGGATCACGGAGCATCCCTCTGACATGCTGGTGGCCCGCAACGAGCCCGTCACCCTCAACTGCCGGGCGGAGGGGCGACCACCCCCCACTATCGAGTGGTACAAGGATGGGGAGCCGGTGCGCACCTCCCCCCCTGACCAGAAGAGTCACCGGTTCCTCCTGCCTGGGGGAGGGCTGTTCTTCCTCAGGGTGGTGCACGGCAAGAAGGAGCAGGACGGCGGCGTGTACTGGTGCGTGGCGCGCAACCAGGCTGGCACCGCGACCAGCCGCAACGCTACCCTACAAGTTGCAGGTAGGGAAAAATATGTCCAGGGTCAAAAAGAAATTAGACGGAATGAAAGTTGTTCTGAGGGATGTAGAAGGTTCTGAGTCGCGAACTTTCTTATACAGGCATATGAGGGTAAATCCAGTCTCGAGGTTGACCTTGACAGATGCTCCTTCGGCAGTCCAACCCTTGAGGACCCGTCCACGTATATAGCCGTGGTGGATGGTGGATGGGGGATGGGGTTCTCACAGCGTCAGTAGGAGTAGAGTGCTGGCTTCGGTTTTAACTTGTCAAACCTAAGAATCCTGTGCCATGGTATACCCCAAACATTTTCCCCGCTAGTGTTTGCGCTTGCATGGTTCAGCTTCTCACCACAGGGAGGGTGGGTATTCACCTTAACCGTCAACTATACTGTCACCCTCCCTCCTCCCTCCTCCCTCCCTTCTTGCGATATCAAGAGCAACATGTTCTGCCAGGAATGTCGGCAAGCTGAGCTGACTACAGTGAAGCATTTTGTATGAAGATACAAGTGGTATTGAGCTCCACCCCAAGCAAAAACTAACAAATGAATAGCACGTTTTACTGTTGTACATTTTTTTGCTGCATCGTTTTGTGCGCTCGGGTTGTGTGTTTGGATGATGCGCAGAAAAGTCGTTGAACCGTTTAAGATTGAGTTAAAAAATAACAGATGCTGCTCCCATGTGGCGAAGAGCTCCTTCTTATCATCTGGCAGTTTGTGTTTCATTGGAGTATCGTATCGTATGGAAGAACAAGAACAAGAAATGCCTGGCCGTAGGTAGACCTACAGCTACAGTTGGTAGTTTTCCTTACAAAATATGGATTATCGTCTGTCGTCGCTGTGAATGATGATTTGGTAAAAAACTACCAGCTGTTTAAATTCTGGCGAGATATCTTGCAAGAAATGTTGTTCTTGCAACCAAAACTCAGTCTGGTTCTTGTTCTTGTTCAAGAAATGCAAAAACAAGCACAAGATAAGACATTTTTTTAACGTCCCTAATCCCTGGTTAGGTCGTTAATCCTTGGTATTGGTAATGCAGAATACGAGGTGCTTTGCATTTCAGGCTCAGGCTCATTTAATTACAATCGGATCGCCAAATAAATCTTGTAGGAGAGAGGAGAGGGCATTGTGGATATTGCGAGTACCCATTGTGGCTATTTTAATAAGCGGCGACAGACGACGCTGCTAAACCTTCTTACCTTTTTTGGGCTTCGAACCAACCTTGAGGCTTCCAACGGAAGCGAGAGGTGAGCTGTGACCGTAAGCTAAGCATGAGATCGCGCTGGCGGCGATTCTTCCGATCGGGAATAAATATTGCAAAATTATAATAAGGCAATAACCTGTCAGCCGATAGCCCACGCGCCCCGCCGCATCCGCCATTATCTCTGTGTTACCATCTCAGGTATACAGGTTCACCAGGTACCCTGCACTACTGTCCCCACTACTACACGGTACCCCTAGCGAGCAGGTACCCTGCACTACTACACGGCACCCCTAGCGAGCAGGTACCCTGCACTACTACACGGCACCCCTAGCGAGCAGGTACCCTGCACTACTACACGGCACCCCTAGCGAGCAGGTACCCTGCACTACTACACGGCACCCCTAGCGAGCAGGTACCCTGCACTACTGTCTCCACTACTACACGGCACCCCTAGCGAGCAGGTACCCTGCACTACTGTCTCCACTACTACATGGTACCCCTAGCGAGCAGGTACCCTGCACTACTACACGGCACCCCTAGCGAGCAGGTATACCCTGCACTACTACACGGCACCCCTAGCGAGCAGGTACCCTGCACTACTACACGGCACCCCTAGCGAGCAGGTACCCTGCACTACTACACGGCACCCCTAGCGAGCAGGTACCCTGCACTACTACACGGTACCCCTAGCGAGCAGGTACCCTGCACTACTACACGGCACCCCTAGCGAGCAGGTACCCTGCACTACTACACGGTACCCCTAGTGTAGCAGCTTTCAGAAAAGCGCTTTGTGAAGGCAGGGCACAGTCTGCTGTAACGCCTGAAGTGACCCCTTCTGTGATACCTTACGACACCTCTGTTTCACCGCGGAATCTACATCATAATGACCTGACCTCTTTTCTTGCAGCATATTTTTGGGGTGGCAGCACAGGACAGTGTTGTTAGAGCTGAACTAATAGACCTATAATATTTGTACTATACAGAGAGAACCTCTACAACGTTGGAAATATTCTAGAATCTCGCATATACACGCATATACACGCATATACACGCATATACACGCATATACACGCATATACACGCATATACGCATATTCGTTTCTCGTAATATTACGCCCAAATCTCGCCAAAAAACTGACCTCACTTCTGACCATTTCTATACAACTTTTATGAGAGACTCTCCAATATTCTTTCACAGAAACACTACTTAAGCGAATATTACAACTTTCTAGAGGTGCATGGTTAAGAAAGTTTTTGAGACATTGCAAAAATGTTTGAGCAATATTTTAATGTTTTACGGGTAAAGTGTGGTGAAGCTCCTGCAGATTGTGGTAAAGTGTGGTGAAGCTCCTGCAGATTGTGGTAAAGTGTGGTGAAGCTCCTGCAGATTGTGGTAAAGTGTGGTGAAGCTCCTGCAGATTGTGGTAAAGTGTGGTGAAGCTCCTGCAGATTGTGGTAAAGTGGTTTCATTATCTCTGGGGTATAACGACTGCGTCTTCGCAATTTGGGAGAGTGCTGAAAGCACCGGTACAGCTGACAGCTGATTACCACTATTATACTCTACTTTTTAACCGTTTTGCGGTCTCGCTAAATAATTTTAAAAGCTCAGGCAAGGGTAAAGTGCGATACGTCGTAGCAGTGTTGTGTAAAGGACCCCCACATACTTCTTGCAGGCCGCTTTTTCAGAAATTTGCTTTCTCGCCCATATGTAATACATGGGCTGAGATAGTTAAGGTAAACCAAGCATATTAAATAAAGGGTCCGACAACAGTCGCACTAAACTTTCTCGCCCCATGTGATTTTTTTTTTTTTTTTTTTTTGGATTTCTTTGAGATTTTTTTGCGGGCGTAATTTTTAGCATCTATCTGAGATCACTCCCACCAAGTTTCATGGCTGTCATTCTATTACTGTAGTCCCAAATGCGTTCCGACCATTCAAAAACGTGGTTTCTCATTCTCAACTCATTTTCGACACTTTTTTGACTACAACGGCCGTAATTTTGAAGATAACAAAATTATGTTCGACAGATGTAAGTTACATGGTTCTACACAAATTTACCAAATTTCATGACAATCGGTCAATAAATGTGAATGGCGCCGAAACGATCGAACTTTGGTCCAGAACGGCCGTAATTTTCAACCAATTCAATTTTAGTTGAAAATGACCTCGAAGCATCTATTTGTCAACACACATACCAATTTTCAGTGTTATAGATTGAAAAGTGTACCGTCGGCGCTTGTCTAAGTAACCAAAAACACGATTTTTGAATTATTTTGGCGGTTTTTTGACAATAGCGGCCGCAATTTTTGACCAATCAAAAAATCCTTGAAAATGTGTCTCGGCAGTGATTTGAGACAGGTCCATAGCAAATTTCATCAAAATCGGATGAACGGTATAGGCGCTAGAGCACTGCACGGACTGACTGACGGACTGACGGACGGACTGACGGACGGACAGACTTTTTCCAGAAACCACTTTTTTGGACTCAGGGGACCCCCAGGATCATGGGAAACCCAAAATCTCAATTTCGAAATTTTGCACGAAAACAATACTTTCTCGCCATATATGGCTAGCGAGAAAGTAAAAACGTTCACGTATATTGGGAGGGGGGCGCTTTATAGGGGTCTCTTCTCCTCCCCCCCTTCGAAAATATGACAAAGTTCCGGAACCACGCAGGAAATGAAATTTTCAGAATGGGACAAAAAATGCAGCGTAGACCTAAAATGAAAATTTAGTGGCTTGACTTGGTAGATGTGCACCCTAACCTATAAATAAAGGGCTATAAATATGGGGTTGGGTTTGGGGGCACTAAAAACCGAGATGGTGATATTCACACCCTGCTGCCCACCAGTACCTACATCAACTACACTTGTGAGAGGAGGCTATGCAGTGGTAGCGATGAGAAGAGGCTAAATATATTATATAGGTGCAGTGGTAACGATGAGAAGAGGCTATATACCTAAGGTGCAGTGGTAACGATGAGAAGAGGCTATATAGGTGCTGTGGTAGCGATGAGAAGAGGCTATATAGGTGCAGTGGTAGCGATGAGAAGAGGCCATATAGGTGCTGTGGTAGCGATGAGAAGAGGCTATATAGGTGCTGTGGTAGCGATGAGAAGAGGCCATATAGGTGCAGTGGTAGCGATGAGAAGAGGCTATATAGGTGCAGTGGTAGCGATGAGAAGAGGCTATATAGGTGCTGTGGTAGCGATGAGAAGAGGCTACATAGGTGCAATGGTAGCGATGCCTTTTTTGAGAGTTACAGGGTGGTTTTTACCTGTTCCAAAACCTGTTCCGGTATCCTTCCGAGAAAGCAGCAGACTACACCGATTGCGCCCTTATCTTGTCGTTAGCAAGAGGGTCAATAATCCAGCCGATAGCAACTTAATGTGAAGCATAGAAATAACATTGGAGAGACATGCCCTATTAACTTGGACAAGTGTATAGGTAGTTAGCATTGTCGTAATTGTTCCCTGAAGAGCGTTTATTGACCGGCGAATTAGTAACCTGACAAAGTGACTGAGAGACTGAATGACTGAGTGACTGAGTGACACCTCACACCAATCTCATCATAGTAATGAATGACAAAAGGATTGGATGTTTGGGCCACCGTGCGGCACAAAGCTGCACAAGGTGCCACGGGTACCGCAGGCTACCTTATTTGGACCTCCACCATTACCATCTGTCCAATACCTTGTTATTGATGGATTATGTGTTGAATTTGTTGTTCTTACGACGCAGGACTATCAATTTTAGAGGTGTTGTTTCTAGAATGAAAATGGGGACTTGTACAATCATGCTAGAATTTGTTGAAGCATATAGGACGAACTTTTGTGACATGATCGGGCGACCTTATTGTAGTAGCAGAGGCATGAGGCGCACAAACCCAGCTCACAGTCCAAACTACATTTCACTTGAGATGCCGAACATATCGGAAATTAATGCCGATCAAAATAAAGGGTCCGACAATGGTCGCACTTGACTTTCTCGCAATTTTTATCGAAAATTTTGATTTTTTTTTTTTTTTTTTTTTTTACGTGAATTATTTTTTTTTGGCCAGAATTTTGACTTTATCTAAAAAATATTTTGCCACACACTGGACGATAATTTTTGGCACCTGTATACCGAATTTCAAATATATCCGTCAAACAGTGAAGTGTTTTCTGTTGTGCATGTCACGGTCTCAATTTTCAATTAATTGAAAATCTGTTGATAATTTCCGTGAAGCATCTATATAAAACCACTTTCCGCAATAAGAAAACCCGTCGATTAGTATTGTTGAAAATGTGACCTAACCCATCCAAAACGTGATTTCCATTTTTCGAAAATTTTCCTACGATAATGCCAATATTGGCCACAATTATTATGTTAGATAAATTTCGTTCGGTAAAAGTTCAAACTAGGTTGTAGTACACCTCCCTACCAATTTTTATTGAAATCGATCGAACAGTCCCACCGGAGTGACATGACGACCAACACGTTTTGGCCAAAACTGGGCCAAGTTTTGGCCCACCTCCAAAAGGTTAAAAACGTCCTAAAAGGATCTATTCAAAAACACTTCTGCAAATTTTCAAGGTTTCAACTTGATATACATAGCCTCAAGCCCTTTTTAGGTAGATTTCGAAGAAAAATCTACCTATTGTAGTCGTACCAGTAGTCTCACTTTTGAAAAATTTCTTCACAGTTCTTCTTTTTATGACACCTGGATCCCAAAACCACCGTCAGTTAAAAAGTTTATATATATATATATAATATCCTATATCTATCTATCTATCTATCTATCATTTTCACTTCCTTGTGAACACGCTAGGAGCCGTATTTTTGAAAAATAATTGGTTTTGACTATTTAATAAAATATAAGCGACTAAAATCTCGGTCGAGTTCGTTAATGGGGGAAATCGGACGAAGGGGGGGGGGGGGGGGGGGAATGGGGGGACTTTTTCGAAATCTGGTTTTTTGGCCATAACTCCCTTAATATTGCAACTAATGAAACGTGGTTTTCTCTGAGGGTCGTCTAACAGTACTACCTACAACTTTTCTTAGTAACGTTTTTTTATCCCACCCCTAATGATTGAATAATGGTGTAAAAACAGGGTTTTGCGCACAAAAAATTTTGTAACTTGTGCCCTAGGGGTGTTATCGAGTTTTTTCGTTTTGTAATGCATTTGCCTCAATATTACCTACAACTTTTGTCTGAAAAAGTTTTTCGTCCGACGCACCGTCGCAACGTCATGTCATAACTCACTTATTTGGTGAGATATTGAGTTTATTCTTTTTGCTATGAGTTTCTATTAATAATATCTACAACTTTTGTCTGAAAATGTTTTTTGTAAAATCACTTTCATTTTCTTGTTAAGGGGGAAGGGGGGGGGGGGGGTGAAATTTCAAAACTCAATTCCTCCGTTGTTATTGTAGAGAATGCAACTGAAAATCTTCTTAACCGTCATTCTAAATTATTTTAGCCTGCTTTTAGTGGATGGAAGTAATCTTCGAAATCTACCTACGCCTTTCGGGGCTGCCGAAAGGGATTTTTTTGACCATATGGGTCAATTTTGGCCCAAATTTTTGGCCCACCTCAAAAATAATAAAAACGAGCTAAAGCGCAGGCTCCGCCTGCTCTTCACCTCGCCACTGCGTGGGGCTAGACACCTGGCACTTCGGTCTCATGGTTTGTTTTGATTTTCTATAAAGGTCGTCCATTTAGCCGCGGCGCGCTGTGGCTAGATGGACGCCCTCTAATCATTTATTAAACGAACGGCGTTAGAGCAAATTTACCTCACCATACCTACCTACTTCCTAGTAAAAAAAAAAAAAAAGGTCCTACAATATTCGCAATTAACTTTCTCACCCACTATCAAATTTTCGTTCTTTTTTCGTTATTTTATTAAGATTCAGTTTGCAAAATGCGTTCCGAGTTCCGACCATTCAAAAACGTGGTTTCTCATTTGGAGCAATTTTTTTAAAAAGAACGGCCATATAGGTAATTACGAAATTCTACTCTACAAATTTTTAAGTACCTACCTAACGTTGTTTTAAACAAAAGTAACTAAATTTCAGAATAATCCTTCAGTAACTGGGATTGGAGCCAAATCGATCGAAATTCAGTCAAAGACTGCTGTAATTTTCTACTAATTGTACTTTCATTCCAAAGAACCCTCAAAGATCTATTTGCCAACATACTTATCAATTCCTATAATGTTATAGAACTGAGATCTCGGCGCTTGCCCGACTAATCAAAAGCACGTATTTTTGAATTATTCTTAAGTAATTTTCTACCCATCGAAAAATACTTTAAACTTAAAAGGATCCCTCGGCCATGATCTTAGACAGGTGCACATCAAATTTCATCGAAAATGGATCATCAAAATAGTTATAAGTATAGAGGCTGTGTGTTTGTTAAAGAGAATATTCGTTATAGAGAGTTTGTTACATGTGAAAGTGAATGTTCGTTAGATTGTTGTGGATTATAAAAGGGGGGTGTTCGTTATAGAGAGACACCTCGTTATAGAGAGAGTGTTGTAGATTATAATGTGGAAGTGTTCATTATAGAGTAGGACCTCGTTATAGAGAGAGTGTTGTAGATTATAAAGTGGGAGTGTTCGTTATAGAGAGAGTGTTGTAGATTATAAAGTGGTAATGTTCGTTATAGAGACACAGCCCTCGTTATAGAGGGAGATTTGTAGATTTTAAAGTTGGAATGTTCGTTATAGAGAGGGACCTCGTTATAGAGAGTGTTGTAGATGATAAAGTGGGAGTGTTTGTTATAGATTGTTCGTTATAGAGAGGGACCTCGTTATAGAGAGAATGTTGTAGATTATAAAGTGGGGGTGTTCGTTATAGAGAGACACCTCGTTATAGACAGAGTGTTGTAGATTATAAAGTGGTAATGTTCGTTATAGAGAGGGATCTCGTTATTAAGGGAGAGTTGTAGATTATAAAGTTGGAATGTTCGTTATAGAGAGACACTTCGTTATAAAGAGACACCTCGTTATAGAGAGTGTTGTAGATTATAAAGTGGGAGTGTTCGTTATAGAGAGGGACCTCGTTATAGAGAGTGTTGTATACATTATAAAGTGGGAGTGTTCGTTATAGATTGTTCGTTATAGAGAGGGACCTCGTTATAGAGAGTGTTGTATACATTATAAAGTGGGAGTGTTCGTTATAGATTGTTCGTTATAGAGACGACCTCGTTATAGAGAGAATGTTGTAGATTATAAAGTGGTAATGTTCGTTATAGAGAGGGACCTCGTTATAGAGACAATGTTGTAGATTATAAAGTGGGGGTGTTCGTTATAGACAGGGACCTCGTTATAGAGAGAATGTTGTAGATTATAAAGTGGGGGTGTTCGTTTTAGAGAGACACCTCGTTACAGAGAGAGTGTTGTAGATTATAAAGTGGGGGTGTTCGTTATAGAGAGATACCTCGTTATAGAAAGAGTGTTGTAAATTATAAAGTGGGAGTGTTCGTTATAGATTGTTCGTTATAGAGAGGGGCCTCAATATAGAGAGAATGTTGTAGATTATAAAGTGGGGGTGTTCGTTATAGAGAGACACCTCGTTATAGAGAGAGTGTTGTAGATTATAAAGTGGGGGTGTTCGTTATAGATTGTTCGTTATAGAGAGGACCTCGTTATAGAGAGAATGTTGTAGATTATAAAGTGGTAATGTTCGTTATAGAGAGGGACCTCGTTATAGAGAGAGTGTTGTAGATTATAAAATGGGGGTGTTAAAAAGAAAAAAATGAAATAATGTAAAAAAAGAAATTACACCAGTATTCGATCCCTGACCCCCCGCACGATAGGCTACTGTTGAAACCACTGTACCAATAGCACACAGCTAATTTCGGAAGCCACAGTTCCATATAACCAATAGGCTACGTTTTTAGAATTCTCTATCTCATCTGTAACAAACTCAATTTTCTATGACGAATATTCTCTGTAATGAACACTCTGTCTATATAAAAATTTTCTAACTTTTTCTTTGAGATAGGATTTTATTAACTTTGTCTATATTTTGAGAAGTTCATTTTCAAATTGACAAAAATTTGATAGTCCTTTCTTTAGCAGTTTTGCCACTATATCATCCTAAAAGCCCATTTTATTGTGAAAACAAATCACTTTTCACCATTCAATTCGGACAAATGGTTGAGCCACTCTGACTTTTTCCTCGAAGCCCTGTACTGGTTCTGGCAGTTGCCATTTGATTTTGAATTTTGGCGGGCAAATTTTAGTCGTGGCACCAGCACGGCAGCGGCCTTGACAATGGAGCATCGTCAGGACGCGTCCAGATCAAGACCGATTTTTTGCCTTTTTATATTTTCTTAAAATATTTTTTACGCGATATATCTGTATAGTTTCTACATGTGTTGCATATCAAACTGTAGCTAAATTAATGGCATCCATTAATATGCCATTATTTTTCTTTCATCCTTTGAATCCAAAGAATTACGATAGTTTTTGTGCCGTATTTTCTGTGTTTTTTGACCCATAATCGCCTTTGAAGTCAATGAAATTGGATATTTCTTCAGAATTAGGAGGTATGATTTGGTTTTTCTGAAAGCTTGCTTCATTCTGATTAAAAAGAGTGTAGAAAACTATAATATTATTGCTTTTGGCTGTGTCTAAATTGTGAAAGTAGACATGCCTAAAACCCAAAAAATTTTCATGGCTAATCTTCCTCACCCCAAAAGACCCTTATAATCTTTGATTTAAACGTTTTCTTTATAAGCGCAATGTAGCGCATTTCATGGGGAAGAAAATGAGCTATTTAGATCACGTGTAGCCCCAAAGGTAAAAAATCGCCCCACTGAAAGCCGAAACCCTACACTACCCCATTTTCTTACAGTGCGGCAACTCATTCCTTATGCACGGCCGTAAATGGTTTCGCAAGTTTTAGCCGAACTATAACTTGACAATGGAAATCTCTGTAGTGGCATAACTAACCCCTGTTGCGGGCGAGACGATTTTAATATAGTGGGACGAGCTAAAGCGCAGGCTCCGCCTGCCCTTAACCTCGCCACTGCGTGGGGCTAGACACCTGGGCCTTCGGCCTCATGGTTTGTTTTGTTTTTCTATGAAGGTCGTCCATTTAGCCGCGGCGCGCTGCGGCTACATTGACGCCCTCTAAACTTTTATTAAACGAACGGCGTTAGAGCAAATTTACCTCACCATACCTACCTACTTTTTAGTGAAAAAAAAAAAAAAAAAAAATCAAGGGTCCTGCAATATCCGCAATTAACTTTCTCACTCAGTATCAAATTTTCGTTCTTTTTATTGTGATTTTATTAAGATTCAGTTTGCAAAATGCGTTTCGAGTTCCGACCATTCAAAAACGTGGTTTCTCATTTGGAGCACTTTTTTAAAAAGAACGGCCATAGGTAATTAAGAAATTATACTCTATAAATGTTTAAGTACCTAACGTTGTTTTAAACAAAAGTGTAACTAAATTTCAGAATAATCCGTCAGTAACTGGGATTGGAGCCAAATCGATCGAAATTCAGTCAAAGACTGCTGTAATTTTCTAGGTACTAATTGTAATTTTATTCCAAAGAACCCTCCAAGATCTATTTCCCAACATACTTATCAATTCCTAATGTTATAGATTGAAAACTCAGCTCTTGTTGCTTATCCGACTAATCAAAAACACGAATTTTTAATTATTCTTAAGTACCTAATTCTCTACATTAAACTTAAAATCCCTCGGCCATGATCTTAGACAGGTGCACATCAAATTTCATCAAAATACTTATATAGGCTGTGTGTTTGTTATAGAGAATATTCGTTATAGGGAGTTTGTTACATGTTAAAGAGAATGTTCGTTATAGAGAGGGACCTCGTTATAGAAAGAATGTTGTAGATTATAAAGTGGGGGTGTTCGTTATAGAGAGGGACCTGGACCTCGTTATAGAGAGAGTGTTGTAGATTATAAAGTAGTAATGTTCGTTATAGAGAGGGACCTCGTTATAGAGGGAGAGTTGTAGATTATAAAGTGGGAATGTTCGTTGTAGAGAGGGACCTCGTTATTATAGAGAGTGTTGTAGGTTATAAAGTGGGAGTGTTCATTATAGATTGTTCGTTATAGAGAGACACCTCGTTATAGAGAGAATGTTGTAGATTATAAAGTGGGGGTGTTCGTTATAGAGAGGGACCTCGTTATAGAGAGAGAGTTGTAGATTATAAAGTGGGGGTGTTCGTTATAGAGAAGACACCTCGTTATAGAGAGAGTGTTGTAGATTATAAAGTGGGCGTGTTCGTTATAGAGAGGGACCTCGTTATAGAGAGAGTGTTGTAGATTATGAAGTGGGAATGTTCGTTATAGAGAGGGACCTCGTTATAGAGAGTGTTGTAGATTATAAAGTGCGAGTGTTCGTTATAGAGGAGACACCTCGTTATAGAGAGAGTGTTGTAGATTATGAAGTGGGAATGTTCGTTATAGAGAAGACACCTCGTTATAGAGAGAGTGTTGTAGATTATGAAGTGGGAATGTTCGTTATAGAGAAGACACCTCGTTATAGAGAGAGTGTTGTAGATTATAAAGTGGGAGTGTTCGTTATAGAGAGAGACCTCGTTACAGAGAGAGTGTTGTAGATTATGAAGTGGGAATGTTCGTTATAGAGAAGGACCTCGATATAGAGTGTTGTAGATTATAAAGTGCGAGTGTTCGTTATAGAGAGGGACCTCGTTATAGAGAGTGTTGTAGATTATAAAGTGGGAGTGTTCGTTAAAGAGAGGGGCCTCGTTATAGAGAGAGTGTTGTAGATTATAAAATGGGAAACTTCGTTATAGAGAGGGACCTCGTTATAGAGAGTGTTGTAGATTATAAAGTGCGAATGTTCGTTATAGATTAAGACTTCGTTATAAAGAGAAGGTTGAAGATTATAAAGTGGTAAGTAATGTTTGTTATAGAGAGGGACCTCGTTATAGAGGAAGAGTTGGATTATAAAGTGGGAATGTTCGTTATAAAGAGGGACCTCGTTATAGAGAGTGTTGTAGATTATAAAGTGGAAGTGTTCGTTATAGATTAGGACTTCGTTATAAAGAGAAGGTTGTAAATTATAATGAGGGAATGTTCGTTATAGGGAGTGAGTGTTTGTTATAGAGAGAGTGATCGCCAGGACTTCCTTACCGTATATACTTACCTAATACTTATCGGTGAAAAAGAAAAAAATGAAATATAAAAAAAAAAAGTCCCGTCAGTATTCGATCCCTGACCCCCACACATGATAGGCTACTGTTCGAACCGCTGCACCAAAACCACACTGAGTGTGGAAGCTACAGTCCCATATAACCAATAGCTTACGTTTTTTGTAATCTCTGTCTCATCTGTAAGTGAAGTGAATCAAGTGTCTGTATCCACTCCTATAATGAAATAGAACTGAGATCTCGAAGCTTGCCCGACTAATGAAAAGCACGAATTTTGAATTATTTTTAAGAAATTTTCTACCTATCGAAAAATACTTTAAACTTAAAAGGATCCCTCGGTCATGATCTTAGACAGGTGCACATCAAATTTCATCAAAAAAGGATCATCAATATACCTAAGTAGGTACCTACTTGTATAAGTATAGAGGCTGTGTGTTTGTTATAGAGAATATTCGTTATAGAGAGTTTGTTACATGTTAAAGTGAATGTTCGTTATAGAGAGGGACCTCGTTATAGAGAGAGTGTTGTAGATTATAAAGTGGGAATGTTCGTTATAGAGAGGGACCTCGTTATAGAGAGAGTGTTGTAGATTATAAAGTGGGAATGTTCGTTATAGAGAGGGACCTCGTTATAAAGAGTGTTGTAGATTATAAAGTGCGAGTGTTCGTTATAGATTAGGACTTCGTTATAAAGAGAAGGTTGTAGATTATACAGTGGTAATGTTCGTTATAGAGAGGGACCTCGTACTTATCGGTAAAAAAGAAAAAAATGAATAAAAAAAAAAAGTCCCGCCAGGATTCGATCCCTGGCTCCCACACATGATCGGCTACTGTTGCAACCACTGCTCTAAAACCACACAGCTGAGTTTGGAAGCCACAGTCCCATATAACCAATAGTCTCTGTCTCATCTGTAACAAACTCACTTTTCTATGACAAATTTTGAAAAGGTTAATTTCTAAATCGTCAAAAATTCAATAGTTTCATCTTTAGTAGCTTTATTTAATTAAATAATATAAAAAATTAAATAGTTTTTATTTTTATATAATTCTACGTTTTTCCAAATTCCTTTGGCATTCCTTTGACCGCCCTTGGCGTCTGCTAGAAATGGCGCGAAATCAAATATCCGAAAATAAATCAGTTTTTTTATTATTTTTTAAATTATTTTTTTTTCTGTATTTTCTCAAAACATTTTATGCATGTATTGTATATCAAATTGTAGCTTAAACCATGACATCCATTAATATACCTTTTTATTTCGTTCATCTTTAGAATTCGGTGTGATATGTTAGTTTCTGTAGAATTTTTTTAGTGGTTTTCAACGAATGATGGTCAATGATGCGCTTAGAAATGGATATTTCTTCATAGTTTGAGGTAAACTTTGCTGTGTCTTAAAGCCTGATTCATTCCGAATAAGAAATGTATAAAAAAATACAATGTTATCGGTTTGGCGTGTGTTTAAATTGTAAAACTAAACATCGCTACAAACAAAAAAATTTCCGAAAATCATTTTCCTCAATCAAAAAGTCGTTTATTTCGTTAGCTGGCACGGTTTAGTTTGTGTTTATCTTGTAGTGCATTTCATGAGGAATAAAATGAGCTATTCAGATCAACTGTAGCTCGAAAGATGCAAAAAGCCACAAAGAAACCCCGAAACCCTACACTACCCCATTTTCTTAGAGTTCCGCAACTCGTTACTTTTGCACGGCCTCTTAGGGCTCAGCGATTTTACGTTTATTATAACTTGACATGCGGAATCTCTGTAGTGGCAAACACAATTTTGGGACACCGAGAGGATTTTAATATAGTGGGATGATCCTGGAGCATCTATCTGGGAACACAACTGCGAAATTTGAAGGTTCTAAGTTTATAACCGTACCGTCAAAAGCGCCTTGAATAGACAAAAACACGATTTTGATTTTTTTTACACTTTTTTGACGATAGTTGGCGTAATTTTTGAGTAATCAAAATTATATTAAAAATCGTTTCTCGGAACTGATTTTAGACATCTATATTCCAAATTTGAGCCAAATCGGTTGACTGGTGTGACCTCTAGCCACGCTACAGACGAACGTACGGACGGACATGACCTAAAAACCACTTTTTTGGTATCTAGGACCTCTGAAACGCCTTTTGCAATGAAAATCTCAAAATTGAAATTTTGCACGATAACATAACCAGACCATGTATTACATACGGGCGAGAAAGTAAAAATCTGATAGGATCGGCATCGACAGCCACCTAGACCCTAGACCACTCGGCCAACTGTGGCAACCTGGAGAATAGATATACCTTGTTTTAGGCAAGTTTCAGCATCATTGTGATGTTGAAAATCTCAAGGGAAATGTCAAAACATGGGCTGAGGTTTTTCGGATAACGTAATAGCAGGAGGGTACCCACCCCCCCAGCCGCAGGCTGAAATTGGTTCGGGGGCGGTAACACGTGTGTGAATGGACGATAGGAGCCTGGGGAGCCCTGCAGGGCGTGAGGGGTGTGGGGTGTGGGGGTGCATGTATTACAGCCTCTTCACACCCATAATCCTGTTTCATCAGTAGAAAAACACAAGCTTCATAGGCAATCATAAATAACAAGCCTCTTCACACCCATAATCCTGTTTCATCAGTAGAAAAACACAAGCTTCATAGGCAATCATAAATAACTTAGATGCGTTGGGATCCCTTTCAGTATAGGTGGAGAATACTTTCGTTTCAATAGATTTAATTCCTTTAATATCTACCCACACGGTCACTCGACTCTGGGACAATAAGGACATTTGACTCCTGAGGTTGGCTCGTTTGGATGTGACGCGCATGTTTTGACCGAATCCCCGCTCGTTCCCTCCTTGCTGACATGAGTATAACTACCCTGGAAAATACGCAAATCACCGTACTACTCGTACCACCACATGCATCCATCAGGTTGGCTAAAGGTTTATTGTTTGCACTGACGAGTCACGATTGAGAGCTCCAAATGACACAACCTCGAAAAAAATATACTTTGACTCAACTCGAGTAGAATCTGAAAACAGTTTTTCTTGCCCCAGGTTTCATATAACTCAAAAAGCAAGAATGATTCGTGAAGGAGAAACGTATAGGCCTATACATAGGGCGACAGTGAACGCGGCACCCCGGCCCCCCTCCTCTCTTCGTGTTGGGGAGCCTTGCAAGTAATGAGAAGGTGGAGGGTAAGAGGGGGAGGGGGAGGTTTAATACATTCACCCTTATATACCGACGCTGCCTGCCCGGCCAAATCTTCAAGTAGTCGCTTTAATTACCAAGTATGATGGAACGAGTTTTGAGATCAAAAAATGAAGCCACAACCAGTGTCCAAAGGGTTTTCGTTATGCAACTAGGGTTGTTTTTTTAGATAGTAACTGTTAACCAGCTTTTCGAAGAAGGTTCAGACTGTTTTGGAGATGGTAAATGAAACCCCGTGAAACTAACTGAAGAAATGATCCCACCTCTATGCCTATTATAACACTCTTTCTTGGTAGTCGTAACGGGGAGAAAGCGGTGCGACAGAATCTCCGACTCACGCACTCAGCAGTCAGACAGAAGCTCCGACTCACGCACTCAGCAGTCAAACAGTCAGACAGAAGCTCCGACTCACGCACTCAGCAGTCAAACAGTCTGACAGAAGCTCCGACTCACGCACTCAGCAGTCAAACAGTCTGACAGAAGCTCCGACTCACGCACTCAGCAGTCAAACAGTCAGACAGAAGCTCCGACTCACGCACTCAGCAGTCAAACAGTCAGAAAGAAGCTCCGACTCACGCACTCAGCAGTCAAACAGTCAGACAGAAGCTCCGACTCACGCACTCAGCAGTCAAAGAACCTTGTCCGAGTGTCGCGTGACCGTGGCGGGTGATTTGTGAATTGTGAAGGGTGGATTTTAGAGTTTGTTGATGAAAGCTTTCTCCTTTACCTCCTAATCCTATTAAAGGAGTTCTTTATTGAAACCAACAAGGAGGGAACGAAAAGGGATTTAAAGCGGACGCGGGGCGCGGGGGTTGGCGAGGAGGGATGAGGCAGGGATGAAAGATGATGAAACTTTCGGGATGGATGGGAGGGATGGCTGTGATGGCTGCGACAGGTGGCGCCCTCTTCACTCTTCCCCAGATTGCAGGATCTTCAACTTTGTTACTGTATAGAGCTATGTTTGGGTGACCATTTCAAGAATTATCCATCGTGCTCAGTTAGCAGCACTACCAAATACTGGCACAGCCCATAGCCTCAATATACATATATATAGCCTCGTATACATTTCACTTGACATGCGAGAGACCAATGCTGGTCAGAAAAATATGAATATAGGATCGGGAGAGTCGGCGATGCTTTCAAGACCTCTCGCTGTTGAGGCTGTTGAGAGAGAGAGAGTGTGTGGAGTAGCAGCAGCGTCAACAATTGGAATTATAACTTTCTTCCTCCTCCCCTCCCCATCGTCTTTTTCAGCCCATTTGCTCCGTATCATTCGACAAACATGCCATTTTTATCAACGAAATGTCGAACCGATCAAATTGATCAATCTATCGCTCCCTTTTGCTATTTCCGGCTATTTCTCTCCCATGTTTTCTCTCACTTCCGACGCTCGACGGAGAATACGCTGTTCAGATTTTGTTTTTATCATTCTTTTCACTACTTATACTTTTCTTTGACCTAAAATGATAGCTGTCCATAGGGACCTACAATTTTAGCGAGGTGGGGTGAGGGGTAACAACTTCTGTTTACGTTTTTGTGATCAGAGTTGAAGGTGAGGCAAGGGTCACATTTTTCTTTCTCATATTATATAGAAGGTATAGGCGAGAAAGACAGAGGTTTTTTCGTCCAATGACGCTGTCAGTGCGGAAGCGTGTCAGGACCGAATGATGAGGAGAGTGGGCCGCCGTTAATATTTATCGGTGGCATTTGAAAGTTGTCAGGCAGTATTTCAAAGTAACGTTATCTGCTGCCCTGCTGGTAAGTAGGAAGTGAGATGTGGGGTAACCAGTTGTACCTGAATACCTGTAGTATCTAATCCTATCCCGACGCCATGCTAATTAAGTCGCGAAAAAAGGTGAGCTGGGTGACTGTATTTAAATTTTGGATAAGCTATCGAGTACTGAGGCTGCACCTATCCAACTTCTGCGATTAGCATTTCCCATTTAATTCTGTACCTCATTGTCAGTGCGCATTGATCAAGAAAGCGTAACTCGAATTATGGCGCCTACAACTCTGAATTCATAAAAAGCAAACTCTTTTGAGTTTTGGCTATTTCCTGTCTACTGCTTCGGGAAGACGCTTCTGGCCTTAGCTGCCTTACTATCAGATTTATCTAAAGCTTGTCACACTCGATGCGACCTGGCAACCCAGGGCTCAGTTCAGTCAGCTCCCTGCTCAACACATCAGAGGTGCATGCCGACCAAAAAAACTTTGGTAGGATCGGGACGGAACCGGTATGACCCGGGTGTCGGTGTTCCTCTGCAGACCAAATCACCATCACCATCACCATCACCATCCCTAACAGACGACTCGGCTGCCGAAGCTGTTTGTATGGAGACGTTACATACTCGTATGTGAGTGGAACGTTAAGCACACACATTGGAGGATTGGTGTCGCGATACGGAGATGGAGGCTCATGATGATTCTCCTCACTGGAGCCTGCCTTTGATAGCAACTCAAGGCATGCGGAACACAAATAGGTCGATTCTCATTTACGTCAATGTCTAATTTGAATGTCTGTGTGGATCTCATATGTCCCGCGCAATAACAACTACGTAAACAACCCCGCACCCCCACCCAACCCCTCTCCACATCTCTCTATGTTACTATGTAGTGCCCCTTCACAGGCAGCAAGTACCTCTTCAGATTTTTCAAACTTGATGTAGGAGATTTGAACCCTCTCCTTCTGTTTAGACTTTACAGGAACATCCCACGGTACTGTCCCCAGCCACCCAAGTCCTTGTGGTGATTATGTGATGATCAGTATGATAACATACTTGATCACTGCCGAAGGAACCAATCTCTCTGCAGTTTTTCCTCACCATGGCCATGACCTCTACCTGGGAGAATTTATTCAGCTCAATCCCTGGTGTGTGCTCTATCTCTATAGCCGTGGCGAGCACTCCCGAGGAGGAGCTGATTATCGCTGATGGTATATATACCTATTCAAGGTATGGCTATGACTATGATTGACTCTGATGGGGACTGACTGTTTAAGTTTAAGGTGAGTTCCAAAAAACCCTGTCCCATGTCCACCACTCAGAGTATAGGCATATGGGAAATCTAAGAGGGAAAATCTCGGCCCGCCTGAGTTAGAACTCCTGATGTCATCAGTCCAACCAAACCAGACCAGACCAGACCATGATGCTCTCCTCATACAGCGCAATTAATCGCTAGTCCCTGGCTTACGGCACAGCTTTGTTTGTTCTACCCCCTCCCTTTGTGACGGGCACAAAGCCCGCGTGGCGGGGAGTCAGGCTGTGGTTTGTGGTGGGTTGAGGGGGGGGGGGGGTATGCAGGCTTTGTCAGACATCATAAAAACTGATGAAAAGGGGAAAGGGGAGCCATTTTGGGCCTCCCGCGACTTTTTTCTCAGCTTTCTTGCGATGTTAAGTGCCAAAGTTAGAACCAAGCAACTTTTTCGGTTTCCGGTTTAGTGCTGCCGCTCCCGCTGTTCTGCTTCCGGTCTTCATGCTTTCGCGCCTTCCTGTCTTCTAGCCCAGGCTCACCCTCCTGCAGGAAGGGGACAGACCTCTCGGTATAGGCTCGGCATGCACAACCCCATGAACTTGAATATGATGGAGTCACCCATGCAGCTATTGGCAGCTATTGAATTTCAAATATTCGGAAATATTACTTATGTAACGATTGTGTTTATAGGCACTTTGTCTGCCACATATACAATATATACTTATTATTATATAAATTATGGTATATTATATTATAATATACTTAGGGTGCGTCCCACCATGCCCAGTTAAAATTTAACTGGAGATTTATCATGCTAAATTTAACTTAAAAGTTATATTTAACATGGTAAACATAGGACAAAATCTCCAGTTTAATTTTAATCTACCAGATACTGAGGTATACTTGATCTTCCATGTACTGGAGGTGTACTTATGTTATCCGACTGGCAGGATAGCCAGCGTGCGTCCTAGCTTAGCCTGAACATAGACGTCAGCGTGCGCCCTAGCTTAGCCTGAACATAGACGTCAGCGTGCGTCCTAGCTTAGCCTGAACATAGACGTCAGCGTGCGCCCTAGCTTAGCCTGAACATAGACGTCAGCGTGCGCCCTAGCTTAGCCTGAACATAGACGTCAGCGTATGCGCCCTAGCTTAGCCTGAACATAGACGTCAGCGTGCGCCCTAGCTTAGCCTGAACATAGACGTCAGCGTGCGTCCTAGCTTAGCCTGAACATAGACGTCAGCGTGTGTTCGATAGATAGATAGGTTTCGTCACGGGGTTTGGGTTCCTCTGCCCATGTCTTTCTGATTTTCTTAATTACCCAGTGCCAAGAGACATTATGTACAGACGGAAGATTTTCACTGACAGGTATTTGAACCTTGCTTCTTACGCCTTCTGCTCCAATGCCTCTACTGTGCCACCCGTATTGTCCATGTGTAGGTGCGGTGGTTGCGGCACTCGGGGCAGGCACGCTGGCACGAGCGCGTAGCGTGTTGTGGACTAGTCAGGTAGAAGGCTACGCTATCGGTATCGGGAGGTATCTTGAGACGTGCGAGAGCTTTCGTTATTTGTCCCTCGGTCATCACGCTATTGTAACCTATCTGGCAGATTGGAGGTGCTCTTTATCTGCCACATAGTGGAGAGGTTTTATGCCATATACCTGGAAGCTACTTTACTTGGAGGTGTATTTTATCTTTCAGATACTATCAGATTTTTTTTTCTGCCAGATACTGGACATGTAGATACTTTATCCGCCATATTATACTGGAGACGTAATTAATCCATGAGATACTGGAGATTTACTTCATCGAATTCTATCTGATTCATCTTCCACGCTTTCCTCCCTCAAGTAGGCTGTAGGGCGTGGCCCAGGGGTGTTGGAAAAGTCAGCTGTAAATCTGGAGTGGCTCGTAACAACACAAAAGGTGAAGGTTACTATGAGCAGTTAGCACCACAAGGGTCGTAAAAGCCAGAGCCAGAGGATGGCAAGGATAGCACTGGGGAATACTGTGAGGACAGCAAGAGGGGCTGAGTCTCCTAGCAACGCCCCCCCCCCCCCCCCAGCCAAAAAGGGGCCCTGTCTGCCCCCTCCTCCTGGGACATCCACCTCTTGCAGCTGCAGCGGTGGAAGTATCACGACATGAAAGCTTGAGAGCATTTGGACGTTTCTTCAGCAGGAGTCAGCATATCACCATACTGTTTCAGTCTTTCTAGTCGAGCAACTGATTCCGGCGAATTTTTCCAAGTCTCTAAATTTCTAATAAAGCCACATTGATACGTATACGCAGTTTCTTGAGGATGGTAGAAATGCAACGTCAGCAGTAACGAAACGTGGCCCATGTACGCATGCAAATTCGTTCCCTCCTTCGTTCTAACAGTTTTCCGATATTAGGTGTTCGTTTATAGGACGCTCTTCCAATTCAAATCAGATCTATTCGTATTTAAAAAAAATGCTAAGAGCATATTTTATCATAAACATAGATTAATTTCTCCATATGCGATTTTGCTGGAAAGCCAAGCGTTTTACATTTTTTGCCTAACCTTTTGTAAGGAGGAAAAATGCCAACTGAACGTGTAAACAAAATATCTAGTCTTTGGCTCTATCCAATCGAAATAGAAGGGTGTATGAGTAGGACTAGTTTTTGAGATGTGCCTCATGATTTGACTGAGCTGGAGCTGGAGCTGGCTGCTGACTAATGCCTTCCCATGGGGCCCGCCGTCGCAATCGCTCTGCGCTTTCAAAATGTCAAAAAATACGCAACCTGGCGACCCCCCGACCTACTTAATGAGCACCAACCTTTTTCCTTTGTCTCTGCCTAACCCGGATTTTTCACCCCCGTCACAAAATATCGCTCTCCATCATCCCCGTCCCCAACTCCGGGGAACCATCTCCCGTTTCCGGTTTCGATTCCGAATTGGAATTCACCTTTCCACCCAATACTTTTTCAAGTTGTCACCATTTCTCTCGAGTTGTCCCATTTTTCTGTGCCTTCGAAATTGCTAAAATGATTTGAAGCCGAGCTAAGCCTCCTCCACCTCCATCCCCTCCCCGTTTCTGAATTTTCATAAATCCTGTCGGAATAAGTTGTCCCCCCCCCCCCCCCCCCATATCTCATGCGAGCTCTCTGCTGGATTACATAACCTCACATTTGTCTGGCAGTGGCTCAGGGGCGTAACTAGGATTTTGTAAGGGGGGGGGGCGGTCCGAGGACTATGGGCCCCCCCCCCTCCTAATTTTTCAATTCAACAGGAAATTAAACATGAATCACCTCAAATTTTTATTTTATTTTAGTCTCCTGGCCTTCATTTTCAAAAACAGGTCAATTGCACTGTCGAAGCTGTGCTTTGCAGCACTTTTTTTACTTTCTCGCTAGCCATATATGGCGAGAAAGTATTGTTTTCTTGCAAAATTTCGAAATTGAGATTTTGGGTTTCCCATGATCCTGGGGGTCCCCTGAGTCCAAAAAAGTGGTTTCTGGAAAAAGTCTGTCCGTCCGTCAGTCCGTCAGTCCGTCCGTCAGTCCGTGCAGTGCTCTAGCGCCGATACCGTTCATCCGATTTTGATGTAATTTGGTATGGACCTGTCTAAAATCACTGCCGAGGGGCATTTTCAAGGATTTTTTGATTGGTCAAAAATTGCGGCCGCTATTGTCAAAAAACCGCCAAAATAATTCAAAAATCGTGTTTTTGGTTAGTCGGACAAGCGCCGACGGTACACTTTTCAATCTATAACACTGAAAATTGGTAAGTGTGTTGACAAGTAGATGCTTCGAGGTCAATTGCAACTAAAATTGAATTGGTTGAAAATTACGGCCGTTCTGGACCAAAGTTCGATCCTTTCGGCGCCATTCACATATATTGACCGATTGTCATGAAATTCGGTACATTTCTTTATAACTACGTAACTTCAACATTTGTCGAACAGAATTTTGTTATCTTGAAAATTACGGCCGTTTTTGTCAAAAAAGTGTTGAAAATGAGTTGAGAATGAGAAACCACGTTTTTGAATGGTCGGAACGCATTTGGGACTACAGTAATAGAGTGACAGCCATGAAACTTGGTAGGAGTGATCTCAGATAGATGCTCTTGGGTCATTTTCAACCGATTTTGGATTGCTTAAAAATTACGCCTGCAAAAAAATCTCAAAAAAATCCCAAAAAAAAAAAAAAAAATCATACGGGGCGAGAAAGGTAAGTGCGACTGTTGTCGGACCCTTTATTTTCTATTGATAGCAGCGCCAGATGGTTTAGTCAATCCTGAGACATGGACAACCTTAGGTACGACTTAATTAGCTTCAGAACTGAAAAGGATCTCTCACATGTTGACACTGAAGGGCAAATTGTTAGGAGCAATCGGTATGCGACCGTAAGAGCAGGAAAACACTCAGGTCCACTCTTGACCAAAAACTCTAGGAGTTGCAATGCGGTCCAGCGGCTAGCGTCTTCTAGGGTGATTTTGTTGCAGCAAAGAAGGACTTTTAATCGTTCTCGTTCACGGAAATTACAGAAACCTGCGGTTCCCGCACAAATTTAAATTATTTTAACCTCTGAAGAAAGTTCAGTTTCACGACATTTCAAAGTTATAAAGGTATTTTGATTTCGAAGTAAGATTCACTAAAGCCCCGCTGGGCCCTTCGGGCCCATCGGGGCCCCCCTGCATCGCGGGGCCCGGGGCGGCCGCCCCCCCCGCCCCCCCCCTAGTTACGCCACTGCAGTGGCTTCCTGCTAAATAGTCTCGGTATAGCATTCACCTCTGACATGTTCAGCATACATGTGAAATGTGTATCGAGACTGTGGTGTTCGGTAGCTCCCCCTCCTGTAGTGCTGCCGGCTGAGCACGGCGGATCATTCTCGAAACGGTGTCGTTAGTGGGCAGACTCTCCAGCTACCCACTCAATTGTTGGTTTCTCCAAAAATTTTAAATCCTGACAGGGTCCTGTTCCTTGGCTGGATTAGCGCAGTGGCAGGGCTGCGAAGCAAGATGAGTACCCAGTACCAAGTACCCAGTACCCAGTACCCAGTACCCAGTACCCAGTACCCAGAACCCAGTACCCAGTAACCCAGTACCCAGTTTCTGTTCTCCACTTGTCGAAATATTTCCTGCGGTGAATCTTGTCCGGCCCTGGGCCTATCCACCCCTTATGGTCTTCATTCGAAAAACTGGACTATCGGGCGTCTCTGTGACGAAATCGTCCCCTTTCATACTGAGGTCACGACTGTGCGGGGGTGGAGCTTCTCCCCCCTGGAAAATGAGTTGAAACGCTTTGGCGCAGGTGTACTTCAGAGAAGACAAATGAAATAGCCGGCAGGTGGAAATAGGGAAGTGGAAACAGTAAAAGAATAGCGGGAATATACTTGGGATGAATGCGAGGCGATAAAATAGCTGAAACATGAGATAAGCTAGCCTGCGCTGCGCTGCACACCTATCTTGTTGCTCATATATTTACCACGCAACCTTTTTCCTTTTTGCCGTTTATCGCACGTTACCAAGGTGTGTTCATCTTTGGGAAGGGAGACCCTACTTCTGGTTTTTTGTGTGCTAACCTTTGTAAATTGAAGACCTTGGGGGCCCTGTAGGGCAAGGAAAATTTAAGACGTAGCTGTCTGAAAATGACGTTGAGAAAAATTCATACAAAAATGGCAAGGGGGGTTGGGGGGGGGGGGGGGGGGGGGGCTTGGAAACGTTGTTGAAACTTACCTCAGTCCCGACCCTGTATGAATGGCTAACGAATGCCTGTACAATTTTCCAAGGGTTGGGTTGGTGGTTACAGCCCTTGGCCCTAAGGCATAGATGTTAACGAAACAAACTGATTATTGGCCGAACTGAATATCTGGTGTGACAACAGAATAGTTCTGTTACCGGATAGGAACGTGGTGCGAGTGCACAATACCTAATGTTTTTCCGCGTATTTTAGCTTTTAGTCGAGTTTGTTAGGTATATCATTCTCTCGTTGATTAGCCTGGCAAATGGTAATTAGCAAATAATAACTGTTACTTTGTAGAGAATTCATTAGGGAATGGGGGTGAATGAGTAATGAGAATATTGAGTGAGGTTCTGGTGCTATACTCGTATAGTAGCAATGCTACCACTTTACAAATCAATATTTGCCCCCGGTTTGATGACAGTTCACTCTGCTCACTTTCAGTTTGATTTCATTGGCTTTGCTATTACCTGCATGCCTTTCACATTTGCATCATGGCACTTTGACAATGTCAACGTGAAAATGGTGATATTAGGATGGTGATATTAGGGCCTAGTGACGCATGACGCACTCGCGTTCTAATACCTGACCCATTCCAACAAAGTTGCATTCTCTGTGTCCTTTCTATACCACCGACAGGGTTGGTTTAAGCGGTAGCCTGGTTGTGGTACAAATGGGAGTTTGGCGTGCTGCAGTTATCAGCAGCTCAGGTAATGTTCAACGTTTGTTTTGGCAAGGCGTAATCTGAATGTGTGGTGCCCCTAATGACTCCTTCTATTCGCATTATGTCATTATGTCATTATGTGTATTTTATTGGTTATTTCTTATAACTCTATCACTCGTATTGTAACAAACAAAACCAGTGACACTGAATTTGCGCTGTTTATTGACTTTTTTTAATTTTCTTGATAAAATGTTAACAAAGATACGAGGTGAACAGAGTGGGGTGGGTTAGCGTGGGTTGGTGCGTGGGCAGCACATCGCAAATTGCTCATTGTTTAGCTGTTTAGCACAATACGGAGATAAAAATAAATTAGTGGCAATTGCAGGGCAGCATGGTTATGACACGGGTCAGAGGCTAAATCTGTGACTATCTAGACAATGTGTGTATATGCATCATCCTAATGACTAATGATAGCCCCAGTCAGAGGTGCCGCCACTCAATCAATCAGTCCACGATTGATGTAGGATAGGGAACGCGGTGCAGCGCGGCCAAACTCTATCCTGCTCCGTGATATCGAGGACGGCAGCGCGGCCAAGCTCTCTATCCTGCTCCGTGATATCGAGGACGGCAGCGCGGCCAAGCTCTCTATCCTGCTCCGTGATATCGAGAACGGCAGCGCGGCCAAGCTCTCTATCCTGCTCCGTGATATCGAGGAAGGCAGCGCGGCCAAGCTCTCTATCCTGCTCCGTGATATCGAGAACGGCAGCGCGGCCAAGCTCTCTATCCTGCTCCGTGATATCGAGGACGGCAGCGCGGCCAAGCTCTCTATCCTGCTCCGTGGTATCGAGGACGGCAGCGCGGCCAAGCTCTCTATCCTGCTCCGTGATATCGAGGACGGCGTCGCGGCGTGGCTAGATGGACGGAGATCCTAGGAATTTTTAGCCACGCATGGTGAGGCAGGTAGCTTTGTTAGCATTAGCATATAATGCAGCGCAGTACATAGCAAAACGGACCACCGCCTACGAATCAACGAGGGCAAGTCTGTGATATTACCTTTACATTTCTGATGAGTTCTCCAGTTTTATTCCGAAAATTGAAACCTGAGCAGCCTCCAGGCTTTAAACATCCATCCTCTGGATAAAGGCTTCTCTTGTTCTCTCCCTGGGGTGGTTGCAATGCTTTCCTTCGAAGAAAGCTCCTAGAGATAGAATATACTGGGGAGGGGGATGAATGACAGCTATCGGAATTTAAGGGTGTGAGTGCTGAATGCATTCTCCCCCCCCCCCCCTTAACCGAAAAGGATGCAAAAGTGTACCCTTACCCCTGTCATTCCTCACTAAACTGGTGTGAGATCCCCTACCATGCTAGTGGGAGAACCTTCCCCTCCACCATGCTACAATGAGATCCCCTTTCCACCGTACAAGCGTGAGATCACCCATACTAGTGTGAGATCCCCCCTGATAGTGTGAGATCCCCCTGCTAGTGTGAGATCCCCTGCTAGTGTGAGATCCCCCCTGATAGTGTGAGATCCCCCCTGATAGTGTGAGATCCCCTGCTAGTGTGAGATCCCCCCTGATAGTGTGAGATCCCCCTGCTAGTGTGAGATCCCCCTGCTAGTGTGAGATCCCCCCTGCTAGTGTGAGATCCCCCCTGATAGTGTGAGATCCCCCTGCTGGTGTGAGATTCCCCTGATAGTGTGAGATTCCCCTGATAGTGTGCGATCCCCCCTGCTAGTGTGAGATCCCCCGTTTTTAGCTGTTATGAGTGGGTAAGTATTTGTCAGAAATGCATTGCTGTAGGGAGAGAGGACAGAGTTGCAAGCTGCATTCACTGAATTGTTTATTTCATTTTGCTTGTTTGTAAGGAAGGCAGGTAGGACCATCTTGGATAATCTGAGTTGCAGTCTGCTCTAGCTGAGCCTCATGATCTGAGTTGCAGTCTGTTCTAGCTGAGCCTCATGATCTGAGTTGCAGTCTGTTCTAGCTGAGCCTCATGATCTGAGTTGCAGTCTGTTATTGCTGCGCCTCATGCCTTATATCCCTCTTTTGGGCATTGTAAACATTGCAGCATGTGTTTGTGTGTGTGTCTGTGCGTGTGGTCCCCTCCTTCCCCTCGACGATTAATAATTTTTATTGATTCTCGTAGGACTATTTGAGAGTAGATATTTTCAGATTTTTCTGGCTTGGTTTAAAACCCAGGTACTCACCCAGGTACTCACGACTCACGATTTGTCCAGATTTTTCTTTGGTAAAATCGTCCCTTTGTGTAGTGGTCGCGAAAGGTGGCACCCCCCTGCATGCCACTGCGCCCTATCCCGTGGCACCACGGAGTTCTTTTAGTCGAGCCAAAAAACGAGCGGAAACACAAGGTAGCACGCGTAGGTTGACTTCCACAAGTAGCAGAGAAGGTACTGAGGAGGGCACGTAGCACGCTACCTATGTATGGAGATACCTACCTTCCTACCTTCCTACATTTCTTCGTAGCGATTAATAATGCGTTGAGAGGGGACAGGTGAATGAGTCTATGCTAAATACCAAACAAATAAATAAATATTGTAAATGGACCAGGCCCCGCACACGTGCCATGATAACTCCGGCTTGGGATTGTCGGCACGCATTCTGATTGTATGGCAGAGATAGACTGTGCGCGTTGCCGTACAGACGGTGGCGAAATCGCTTCAAAGCGCTCCCATTCAAGCTTTATTAGATTACTACTCGGCGATGCTTTATGTACGGTAAAGGAGTGGCCGATCACTTAACGACCGTCGTAGCTCCTAGCTGTTGATTGTTTGATTACCATTAGGCATTATTAACGGCCAATAAGAAGTATTAAATTGTTAGTTTGCAGTGGGTACATATTGTCGAGACCTGTGACTTCAGCTTTTTAGTATATTGGCTTTGAATCAATGCCCCCCCGGGGGGGGGGGGGGGGGGGGCAGCATGTACACCTTTTTGTCAACAATTATGCAGAGTCATGTTCAACTGGCGGCACTATCAAATGCAAGCTCCCCGCTGAAAATATCGAAGGTTCTTGTTCTTTTAAGTACTGTGAAGAAGTTGGAAACAATAAATAGTATATTCTCGAGATGATTGAAACATTCTCATTATAAATATCTTCATTTCCTTCCCTGTAGGCACTGACAGCACTGACAATAGGACAATAGGGGTTATTCACCTACCTTCCACCTTCTCCATGCAAACTTGAGTCTTTTCCCTATCAACAGTTTTTTTCCAAGGGACCTACAGTTTTGGTGACTTCCGAACCACCACAGCCTCGACGCAGCTTCGATAGATCTTGACATGCTGAACAGAGGGGTGAATGCCGATCGACATTAGGTTATTAGATCGGGATCGAACTGATGAGACCCGGCGCCGGTCAGTGTAATGGCAGCACTCGGCTATCCAAGCGGATCAAATCCACCCTTCCTCATGAGATGAGCCATATCGGAAAGGAAACAGAACGAGGGCTGAAAACGAGAAAAATGCGTGTGACCCTGCACCCCTAACTAGTCATCCTCAGCTGGACCTTCTTTTCAGGGGGACACCTGCGTCCCGCCCACGTTTAGCCTATGTGAGACTTGGGAAAGAACCCGTGTCATTCTGGATTTATTGCAACCAGTTGGGTGTGATGTCGCTATACAGTCTCTCTAGACACCTTTTCTGTGACCGTAAAATGCACGCTGAAACTTTGGTCATGTCGGTGGATTACGGTGGATGTATAAAGAATGGACGTGGCAGTGATGACGCCGAAGGCAAATTGGAGATGAAATTTGTACGTCAGTGTATAACGATTGATATTCATTACATTCGCTTCGTATTGCTACCCCATAAGTTAATTTATACAACTATACAAGTATCACTTCCTGCATGGCTACTGTTTATTTAGTTATGGTCCTACAATCTGATACTTACAGGAAAATGTGCCTGTAACGTGCTGTTATTGTTTCAGGTAAGGTGGATTCCTAAATTCTACAGGTACACCATACAAAATATACTAAAGGTAAGTGAGTTCGTGCCTGTGACGTGTTTACTGCTCCTCTAGCTAAACAGAAATGTCTGAAATAGGGTATGTGGCATATTGTACGTTTTGGGATTAAGGGTGTGCTGGTGTCGCCGCTAAGCCTGGGATTTACCTATCCCCATTTCCGGCCCGACTAATTTTCTACGGAAGTTTTGATCCCCTCCGCTACTTTCCAGCGGAGGAAAAGATTTCCCTATTTTCGTATTTCCGCCGAACGCCTTTTTTTAAATTACTGATTAAATGTCTGGTGTGGAATTAACGAAGTGGCAAGACCCTGAGTCATGAAGCAAAGAGCAGCCAGGATCTAACGTAGAATCCAAGATCCAAGCCGACCCTAGGCCTACCCGCTGCCCTGGTATGGGTACCTGGATGACCCCCTTGTGTATACAGAGCTCAACAAAGGTGGCATCCTGCATCCCAGTACCCAGTCCCTTTGAGGACTTTTTTCCGGGTATATAGACTAATTTTCTACGGAAATTTTGATCCCTGCTCCCCTCGCTCCTCTTTAGCGGGGGAAAAGATTTCCCTATTCTCGTATTTCCGCCCGAACGCCATTTTTTCAATTACTGACTCAATCTCTGGAGTCTGGCTGGAGTCTCCCGCGACTCCCTTATTGGCTTTTTCTAACCTCCCAACAGAATGGAGATTCACAATTCACGTATTTAATCAAATTCACCACTCTCATTCGTTTTTCTGATTCACTTTTCTTCAATTTTTCTTCTCATGACGACCCTTTTGTGCCACATGTCGTGCGTCACGTTACGGCTGTTTAAACTTCCACCATTCCCCAAAAGTTGCCCCTTTTGACACGCGCTTCAGTCCGTTTCCGGGACGAGAGGATGGGAGATTTGAAAAGTTTATGCGCTCTGTAAATATAATAGTTCTGTTTGTAATTTCCAGCTTTGGAAATATGTGAACAATAAGGCTGAGAAGCTGTTGATTTATTTTCTTCTTCCAAGTCTAAGATATAGGAAGTCCTTGGTGAAGCTAGCAGTCCGATTGGCTGGCAGAGTTATAGGTAGCGATGTGCGAAAATTTGTCTTGTCCTTGTTTTTGCATTTCTTCCATGCAAGAACGAGAACAAGAGCAAGACTTGCTTTGCAAAAACATCGGTTATAACTATAAGTATAGAGTTAGGTAGGTGTGGATGGAGTGCTGGCTACCCGCGGTGGCGCTAAATCACTCCCAGCACAATCGAATTATGGAAACGGGTTTTAAATAGGTGGAGCTGGTGGAGTAGCAGGCCCCCTCCCCTCCCCACCCACACGCCCCGTGTTGGCCGAGGCCCAAGTCAAGTGCCCAACTTGTGTTGTGTCAATGTGAACTTAGGTCTCACCGTGACGTCACATCGTGGTAGCCAGTCATAACCTTTCGAGCACTCTAACGAGTTAATGTGATTTTAGCGTCATCTTGAGACCCAACCTAGGATCCAAAGGGGGCAACCTGAATAATGTGTAGATTGGCGGCGCTCCAGCAGCTATGCGCGTCTTGACAACTGCAATTATTTATTCGTAGCGTAGGTAGCTAGGTAGCCGAATAATGCGGAATCTGGCCTCTCATTTAGATATTGTAATGACTTGCGAGCCGCTCATTCAGATTCAGTTTCTTCCTTCATCGGACGATAGAGCGGATAGAGGGCTCCTTGTAGTGCACCGCCTTCAAACGCCGAACCCCGAATTCAAATGTTTATATGGGCGTTTCTGCACGAGAGTTGAAATTTAGGTCTCAACGTCGCGTCGTATAGCAAATATAGTGTGCATGGTGAACATGTGCAATGTCGGTTCGGTACTTTAATCTGCAAGTGTGTTTGATAGATTTTTGTTTCTTGCGGACCTAAGATTACTATTTTGAAAGTATTTTTGCACAGCATGACTATGTGAGAGCGAGGTGACCTGATGATTATGATGATGATGCTTCTCTGGAATGGCATCTTCCTGAATCTTACTTTATCGAGTCTGTCTCTCAGTGTTTTCTAACCGAACATATCCGTGGGCAGTAGTAGGTAGCATGAGGAGCGTGACGGGGCACCAATTCACTGTCATTTCTACAGAGACAGATATACAGTACCTAATTATTAGTGTGTGACGTGTGTCGTTGTCGTTGATTTGTAAATGAGGCTGGATGTCTTTGTCGGAGTGCCCGCTGCCCGCTGCCCGCACGCCCAGTCGCCCACTGTCCATTTCTACACGGTTGTCACTTCTCTTCGTCTCTTTCTCTAATTCCATCTTGATAGGCCATCGCCTAATCTCGAATTTACACACAAGTTCCGCTTTCTTGTCGCTCTACCAATGGGTTGGGGCTGACAAAAATACCGCTACAGCCTTCGATACGGCCGTGGACTAGCAGAATGTAGGGTGCCTCGGGTGCCACCTTTCGTGACTTGTGTACACAAGGGTGTGATTTGGTCCGAAACCCATCAGAGCTAGGTAAGATTGACAAGGAGGAAGTCAATCCTGGCCAGTAGTATAGTCATGTTTGGAACTAGCAGTGCAGGAGTGCCTGTTGACATTCTGAATGTTTCCCCTGAGGTCTGCGGATGTCGCACCGGTCTCAGTCTACCTAGGCAAAGGTGACCACGGCAGAAGCTCCTCCATCTGAAATTCGCCCGTGACTTGTGAGAGTTCGCCTCCGGAAGGTCGCGTAATATTTCTCTTCTGAATCTCTAAATCTGAATGTGAATGGACCACCCAACACATAAAACGAGGAATGACACGCTAAAGACGTCGCGACGTGGGCTTGTCGGACCCATCCCTCGGTTTATTGGGTAGACGTTACTGATAAATCTCTTGGAAGCGTTTCTAAAGGTCCCGGATCCAGAGATCCCTGTCTGTGATGGACCATGGCGAGAACTCTACAACACAACACGGCATCAGATAGGGAACAACTGGCACCTGTGTGCCACGGCTGCTCTCATACCGCGATACCGGCAACTCAACATGCGCTAGGCGTGGAGTTACACCAATCTCCGAGGTTTCAAGTACCCAGCCACTGTACGGTTAATTGAAAACGTTAAGATATGGTTAGGTTAGCATGAATCAGTTTATATTTTGTAACGATAATTTTTAATTTATGAGTTTAGTGAGAGTTTTTTGTGGGTTTTGTCCCCGAGCCATCGCGCATCGGTTGTGGTTTCGATGGAAGATGAGGAGAGGAGCTGGGAGCAGCTACCTGCTACCTGAGCTGCAGCTTCGGGAAGAGGTGGTATCGCGATGAGGAGAGGAGCTGGGAGCAGCTACCTGCTACCTGAGCTGCAGCTTCGGGAAGGCGTGCCTGTCAACATGGCCCCGGCGCTGCGTTCAATTTGTGTAGCTCAGATGACGTACAACTTGTAGGAATTTATTCCACCGAGACGTGGAGTATTTTAGTAAGAGTTGGTTTGAAACTCTTGGGCGCCCTCAGCGGCTCTGGGGAGTTGATGCAAACAACTCTTCAGGTGTAATGTTGAACAATTCACCATTACAGAAGTTAAAACTTTTCAATTTGCGCCAAAACCAAGGAAAGTAATATTCTATATAAAAGGGTATTTAATACTTAAAAATAGAAGGAAAATCTATATTAAACTTTTATTGTAATTCAGTGGTACCGAGTATTTAGTTAGATACTCGCAAGACGTGCAGACGACAGACGGGCAAGTGAGCACTTGCACATGGTCCAAGCTGACGATCTGTTCATTTAAATTTATTAAAAATTCTTATACATTCCATGTAAGTATCGTAAATAAAGGGTCCGACAACAGTCGCACTTAACTTTCTCGCCCCGTATGATTTTTTTTTTTTTTTTTTTTTTTTTTGTGGGATTTTTTTGATATTTTTTTGCGGGCGTAATTTTTAAGCAATCCAAAATCGGTTGAAAATGACCGAAGAGCATCTATCTGAGATCACTCCTACCAAGTTTCATGGCTGTCATTCTATTACTGTAGTCCCAAATGCGTTCCGACCATTCAAAAACGTGGTTTCTCATTCTCAACTCATTTTCAACACTTTTTTGACAAAAACGGCCGTAATTTTCAAGATAACAAAATTCTGTTCGACAAATGTTTAAGTTACGTAGTTCTAAACAAATGTACCGAATTTCATGACAATCGGTCAATATATGTGAATGGCGCCGAAAGGATCGAACTTTGGTCCAGAACGGCCGTAATTTTCAACCAATTCAATTTTAGTTGCAAATGACCTCGAAGCATCTACTTGTCAACACACTTACTAATTTTCAGTGTTATAGATTGAAAAGTGTACCGCCGGCGCTTGTCCGACTAACCAAAAACACGATTTTTGAATTATTTTGGCGGTTTTTTGACAATAGCGGCCGCAATTTTTGACCAATCGAAAAATCCTTGAAAATGTGTCTCGGCAGTAATTTTAGACAGGTCCATACCAAATTTCATCAAAATCGGAAGAACGGTATAGGCGCTAGAGCACTGCACGGACTGACGGACTGACGGACTGACGGACGGACTGACGGACGGACAGACTTTTTCCAGAAACCACTTTTTTGGACTCAGGGGACCCCCAGGATCATGGGAAACCCAAATTCTCAATTTCGAAATTTTGCACGAAAACAATACTTTCTCGCCATATATGGCTAGCGAGAAAGTAAAAATATTGCCTATTGTACGTTGATAATTCTGCCTATGTCCTAGTTAGGGGTTCGTAAAGTTTCCAAAAACATGAGTCAGAGAAATGTGGGTTTTCTCAGGTTAAGCCAGCAGTCCTCCGCAGAAAGTGTGCTGCCTGTACAATCCCGGTGGGCATGCTATCTTTGAGCCAGTAAGCTAAACATTGTAACGGTTTAAAAACCTGTCGTTCGGGATCTCACTCCTTGCCCGGCTACTGTGGGGGGTTCTAAAGTTTCGAATTATTATTGTTTGCTAATTTTAAAATTTATCGTATGGCGTAAAGCTGGTTTTTTTCTATTCGGGGCCTGAAATCACCCATCGTAATGAAGGGCTAATTTAAAGAGGGGCATGGGGTGAGGCCCCGAGCGGCTGGGGAATCTGGAAACCGTATTTCTATCGGACTAACTTTCAAAATTCCTTGTATCTCCTATATCTTCAGTTCATGTATTAAGGTTGCACTGTCCCCATTTGAATTAACATTGCGACTTTCGAAACGTCTGTCGTGGTTTCTACTGAACGTATCTTCTTGAAATTTCACACGAATGTAGAATGAATAAATATCTAGAACTATATTGCAGCCGATTTTTGAATTTCATTTTGGTTTCCTAACAAAAAAAATGTTTCCCAAAAAGAAATGTCGCAAAACACTGTCCACAAAAAAAAGGCCGCGGCTCAATACGACTAAACCGAAGACATTGGGATTATCGGAATTGTAAACAAGAAGGTTGCAGGTAGAACTATATTGAAGCCGTTTTTTCAATTTCCCTGTGGAACAAAAAATATGGCTGTTTGAAAACATGCAAAAATCGCAAAACAGCCATAAAAAGCCAGTGTACGGCTTGATGCGATTAGTACCCGACCAGTTGCCAAGCTACCCGCACGTATGGTGTTCACCGTACTACATGATTACCGCGCTTCGCACACTCCTTCTTATTCGAGACTTCACCTACATTGTTTATTTCCAATGAAAACGATAAAGAGACGCTATTATTGTTTTTAGTCTCAATTTCGTAGAATTGCATTTTGATTTTAGATTTTTCTTCAAAATCTACCTGTTGTAGTCGTACCTACCTCACTTTGGAAAAATTTCTTCACAGTTCTTC
The DNA here is from genome assembly GCA_950004255.1 of Mesopsocus fuscifrons. Classification (NCBI taxonomy): domain Eukaryota; kingdom Metazoa; phylum Arthropoda; class Insecta; order Psocodea; family Mesopsocidae; genus Mesopsocus; species Mesopsocus fuscifrons. The sequence goes on from OX465377.1 coordinate 21,463,582, forward strand.
GTTTCATGACACCTGGATGCCAAAACCACCACCAGCTCAAAAGTTTATATTGTATATATATATATTTCACTTTCTTGTGAGTGTGTGGGTGGGAGTGGGTGTGAGGGCCCTATTGGGCATAACACATCAAGACAGCCCTTTATGTCATGATCATGGGGGGGAGGGGGGGGGGGATAGCATACCTACTTTATATCTATAATTTTTTTTTGCTTCACGTTGGCAGTGCCATGTTAATTTCCGTTCATGGGTGGGTATCCCCCCCCCCGTGGATATGGCTATGGCTCAGGAGTTCAGCCAAAGTCAAATTAGCACCGAGCCAAAACCAGATTAGGAGTAGGCAGAGGCCAATACATCCATGCCGTAAGCAGAAAATTTTGCTTACGCCGCCGCCGGGATTCGAACTCGGTTGTGGAGGGACTTGTTTTGCATTTTTTTTGTTGACCCAATTTTTTGGCCCACCTCCAAATGGTTGCAAAAACGCAAATAATGCAAAGACATCTCCAGATAGAACGGTGGGACGAATATCGTATATCTATATGTTATTATGTTACGCGACAAAGTGACGTAGGTACGTCACCTTTCTGGACTCGGGGGACTTCCAGGATCATGGAAGACCTAAAATCTGAAAATCGGAATTTGCACGATGATATTACCTTCTCAGCCTATGTACCTATTACATAGTGTCGAGAAAGTAAAATTTGGCATGCCCCTTCGGGTTCGGGGAATAGCATTTTCGTGGCCAGAAAGCGCACCGCTCAGGCCGCCACTTTTTATTCTTATTCTTCTGGACAATAATTTTAGGCTCCCGCATACCGAATTTCAATTATTTCTGTCAAACGGTGAAACTAAAAAATATCTCCAGATATTTACACTATAGGTACATACCGAATTTGAGCAAAATCCGAAGAACGGTGTGATGTATCTACATATTCGCGACAGTGTGACGTACGTACCTACGTACGTACGTCGGACGAACGTTTTTTTAAACAGCTTTTTTGGACTTAGGGGATCTCCAGGATCATGGGGAACCTAAAATCTCAAAATCGAAATGTCGCACGATAACATAACTTTCTCAGCCCATCATAGGCGTAACAAGGGGGGGGGGGTCTCGCAGCCCCCCCCCCCCCCCAACCCAGGATTTTTCTGACCTACGCATAACGCCACATAAAGTCATGCCTACCCCCCAAATGAGGAGAAGGTCTGGGGGCTTAGCCCCCCCCCCCCAGGTTTTTGGTCCTGCAACGCCCATGTAGCCCATGTACCCACATACGGGCGAGAAGGTAAAAATGTGGGTAGAGAGGTGGACTCCGGAATCGTCCTGGCAGAGAAATTGTGATGATGGCACTATCAGTACCTATTACTGAGAACTGAAATTGGCTAGCTGCCAACTAGCTGACTACTCATACTGCCATAGTTGCTTCAGCCATAAGAAGTCAGGCTTACAAACTCAAGCTAATATTAGGCTCAAAGTCTCTCTCCCATGTATTACATACGGGCGAGAAAGTAATAGTTGGGTAGACAACAATCCCTGCCCGTTTCCCACCCAAACGAGTCGAATAAGGTATGAAAGTTATTGTTATTGCTAACGCAATTTTCAAATTCACTAACGATAAGATCAGGGTATCGTCAGGATGGTGAAAGCCGTTAACATTTTTTACCGAAACGATAGCTATCGTGTACACGATATTCTTCACGTTAAAGAGTTAAACTGGTGAAATTCAGCCTAAGGAATTTATGTCTTGGACCTTAATTTTAATCCAACACAAGGCATTGGCGCCCTACCTAAAGTTACCTAAGTTTAATACCTTTGTATAAAAATTATCATTATTTATCTTAACTATAGGCGGGCGGTGAAATCTGACATCTTTATTATGTAGGTAAAAGTTGACAGTATGTATTGGAACGTTACAAAGGCCCTATTACTTATACACGAGAGACAAAACCCGGCGAAATTGAACAAGTCAGTAGTGATACAAATAGTACTTCCGTGATTAGCTGTCAACATAATGATAACAGTGTGTTGACAACCAATCGCAAAACTTAACTTGCTCAACGTACTCTTGTTTTGTGTCTCTTTATACGAATAATTACTTAATAGCAAACGAATAGTTAACAACTCCAACCCTTTCTTAACTTTTTCAAGCTCATTTTATTATCATAAAACTGCTTATAACTTCAGAAAGTTCCCGAATTTCCCAAAGGGGAAAAAGTGGAAGATCTCGGAAAATTGGGGCATCTGTCTAGTAGCAACTGTCGTAACATTATCAAGGCATAACTCCGGCTCATTTCAATAACCAGGGGATGAAATTAAAAATAATTCGCCACTTGCCAGTGTCTACCTACAGTGGTAGAATAGCGGGATAGAAACTTACCTTAGTTTCGAGTTTCATTCATTTCGAGCAAGATAATCGCCCATTACCCGTTGTTATGTGAATATATTATGCCACTGTCCTCTACTTTATCTCCTGTCCTATAGCTTGCCTAAAGTTTACCAGTACGATGCACTGTCGCATTCTTCAGTTCGTTGTTACTAAAGAAATTTGCTGGCAGAACGGCACTAACTTCGTGGTGCTGGGAGAGCAGTACACTCAGGGTAATGGCACTAACTCCGTGGGGCTAGAAGGGACAGGGCTAGTGGGATAGAAGTGACAGGGCTAATAGTGGGCTAGAAGGGACAGGGCTAGTGGGTTAGAAGGGACAGGGCTAATAGTGGGCTAGAAGGGACAGGGCTAGTGGGATAGAAGGGACAGGGCTAATAGTGGGCTAGAAGGGACAGGGCTAGTGGGATAGAAGGGACAGGGCTAAAAGTGGGCTAGAAGGGACAGGGCTAGTGGGATAGAAGGGACAGGGCTAGTGGGATAGAAGGGACAGGGCTAATAGTGGGCTAGAAGGGACAGGGCTAGTGGGATAGAAGGGACAGGGCTAAAAGTGGGCTAGAAGGGACAGGGCTAGTGGGATAGAAGGGACAGGGCTAGTGGGATAGAAGGGACAGGGCTAGTGGGATAGAAGGGACAGGGCTAGTGGGATAGAAGGGACAGGGCTAGTGACCTCGTCGCACAACTCACCAGAAAATATTTCGATGGGTCGGGACTAGAACTTGGATACTATTGCTTGAAAAGAATGCCCTGCCACTAAGCTAATCCGATACACCACCAAAAAACGCACCCGTAGACCAACCTGTAGATATTTATCGCCAGGTCACGTTCGATATCGTTAGTGTGAGCTGTTTTCCCCTCGATATTAAGGCGAAAAACAACGCGGCATCAGAAAGGCTTTTCTTTCCCATTTTTGCGTAAACTATTGGATACTTATACATTCTGAATATCTTTTTAAAGTCGGAACCCAGTTGGCTAAGTTGTGATTTTACGATCGAGTAATCGAGTAAACAAAATTGTTGATAAAATCACAATTTAACCATTTAACTAACAAGTTTCTTACGTAAAAAAGGTATATTATATTTCAGAACATTGAATTATTCAACAGCATTCTCAAAATATTGGAATAATAATGATTCTGCTGCCGCGTGTGACAGGATTGTGTGTACCGTTTGAAATATGATAGAATAATTTAATCGCCGGCATCTCAGGAATGACCGAATTGGGAGCGGTCAGGTGGCTGCGGCTGCGGCTGTGCTTAGTTTATTAGGCTTGTATCGGTGATGGTGTCCCTGATAAAGTGCAGAGTGTTTTCCTGTGTTGATTCTGCACATGAACCTGCGCTGCGCTAAGTGAAGTAGTGTGTCGTAACAAAGGGATACGCACCGTGTCCGCATTTTCTGGGCTTGTTATGGCCGTATGGAGTATAGAGTGCATGTTGCTGAGGGCGACATCCTGTCCACCCGCTCCACTGCTCCACACCATCACACCACACCATAACGAGAGACGATTTATGGGCGCACCGCGCAGGCGCCGCGCCAGCCAGCGGCCTGCTGGCCATACAGTTTCAGCCTCGGTACCCGAGTGCTGTGAGATAGTTGTCGTTTGTCTTTAGAGAAACACCGAGAGCCAGCTGACGCCATTTCGAGCCCGATTCTATTAAAGTTTTTCTAACCAGCATAGCAAATATCTGTAAATTGAAATATAATATTGCAAATTACTCACGGGTGGCATAGTGAAAAGAATATAAAGTTACTGTTATTAGAACACGGGAAAATTGTTAATATCCGGTTTGTGAATAACTTCCGCCATCAAATTTGCTTGTAACCTTTTCAACAGGCATGCACCGCCATACGGCAAACCGAACAGTGCTAACTACAGTACAGTGCTTACCATTCCAAACCAATGCAAAACTTTTTCTGATTGCTACATGGGGGACATGTTTCCTTTCAATTTCTTAAAGCGTACCCAGTGGATTAGTAGTTGGCAAAAATGTGCCAGCGTAAGGACCTTGGAAAATTACGTGTGTGGGAAATAGAAATGGGGGGAAATGCTCCCTAAGCAAGACATTCAGGGATAAGTAATTTACGTTTGGAGGGAGGGGGGCCATTAAAAGAAATGGCAGCAGCAGGAACGTGCGGGACGTGCCTAACAAGGGCTGTACCTGGGAGGGCTCTTCAGCTCTACGCTAACCCCATTTCCCAAATCTCTCCCAAATCCACGAAAAACCTGCTGATCCCCCCCCCCCCCCCCATACTCCAAATACCTCCACCACCGTTCTCTCGCATTTGCTGATTCCCCCATTTACAAAGGGCAAAGTTTAAAACGCCGCGCGCCGCACTTATAGAACACTCAGCGCGACTTGCTCCATGAAAACAAAAAGCTCCTTGGTGCTACAGCCCTAGCAGAGCCAGGGACTGGTCGCAATCACGACCGAGTCGAATTTTCACTTGGCAAGTGAAGGCTAAGCATCGATCAGGGCTGGGTAACATTCACCAGGAAAGATGTTCGGGACAGTATACATAGTGATTCAGGATGAATGGTACATATTTTTAGGGTGGATAGAGGGGCACATTTAGATGATATTTGACCTATCAATGGGTGTCCGGAAGTGAACCGTTACTGAGATACAGGTGCGGAAACAGGTAAATCTCGCACTCTACCATTACGATTATCTCGGGAACCACTGATCGGAGAAGGTTGAGGTTGACACTTTTAGTAAGGTTTTTGGGTATGAGGTTTCCAAATCCATCATCATTTTCCGGAAAATCAGTTCAGAACACTGAGAAACCTGAGTCAGGTACCTGAACCAGAAGTCGGAGGTTAACGAAATCCTGCGTTTTGGAAGTTTCAGAACATTCAATCTTCAATCGTAGGATCTGAAGTCAGATTTTTCAATTTCGAAAAAGAAAATAAAAGTGCAATACCTATCGAACCCGAAAATTTTGACAAATCGTTATAAAAACCATACGATGGATTCTCCTTAATTTACTGATTATTCAGAAGAAATCGCTATGTCTCTGTGACAATTGGATCATGAGTTATTCTCATTTTAAGGAGTCAGCACTGGTATGATCGAACTTTGGAGATGAAAAAGTCATGACCCAAGTGACGCAGAGACATGAGAATTTCATGTGAACAATCAGTAAATTTAGGAGATTCCATGGTATGATTTTTGAAACGATTGGATAAATTTTTTAAAAATAGTTTTCCTTCAAATTGAAACAGCGCTCCCGACACTACGGGAAAATGATTTAAATTTTTTTTTTATAGGGTTATAGGTTTTCTTTTTTGAAATTGAAAAATCTGACTTCAGATCCTACGATTGAAGATTGAATGTTTTTTTTTTTTTTTTTTTCTTTTTCGCGCACTGCCTATTAAGGCATAATTTCTGCGCGGAGGTGGGTTTAAAGAACCTAACCTAAAACCTGACCTAACCGATACCTATAACCTATAACCTACAACCTGTAGCCTATCCTATACCCTATACCGCGAAAGGGGGGGGGGGATTATAGGGAGGAAAGGAAGGGAGTGGTGCGAAGGAATGGGAAGAGGCGGGCAAGGTGTGTTGGGTTATCCCCCAATAGATGTGAGAGAAGAGGTGGGGTGGGTAGGGGAGGACGAGTATTACAGTGGAGTGGGCAGGAAGGATTGAATGTTCTGAAACTTCCAAAACGCAGGATTTCGTTAACCTCCGACTTCTGGTTCAGGTAACTGACTCAGGTTTCTCAGTGTTCTGAACTGATTTTCCGGAAAATGATGATGGATTTGGAAACCTCATACCCAAAAACCTTACTAAAAGTGTCAACCTCAACCTTCTCCGATCAGTGGTTCCCGAGATAATCGTAATGGTAGAGTGCGAGATTTACCTGTTTCCGCACCTGTATCTCAGTAATGGTTCACTTCCGGACACCCATTGACAGGTCAAATATCATCTAAATGGGCCCCTCTATCCACCCTAAAAATATGTACCATTCATCCTGAATCATCCTGTATAGGTAGATGCTTGGTCTTCTTGCTTGCTTAGCATGCTGTCCGCACTGCTGATGATGCTGATGATGCATGCATGCTGTCCGCACTGCTGATGATGCATGCATGCTGTCCGCACTGCTGATGATGCTGATGATGCATGCATGCTGTCCTCAAAATTAACTTTGCGAGCACCGAATTTTTTTCCATTAGTTCCTTATGGTTGGAGATGCATTCATTTTTCTCGAAAGCCCACGTAGATTCCAAAATTCGTCAGCTATGTGAGGCAGAAATGCGCTGTAGGCCTGAAGCCAAACCTCAAAGAAAGCAGGATGAAATATGAGCGTACCGGCAGACTGCCTGCCACGGAACCTCATAGGCATAATGACGCGAGATAGAGAGAATAGTGAGAATGCTGTCGGAAAGAAAAAATAGCGGACGAGATTTCTCCATTTTTCACAGCCTCCCCTCACCCCTCACCCCTTGCTTTTATTTTGTGGGGTTAGGGAACCGAGGAACCATTGTGCTGCTCGCTGTAAGATGTACCTAAACATGGTGCTGCCCGCTGTAAGATATACCTATAGGAACCATGGTGCTGCTCGCTGTAAGATGTACCTAAACATGGTGCTGCCCGCTGTAAGAAATATCATTATTTGACCTACCTACATGTATCAATTGTACTTTTAGCAGTTAAATATTGACCGTCCTATCTAGTGCTACTTGTCAAAGAAAAACAAATTAGAATGAGGATAGTACCGGTACTTGAAATTTACATCTTACTTTTCATAAAATAAATTCAAATAAAATCTTACCTACCTATAATTATTATTGACTGAAATTTTGATTCTTTCGCTACATTAGTAGTTAAAACCTGATCTGAAGTTGCAGAGGTGAAGGGATGGAGGGCAGGTAGTCGGCGGTAGGTACTTCACATTATGACTTTTTGTACTGCATTTGGTCCCGTTTCAGGGTTCAAGGCATTTTCTTGAGTTGAAAACCGGGCGGCCGCCCGCCCCATATCGAAGCTACTCTAGCCCCTCATCGTCGGAACTCTCATAAGCTACAATATACACATAGGTCACAGGATCACATGGTCACATTCAATTACTATTCGTTTGTCAAAACCCAAACAGATATACATACCTAAGTCTTATGGTCTGGACAGTTGATATTCCCTTCTGCTTTCATATATTATATATATATATTTGGTTTTTCCTTTAATCTTATATTTCCTGCCGTTTATTTTAAAATTTAGTAAAAAAAAAAAAAAAGCAGCCACAATAGCCAATGTTTTGAGAAAAACTATTCACGTTTTGAACCGTTGGGAACAGCCTGGAACGGCGCGACCTCCGGAAAAACTGTCGTGTCACCAACCGGCAAGACCGTCGCAATCCCTTCGAAACTGTTCCCGGCAAAATTTAAAATATTCCTTTTTGAATTTATAGACAAAAACTATGTTACACCCTCTTCAGTTTTTCCACGTCATGGCCATGATCACTACCTGGGAGAATTTATTCAAGCTTAAGGTGGGCTCGGAAGCACCAGGTAAAGACTGTTCCATTACCCTCTATGTAAAATCAAGACGAAAAATCTTGGCCCGCCTGAGCTGAAACTAGTCAGTAGTACGTTGAACCACTAAACCATAATGCTCCCGATAGTGGAAATATTTGGAATGCTGTCGGAAATAAAAAATAGCTGACGAGATTTTTGCTGAGGAAGACAGGTGCCGTTTCTCACCCCTCACCCCTTGCTTACTAGTTTTCTCCCGTGTTTTCCACACAAAAAGAAATAAGTGCTGAAAAGGAAAAGTAAAACTCGGCCATAAATGGAATTGTAGTAGAAATATTTTTAGTGGGAGCCCGTCAGCAGTCGCTGATGTTTAGTATCGCGGCACCGGTCCTATTGTCTCATAAAGATGGGGCTGTGTGCCGCCTATCTCTTCCTGAATTTGAATTGATGGGAAATGGAAGGAATTCATTTGCTTACGTTTTCATCGGGAAGGATGTCCTGCCTATTTATCGTAGAAATAACGTTTTGCATTTTTTTTCGCGTGGTTTATTTTGTATATGGAAGTATACCTAAACGCTGTGGCAAACGTCGACTCCACATAATCATCAGAGGCAGGGAGCAGGGCACTGAGGCACTGAGATGTGAAGGAAGAGGACCCGCAGGGTCTAGCACTGAGATGTGAAGGAAGAGGACCCGCAGGGTCTAGTACTGAGATGTGAAGGAAGAGGACCTGCAGGGTCTAGTACTGAGATGTGAAGGAAGAGGACCCGCAGGGTCTAGTACTGAGATGTGAAGGAAGAGGACCCGCAGGGTCTAGTACTGAGATGTGAAGGAAGAGGACCTGCAGGGTCTAGTACTGAGATGTGAAGGAAGAGGACTCGCAGGGTCTAGCACTGAGATGTGAAGGAAGAGGACCTGCAGGGTCTAGTACTGAGATGTGAAGGAAGAGGACTCGCAGGGTCTAGCACTGAGATGTGAAGGAAGAGGACTCGCAGGGTCTAGCACTGAGATGTGAAGGAAGAGGACCTGCAGGGTCTAGTACTGAGATGTGAAGGAAGAGGACCTGCAGGGTCTAGCACTGAGATGTGAAGGAAGAGGACCCGCAGGGTCTAGTACTGAGATGTGAAGGAAGAGGACCTGCAGGGTCTAGTACTGAGATGTGAAGGAAGAGGACCTGCAGGGTCTAGTACTGAGATGTGAAGGAAGAGGACCTGCAGGGTCTAGCACTGACTTCTCCAAATTCTTCCTGATGACTGCTTCTCGGCCTGACAGCGCCTGACATTCGCGAAAGGCCTGGCCAGCCTGGCCTGGCACCCTGGCCACCCTCCATCCCACTAAGCCCTGGCCCTACTAGCCCACTCCTCCAAACACAACTCGGCTACTGAGGCTGTGCCAGACAGGGGCTGGCCTTGCTAGCCCACAACTCGTCTACTGAGGCTGTGCCAGACAGGGGCTGGCCCTACTAGCCCACTCCTCCAAACACAACTCGGCTACTGAGGCTGTGCCAGACAGGGGCTGGCCCTGCTAGCCCACAACTCGGCTACTGAGGCTGTGCCAGACAGGGGCTGGGATCCCTACTGGCTATAAAAGGTTATGGGTACTAGACGTAGGTAGGGTGTGGTAGCAATAATCGCAATATTTTACGTGCCACTCCGACGCGCGACGTTCACCGCTCGGGAAAAAAAAGTTGTCCAAGTCAATTAGACAGCGAAATTGTCAATTTCAACTTGTAATGAGTTTCCGTAGCTTTCCCCCTCTCCTCTGTCTCTGTATCTCACCCGAATATCTATATTATAAGATTGAAGTGTACTGACTCACTGACTCACTGACTGACTGACTGATTTATCATAATTCATTTTCTTCGCTCGTAATTGCCCGATCGCAATGAAACTTTTTGCATGTTGTAGGGGGTCCCAAACGGAGTTGAACGGGGGGTAAGCGATCCCCGTCAGCAATTGCTGAGTCAGCAAAAAATCGAAATCAAAATTTTGAGCCGTCCTATTTATTGAGCCAGCGCGACGGTACTTGCAGGGTGGAGTGCCCCAATGGCCCCCATGACGATTGTGATGCGAATTTGCGAAAATTGTAATTAGCCAGGGTCGTAGCCAGGGTCATCCGAAGGTCATGACACTTTTCATTTATTGAGCCACGCAGACGGCAGTCGCAGGGTACAGAGGCCTGGTGGCCCCAGTGACGAATATAGTGCGAAAAGGGGGAAATTCGAATTAGCCAGGGCCGTAGGCAGGATTAACCGAGTTCGATGACCGCGTGTTGTTTATGGACGGATCGTTACGATGGTCACAGGGTGGTCTCTACTGTTGGTACCAGTGACGAATATGGAGAAACCACCGGATTGGACGCATTATTCAGGGGCGTAGCCAGGATGAAAAAAGTTCGGACTTTTCATTTATTGAGCCACGCGGACGGCAGTCGCAGGGTACAGAGGCCTGGTGGCCCCAGTGACGAATATAGTGCGAAATGGGGGAAATTCGAATTAGCCAGGGCCGTAGGCAGGATTAACCGAGTTCGATGACCGCGTGTTGTTTATGGACGGATCGTTACGATGGTCACAGGGTGGTCTCTACTGTTGGTACCAGTGACGAATATGGAGAAACCACCGGAATGGACGCATTATTCAGGGGCGTAGCCAGGATGAAAAAAGTTCGGACTTTTCATTTATTGAGCCAGGGGGGCGGCAGTCGCAGGGTACAGAGGCCTGGTGGCCCCATTGACGAATATAGTGCGAAATGGAGGAAATTCGGATTAGCCAGGGCCGTAGGCAGGATTAACCGAGTTCGATGACCGCGTGTTGTTTATGGACGGATCGTGACGATGGTCATAGGGTGGTCTCTACTGATGGTACCAGTGACGAATATGGAGAAACCACCGGAATGGACGCATTATTCAGGGGCGTAGCCAGGATGAAAAAAGTTCGGACTTTTCATTTATTGAGCCACGCGGACGGCAGTCGCAGGGTACAGAGGCCTGGTGGCCCCAGTGACGAATATAGTGCGAAATGGGGGAAATTTGAATTAGCCAGGGCCGTAGGCAGGATTAACCGAGTTCGATGACCGCGTGTTGTTTATGGACGGATCGTTACGATGGTCACAGGCTGGTCTCTACTGTTGGTACCAGTGACGAATATGGAGAAACCACCGGAATGGACGCATTATTCAGGGGCGTACCCAGGATGAGAAAAGTTCGGACTTTTCATTTATTGAGCCACGCGGACGGCAGTCGCAGGGTACAGAGGCCTGGTGGCCCCAGTGACGAATATAGTGCGAAATGGGGGAAATTCGAATTAGCCAGGGCCGTAGGCAGGATTAACCGAGTTCGATGACCGGGTGTTGTTTATGGACGGATCGTTACGATGGTCACAGGGTGGTCTCTACTGTTGGTACCAGTGACGAATATGGAGAAACCACCGGAATGGACGCATTATTCAGGGGCGTAGCCAGGTTGAAAAAAGTTCGGACTTTTCATTTATTGAGCCACGCGGACGGCAGTCGACCTCTCATGAGGAATATGTTTAGAAGTGGTGGAAATTCCAATTAGCCAGGGCCGTAGCCAGGGCACCCCAGATTGTGCACATTCTGTTCATCAACCGATCGTCATGATATTCACTAGGTGTAATATACTGGTGTTACTAATGAAGAATATGTGACGAAATAACAGGAAGTGCGCATTAATCAGGGGCGTCACCAGGATTGGTAAATTATTTATGGACGTAGCAGGACGGGAGTCGGAGGGTGTAGTGCCGGAGTGACCCCGAGGAAGAATATGTTGCGGAAAGTGGTGCAAATTCAAGGAAGCCAGGGCAGCATCCAGGATTACGAAACATTGTGCGATACATGATGTTGATGCACCGGACGTTGTCACTGTAACGAGGTGCTCTCTACTGGTGGTACTAACGTGGAATACGTTAAAGCAGAAGCGTGTACGAGTTTAACTGAGGCGTAGCCAGGTTGGGAAAGTTCTGACTTCTCATTTTTCAACCTAGCTGGACGGAAGTAGGAGCATGTAGTGCCCCAATGGTCCTAATGAAGAAAAGGCGGAAATTTTATGGAAATACGTGGTAGGCGGATCTGGCGGATCATAATTTATTAAAAAAACATGTCCAGATATTTGCATTAGGTACTTACCTACATATCGAATTTGAGCAAAATCGGATGAACGGCGACAGACTGTCGTACGTATGTACGTCGGATGGACATTTTTTAAAAACCACTTTTTTGGACTCGTGGGACCTCCAGGATCATGGGAAACCCAAAATCTTAAAATCAAAATTTTGCACCACGACATAACTTTTTCAGCCCATGTATTACATACGGGCGAGAAAGTAAGAAGACAGGAAGGTCGCTATGTATATTTCTCATGGTATGGTGACAATTCTCAGAGTGAAAAATCTAACTATAGGAAAAAGCAAACGCAACAATCTGAACAGTCAGGAATTACTATAAAAAATCGTAGAGATCTCGGCCAAAAAACCATTCCAGTGACACCTTCACAGTGCCAAACTCCTAAAAAGCGCGGTCGTCTTAAGTTGTCTAATCTAACCCGAGAGCAACAGCTAACCGAAGCAAGCAAACGTTACGCTAAACAAAATCCAGAGGTACACAAAAAAGCGGTAGCTAAATGTACAAAAACCAAACCGGAAATTCACAGACAAGCAGCAGCTAAGTATGAGTAACAAAATCAACAGGTCAATAGGCAAGCAGTAGCTAAGTATGAGAAACAAAACCCACAGGTCAATAGGCAAGCAGTAGCTAAGTATGTGAAACAAAACCCACAGGTCAATAGGCAAGCAGTAGCTAAGTATGTGAAACAAAACCCACAGGTCAATAGGCAAGCAGTAGCTAAGTATGTGAAACAAAACCCACAGGTCAATAGGCAAGCAGTAGCTAAGTATGTGAAACAAAACCCACAGGTCAATAGGCAAGCAGTAGCTAAGTATGTGAAACAAAACCCACAGGTCAATAGGCAAGCAGTAGCTAAGTATGTGAAACAAAACCCACAGGTCCATCGCCAAGCTGCAGCTAAGTATCAGAAAGAGAAGTCAGAGGCTCATAGGAAAGCAGTCGCTAAGTACCTACCCCAAAACGAAAACAGACGAGACGCGTAACCGAAGGAAGGTGAAGACACTTTCCGTGACTAAGGGTGCAGGTTTTGACTACGATCCTTTATGTAATTACTCCAGTAATAAATCTATGGAAATTGGGAATTGAGCGAGGTAAGACAGGGTCGTACCCAGGATTCAAATTTGTCGAGACGTCTCACTATTTATTTAGCCAGGCGGAAGGTAGGCATAGGGTATATTGCTACAATGCCCCCATGACGAATATTTGATAATACGGTGGCAAATCCAATTCGCAATGGATCCTGTACCCTGGATAACTCATATTGTGCAAAAACTGACGCCGCTGAACAGTGGCACCAATAATTTCAGGAACGGCGGTGCCGCTGGGGCGGCGGCGGACCAATACAAGACGCCGAGCGGCGCGAAGCGCCGCGAGGCGGCTTGTCTTTCTTATATTTCTGTGTCTCCCTCAATGTTTGCTTCGAATGCTTTAGGTACGGAACTATATCACACAGGTACTATCGACACCATGACGCAGTTCCACAAAGTCGACGCAACTTTGTCCGTTTGTAAACACAACTACCTACGCAAACAATTTTATTATGAAATAAAATGTTACATTTACTGGCATTTACCGCCATATCTGTTAAAATACATAATGCGTTATGGGTAAGAAATAGATCCCCTGTTTTAAAGTTATTTTTCAGGAGATTGGAGATGGTTTGTAGTTGAGAGATGTTTCACGTATATGAAGACTCTTTTACCTTGTCAGTGGTACATAGCAAGTTATCGCATATGATGGTAATCTAACTACATGATTCCTACTATCCTGCCTCTGTATTTAGGTTGGTAGGTAGCTTTTTCTTGTAATTTAGGTAACCTAACCTAACCTGTTCAATTTTCAACGCGTCGTTACCATGGAAACAATGAGAACAACGTCGCGACAATATGGTGTTGCAATTTCCGTATAAAATATAGGTACTTAGCTTTAGGTAAATTCCTATGCATGAAGTATGGATCATGTCTGGGATAGGATATAGGATAATCTGTAAAATGCTCGAATTGTACAAAATATCTCAATTATCTTGATAGCAAATATGGATAATATGTCGCGTGCTTGTTTGGGCTTAATGCTGTAGACTCACTGCCGTTTGAGGTTAATGCTGTAGACTCACTGCTGTTTGAGCTTAATGCTGTAGACTCACTGCTGTTTGAGCTTAACGCTGTAGACTCACTGCTGTTGGAGCTTAATGCTGTAGACTCACTGCTGTTTAAGGTTAATGCTGTAGACTCACTGCTGTTTGAGCTTAATGCTGTAGACTCACTGCTGTTTGAGCTTAATGCTGTAGATTCACTGCCCGGTTAAGGTTGAGGTTAAGGCTGTAGACTCACTGTTGTTTGAGGTTAAGGCTGTAGACTCACTACCCCGAGTGCTCTTTTTTGATGGCTTTTAGTGACACTTTTCCCCTGAAAATGAGCAGTGTGGGGCTTAAATATAATACGCCTGGCTTTCCAGTAAAAACACATTGGAAAAACTATCCAAACTAAACAAAAACGTGATCGTCTCCTCTGCATGGGGGTGTAACTTGCAGTGCAGATAGAGGTATTCATATTATCATATTATTTCTCTACAGATTGCGGGTTGTTTAGTCTGCATATTATAATGTTGATGTTGATGTTGCACATGCTGCATCCACCCCTCTCCATCATACGAGATGTTTACATTTGAAGCTATCCTTGGAGCGAACATTTATTTTTCTTCGTAAATCTTGCTGGCCCTGGGGGTATGTGATGGGTACCTGGCTCTCACAGGTCAGGGTAAAATTCAACCGTCGGACGTGGTAATAAGTTCCATTTTGATAATTATCCATCGTGCTCAGCTGGCAGCAGCACCAATTACCGCCTCCCCACCCATCGTGTTAGATGGGGACCTACCGTTTTGGGTGGGTTCACACCACAGTCTTGATGTGTCACTAGAGATGCTGAACACATCAGAGGTGAATCACGATTAGAAAAAACTGTGATGGGATCGGGATCGAACCTGTGTGACCCGGCACCACTCGGCTGTCAAGCCCCCCCCCCCCCCCCCCCCCCCCCGGTCTTTGTACAGGCCCTTAGAGACGTGAATGGGAGGGGATATAATGGCCGTCATTGCAGCCCGTTTCCCCTTTTCCCCGTATTTGCATACTGCTATACTGCTTGGAATTGCAAATCTCTCTTCCCCCTCTCATTGTATTTTGGATTGCCCTGATTCCTGATATTTTTTGCGATCCTTTGTGCATACATTAATGGTGTGTGACCCCCTGTGCCTGAGCAGGCTGCATCAATTATTTGTATTGATCTCAGTGCGGGGGTGCCATATATTATTTTTGAAAGGCTGAAAGGTTGACGTTTCGGTTGCATTTGCTACCGGGCTGCCGGGCACTTTGCACAAAAAAGTCTTGTCAGTCCCTCAGTGGTAGGGCAGTAAAATAAAGCATCTGAGATCTGCTAGTCCAGTAAGCTAAAGCATCGGAGATCTAGTCCAGGCTTGTTGACATTTTTCCTGGTTAATCTTGGCAGACCCTATGGGCCTACCCAGCCCTGGCCTCCACTGCCCAGCCCTGGCCTCCACTGCCCAGCCCTGGCCTCCACTGCCCAGCCCTATGGCCTCCACTGCCCAGCCCTGGCCTCCACTGCCCAGCCCTGGCCTCCACTGCCCAGCCCTGGCCTCCACTGCCCAGCCCTGGCCTCCACTGCCCAGCCCTGGCCTCCACTACCCAGCCCTGGCCTCCACTGGTCAGGGGAAAACTGTGCGGATTGTGAGCATACGACTCCCTTGTGTGCAGAGATATCCTGCATGCCTGCATCTTCATCACCCCTCAGCTAGTTCGCAGACGCAGACAAAACATTGCCCTACATCAGGTGAGTCTCTTATATTAGGTACTGAGTATTATTTAATCCCCGTTTAACTCTGTAAAATAAAAAGCAAAGTAAGGTATTGTGCTCACATGGGGGTAACGTCTCCCATTCATCGTCGTTACCTTTCCCGAAACCTTTTTATAAAAATGAAAAATCGTTGGGGAAGTTGGCTTCTTACTGAATTATGTATTGTTCGCTTGGGGGGTTCTGTATAAAAAATGGCGGGCGGGTTGGGATAACTGGATTGTTTACCTGGGTTCCGGTGCCGGTCCCCTGGCTAATTACCCCCCCCCCCCCCCCCCTCCCACCCTACCCTCAACGCATCTGTCCGCACATGTGCATTTCAAAATCAGTCAGCAACATTATTTTCTTTTTAGGTAGATTTCGAAGAAAAATCTACCTATTGTAGTCGTACCAGTAGTCTCACTTTTGAAAAATTTCTTCACAGTTATCTATATATCTATAGGTATATATCATTTTCACTTCCTTGTGAACACGCTAGGAGCCGTATTTTTGAAAAATAATTGGTTTTGACTAATTAATAAAATATAAGGGACTAAAATCTCGGTCGAGTTCGTTAATGGGGGAAATCGGACGAAGGGGGGGGGGGGGGGGGGGGGGGAAATGGGGGACTTTTTCGAAATCTGGGTTTTTGGCCATAACTCCCTTAATATTGCAACTAATGAAACGTGGTTTTCTCTGAGGGTCGTCTAACAGTACTACCTACAACTTTTCTTAGTAACGTTTTTTGATCCCACCCCTAATGGTTGAATAAGGGTGTAAAAACAGGGTTTTGCACACACAAAAAATCATAACTTGTGTCCTAGGGGTGTTATCGAGTTATTTTGTTTTGTAATGCATTTGCCTCAATATTACCTATTAACTTTTGTCTGAAAAAGTTTTTCGTCCGACGCACCATTTAGGCAGGGGGTGGGGGGTTGAATTTTCAAAACGTCATAACTCACTTATTTAGTGAGATATTGAGTTTATTCTTTTTGCTATGAGTTTCTATTAATAATATCTACAACTTTTGTCTGAAAAAGTTTTTTGTAAAATCACTTTCATTTTCTTGTTAAGGGGGGGGGTGAAATTTCAAAACTCAATTCCTCCGTTTGTTATTGTAGAGAATGCAATTGGATCAACTGAAAATCTTCTTAACCATCATTCTAAATGATTTTAGACTGCTTTTAGTGGATGGAAGTAATCTTCGAAATCTACCTACGCCTTTCGGGGCTGCCGAAAGGGATTTTTTACTTTCTCGCTAGCCATATATGGCGAGAAAGTATTGTTTTCGTGCAAAATTTCGAAATTGAGATTTTGGGTTTCCCATGATCCTGGGGGTCCCCTGAGTCCAAAAAAGTGGTTTCTGGAAAAAGTCTGTCCGTCCGTCAGTCCGTCAGTCCGTCAGTCCGTGCAGTGCTCTAGCACCTATACCGTTCTTCCGATTTTGATGAAATTTGGTATGGACCTGTCTAAAATTACTGCCGAGGGGCATTTTCAAGGATTTTTTGATTGGTCAAAAATTGCGGCCGCTATTGTCAAAAAACCGCCAAAATAATTCAAAAATCGTGTTTTTGGTTAGTCGGACAAGCGCCGACGGTACACTTTCCAATCTATAACACTGAAAATTGGTAAGTGTGTTGACAAGTAGATGCTTCGAGGTCATTTTCAACTAAAATTGAATTGGTTGAAAATTACGGCCGTTCTGGACCAAAGTTCGATCCTTTCGGCGCCATTCACATATATTGACCGATTGTCATGAAATTCGGAACATTTGTTTAAAACTACGTAACTTAAACATTTGTCGAACAGAATTTTGTTATCTTGAAAATTACGGCCGTTTTTGTCAAAAAAGTGTTGAAAATGAGTTGAGAATGAGAAACCACGTTTTTGAATGGTCGGAACGCATTTGGGACTACAGTAATAGAATGACAGCCATGAAACTTGGTATGAGTGATCTCAGATAGATGCTCTTGGGTCATTTTCAACCGATTTTCGATTGCTTAAAAATTACGCCCGCAAAAAAATCTCAAAAAACCCCCCCCAAAAAAAAAAATCATTCTGGGCGAGAAAGTTAAGTGCGACTGTTGTCGGACCCTTTATTTTATTTATTTTCTTTTTTTGGGCATGGGTCGACATTGTTTCAGGCTGTTGACACAATGCTGTTTGTTGATGTTTTCTGATATTCATTTTCCGAGGAGACTGTTGTTTGTTTGTTGTGAAAGATAATGCCAGAAAGTTTAGGTTGCAACGAGTGATTTTTGTTAGCAGTGAAGTTTGAATTTAATTTTGGATGACAAAAATATTTCAAGTTTCTGCCCTTTTTTCTTGTTTATCATCGTCCCTGTTAAATTTCAAGGTCAGTTTACTGGCCTGTATGTGATGACAGTGATGACTGATGATAGCCTCATTTGCAGTGTGTTCTTTACAGTTGTTACAGGTCTGAGTGTGGGCTGAGCAGGTGCCTTACAGTTGTTACAGGTCTTAGTGCGGGCTGAGCAGGTGCCTTACAGTTGTTACAGTGCTGAGTGCGGGCTGAGCAGGTGCCTTACAGTTGTTACAGTGCTGAGTGTGGGCTGAGCAGGTGCCTTACAGTTGTTACAGTGCTGAGTGTGGGCTGAGCAGGTGCCTTACAGTTGTTACAGTGCTGAGTGTGGGCTGAGCAGGTGCCTTACAGTTGTTACAGTGCTGAGTGCGGGCTGAGCAGGTGCCTTACAGTTGTTACAGTGCTGAGTGCGGGCTGAGCAGTACGTTTTTCAATGATGAGGCTTGTGAGAGGGAGTGAGGGGAGGGGGAAGGTAATAGGAGCCATTATTACCCCTCCCCCTCAATCTGCAAGGTTTTAATCTCACAGGGATTCCTAACGGGAAAACGAACGCCCTGTAAAATATAAGAAAGAAATTACGGGGGAAAAACAGGAGGGGAGGGAATGAATTTATAGTAATGGCTCTAACAACTCAACTGTCGTAAAGCGGGGAGAGGGGATTTTTTTCTGATCAGTGTTCGCTGAGCTCGTGTGAAATAACCAGGCACCAGGCTTATAATGAAGTCTAGTAGTCTAGTGGCTAAATGTTGCACTACTGTCGAGGAGTTTGCGAGCTCTAACTCCGGCCACCCGACATTTTTTTCTTCTTAAATTTGCCATTTGAGTAGTGGATAATGGAACAGTGCGTACCTGTTACACTGTAGGTCCCCAGAAAAGTCTCCGTGGGACTGTTGATAACCATATAGCTTTAACAGATACAGGTAGTTAGGTAGATAGTCGAAGGGGGGAAGGGCAAGCCCAGCAAGACCAATTACCACCTCTCCACCCATTGTGGTACTACCTATACATATCATGATTGGGACCAAACCACCACAGCCTCAGTTTGCATTTCAAGTGACCGGCTGAACATATCAGAGGTAAATACTGATCACAAAAATTTAGGGATGGAACCGGTGGTTCCTCTAAAGACCTCCGCCTGGAACCTAAATTGTACAGCAACGAGGCTGGTGAGTTGCTCTGTAGGTGCATGATGAAATAGGTTTTGCTGAAATAGAATTGTGTGTGGTGGGGGGGGGGGGGGGGGGGGGGGGGGGGGGGGGGGGGGGGGGGGGGGGGGGGGGCTGCTCTCGGGTCACTGCTTCTTTTCTTCCCTCAGTTCACAGAATCCCATCCCCATCCCATCCCTCTTTTCATTTCTTGCATGGCTGAAACTTGTGAAAACTCAAAAAACTGGTTTTTCTTCGGCATCCCCCCCCCTTTTTTGCACAGCCACCGTCCATTTACAATATTTGGAAAGCTGAGGGAGCCCGGACATGGGGAAAGCTTGTGTGGGACATGGGGAAGCTGGTGTGGGACACGGGGAAGCTTGTGTGGGACATGGGGAACCTTGTGTGGGACATGGGGAAGCTTGTGTGGGACTGGGGAAGCTGGTGTGGACACGGGGAAGCTGGTGTGGGACATGGGGAAGCTGGTGTGGGACACGGGGAAGCTTGTGTGGGACATGGGGAAGCTGGTGTGGGACACGGGGAAGCTTGTGTGGGAGATGGGGAAGCTGGTGTGGGACACGGGGAACCTTGTGTGGGAGATGGGAAGCTGGTGTGGGACACGGGGAAGAAGCTAGTGGGCCTTATTACTTGATTGAAAAAATGCTCATTCGTTAGCTGTCTGTTGACGTTTGTCACCGTCCTTTTTCTGATAAGGAAGCTGTTGGATGTTAATTGTTCTGAATATAATATATCATTTAACGTCAAAAACGTGTTTAATATGTTGTTACTTTATACTATCGAGTAAGTAAGTAATTCTCGACATATTTTTCATTGGCGAAAATCACTTTGTTGTAAAAACATATTAAACTGGTTTCTGACTAATTTTCATGTCCCATGCTCGTTGGAACTTAGTCCTCGTGGTTCACTTGAACCTGCAATGGTTTCACAAACCTGAAGACATGTACGCGCTGACACTGTACCCCCAGTGGAAGCTGCCAGCAAAAACATGAATATCTTCCCAAATGTTGAAA